>CM051355.1:35083682-35558891 GCA_028015215.1 Gynostemma pentaphyllum
ATACAATCATACTACAATTGCACTCAAAGACATGCTTATCTTTTGTACTTTTCAAAGTGTTGCCTCTTACCAAAAGTCTCTAGAACATCAATCGTACTACCATTAGAATTCCATACTCCACAGTTCTACCACAATTAACATCAATCATTATTATCATTAGGACTTCCATATTCCACATTATTACCACATCAAATCACAATCCTTATTCTTTATACAAGGTAATAAGATTATATAAACACTAACCATTAACATCACCGATGCCAAATTCCACGAAGTCTCTTAACTCTCCAAGTAAGCAAAATCGAGGTTTAACATTACCATGTCATGAATGACAATAAATCACCTTAATTCACAAGTATAATTTCCAAGCCGTTATCATAATCCACGAATTAACTTTCAAGAATTTCCTCTACTTACTTTAGTCAAAACTACCTAAAGTAATTTCAATTCCCAAGTTTATCTCAAAATCTCTATAATCTTTAATACTTCTAAGGATAACCTCTAAGCTACTTTGATCTAAAACTACTCAAAGTATATTAAACTTCCACTTTCATCTAACCAATTTCATCTAAACTCTCCAATTTCATCTTACAAGACTTCCAAATATACTCAAACTTTTTTTCCACCCAAATTCACTAAAAACTCCAAAACGTTCTCAAACTTACTTTTTCATCCAAAATCACTAAAAAGATCCAAAGTTACTCAAACTCACTTCCGAGTCTAAAGTCACCAACCAAATAAGTATTTTACTCCTAGGAGATTGTTTTGTCACTTAACCTCGATCAACAAAATCGTAATGAAACTTAATTCATAAAATTACTAATTTCCATTTTAAACGCACCTTAACCAAGAAGTCGAACTTCCTAAGTGCCGAACGAATTACCACACGTGCGATTATCAAAACCTACAATAACACCAATCGAATAGTGTAACGTCCCGTTACTTTTGGAGGTAAATTTTTTTTTTATTTTAAATAAAGTATTTAAGCTTAGTGTAATCTTAGTAATTTCGATTTTAGTAGTTATTTCATTCGAAAACCTTTTTAAACCTTTTAAACCTTTTACTACTTTAATTTAGTTTCGGTGACATTAATAATTATTAACGGGCCAATTAATAATTATTAATCACCTTTAGATTATTTTAAGATCATCGGGTCTCGTATTTTTAATCGAATCTTTTAAAAGGGACGTATATGTCATTTTCCAATTTCTTAAAAAACCACTATTCATCTTCCTCATCTTTAAAAGTCAAATTTGGTCATATTTTTCTCTCCCTAAACCCCCCAAACCCGAGTAGGAAGAGGAGAAAGAAAGAGGAGAAAGAGAGTGTCGGATCTCCCTCGTTTCTTGGCCGATTTCTTCGTGCCTTAGCTCGTTGGAAAGCTCTCGCAACAAGATTTCTACCCATCCTACATTTTAAACCTTTCCATCCACTTCCAAGGGACGAAAAGGTGAGGGAAGTTCTTTAAAATATGGGTATTGTTGATTTTGAAATTCCATCTTTGATTCATGCTTGAATACCGTATGTGATACGCTCCATACGGTATCATGGTGCGAGGTTATGTGATATGGCACATGATAGTATGTGATACGCTCCATACGGTATCATGGTGCGAGGTTATATGATATGGCATATGATAGTATGTGATACGCTCCATACGGTATCATGGTGCGAGGTTATGTGATATGGCACATGATAGTATGTGATACGCTCCATACGGTATCATGGTGCGATGATTTGTGATATGGCACGTGGTATGTCGACTTCGGTCCATACTGTATTATACGATGAAAGATAGTTAGCAATGCAATTACATAATCTTTAGATTTGTATAGTAAGACTTAGTAATAACGGGTACTTTTACTTTTAAGTCTTGATATCATTACTTTTAGAAAGTATATTGTGTATGTTGATTATATGTGGACCTTGGGAATGTGGTATGGGTAGTAAAAGTGAAATCTAGGTCTTTGGACACGATTTCTGACATGGAATGTTGTTCATAGGATTACTTGCTTTCATTTTACTCTCACTAGCATTTTATGGTAATGTTGCTACAATTACAATTTTTCAAGTAAGACTCGTGGTAGAGGACGAGGTAGAGGAGGTGGCGCCGCGTGACCTATCAGGTCGATGAATGGACAAGGACATATGTGGTTTTGGGTGAAGCATTCTTGAATGCTCTTAAACATTTCATTACTTTTATTATGTTTCATTTTAAGCTCGATGGAGCGTTTGTATAATTTGTATATGTTTTTCGAACTTTAAACTTCCTTTAGCATTTTCATCATATTATGGAATGCGCATTCCAGGTTTATTGGTTTTTCTGAAAATTGGGTTGTAAATAGGTTTTGGTTTATCCGAGTTTTTAACGAACCCATGCCGTTTTTCTGTAAAATCAAGTTTTTTCGCTGCGCATTTATTTTAAAGGATTTTACAAAAAAATCGGGTCGTTTCAGTTGGTATTAGAGCCTTCTTGGTTCTGTAGACCACATGCATCGCATGTTTTCATGGTTTGATTTTGTTCTTGTCTAATCATTGTTCAAGGTCAATGGTGCCAGGTATCCTTAGAACCTTCTCTTTTGATAAGTGTAATTGTAGTATTGGCATTCCTTTTCCATTATCTCATGTGAGGCTTTTCTGATTTTGATTTCAGTATGCCTCCGAGGACAGTGATACCTAGGAGAGGTCGGAGTAGAGTACAGGCTGTGATGCGAGGTAAAGGTCGGGCGAGGGCAGTTACACCGCCACCCCCTCCACCTGTTTATCGGGAGGATGAGCCTCTAGTTGATCAGACACCTAGTCAGGGTCGTAGTGTCACCATTTCAGAGGAGTACTTTTTAGACCTGTTACGAGGAGGTGGAGGACAGACTGATCGGGTTATACCACATGTTAGAGTACCCACTCCTGTGGTAGACCAGTCTAGTATTACTGATGCTGCGAAAACTTTGAAAGAGTATATCAGGTATAATACTCCAGAGTTTGATGGGACATCTACTAATCCTGCAGTTGCTGAGAGATGGATCACCAGAGTAGAGAGGGTACTTGAATTCATTAAATGTCCGGATCATTTGAAGGTCCACTGTGGGACTTATTCTATAGTAGATGATGCTTTGTACTGGTGGAAGGGTTTATTTCGTACTCTCAGCCCTGAGTTACAGGTTAGTTGGGAGGTGTTCAGGGAAAAGTTTTATGAGAAATATTATCCAGAGGATACACGAGATCAGTTAGAGATACAGTTTCTCACACTCAGACAGGGTGATAGATCTGTTGTGGAGTATGAGAGAGAGTTTGACAGGTTGTCAAAATTTGCTACAAAACATGTTACTGATCTTGAAAGCAAGAGAAAAAGGTTTATTGTAGGTTTGAGAGCAGAACTACGAGGGCGTGTCACGAGCCTTAGACTGGGCACGTATACCGATGCTCGATCGCCGCTTTGGCCTTAGATATTGGTGATTCTGAGAAAAAGGCCAATGAGATTGTTGCTCAGACCTCTTCTGGGAAGAGGAAGGCTGTGGACGACCTCCCTGGTCGAGGGACACAGTCACATAGAGAGTCTCCAGGTAGGGGCAAGGGACAGACAGGACCTCAGTTCCATTCAGGTCAGTCTAGTGATCGAGCCCCTTCTTTGCTCTATTGTCCTGATTGTTCTGGGTACCACTTGGGTTAGTGTTATGTGTAGAAGTGTTACCATTGTGGACAGGCCGGACATGTTAGACGATTTTGTCCTAGATTACAGACACCACAGCAGCGTGGGAGTCAGGGTCAGAGCTTAGGACAGGGTCAGAGTTCTTGACATGGACAGGGTCAGGGTTCTGGATGTGGACAGGGCCGAGGACAGGGTCAAGGCCGTGGTCAGGCAGGTGGTAGAGGCCAGATTAGGCCTACTCAGCAGCAGAGAGCACCACCGACAGTTCAGGCACAGCCTCAGACACGACAACAGACACGTGTCTTTGCCACTACTCGAGAGGATGCTGAGGCATCTGGTACTATTGTTACCGGTACTTTATCGGTATTAGGGCACTCTGCTCTGGTATTATTTGATTCTGGGGCTAGTCACTCATTTATTTCTGCTGAGTTTGTCGAGTCTGCTGCCTTTGATTCTATTACTACTCCGCTCAGAAAATCTGTGATTGTGGATAGAGTGGTTTATACTAATGATTTGTGTATTATGGGTTGCTTTCTGCATGTTATGTTGATTGTGATGCCGATGTCTGACTTTGATATTATTTTGGGTATGGATTGGCTGTCAGCCAACCACGCCAACATCGGTTGTAGTGAGAAAGTGGTAGACTTTGTTGGTCCATGTGGGACTAATTTTCGATTTCATGGGACCCGAGGTAGGGTGACACCTACATTTATCTCGGCAATCTAGGCTAGAGCATTTTTGAGTGACGGTGCTTGGGGTTATTTAGCTAGTGTAGTGGACACGTCTGTTAGTGTGACTACCTTAGCTTATGTACCTGTTGTGAGGGATTTCATTTATGTGTTCCCTGATGAGTTACCTGGTTTGCCACCAGTGAGGGAGTTAGACTTCCAGATTGAGGTGATTCCTGGGACCGTTCCATTGTCCAAGGCACCTTATCGTATGGCACCAGCTGAACTAAAAGAATTGAAAAGACAGTTGCAAGAACTTTTAGACTTTGGGTTTATACGCCCAAGTGTATCACCTTGGGGAGCTCCAGTATTGTTTGTGAGGAAGAAAGATGGCTCCATGAGATTATGTATTGATTATAGGGAGCTGAACCGGGTCACAATGAAAAACAAGTATCCTTTGCCCAGGATAGAGGACTTGTTTGATCAGCTGAGGGGAGCTACTGTCTTTTCGAAGATAGATCTTCGATCGGGATATCATCAGTTGAGAATTAGAGATGAGGATATTCCCAAGACTGCCTTCAGGACACGATATGGACATTATGAGTTTGTTGTCATGTCTTTTGGCTTGACTAATGCTCTTGCAGTCTTTATGGACCTGATGCATACAGTGTTTAAGAGGTTCATTGACTCCTTTGTGATAGTGTTTATTGATGATATTCTTGTATATTCGAGGACTAAGGAGTTACATGTCATACATTTAGAGAAGGTGTTATCGACTTTGAGGGCTCATAAGTTGTATGCGAAGTTCTCTAAATGTGAATTCTTGTTGAACGAAGTGGCTTTTCTTGGGCATGTACTATCTAGTGGAGGGATTTTTGTTGATCCTTCTAAGGTGGAAGCCGTTAGTGGTTGGCCCCGACCTACTAATATAGCTGAGATACGTAGCTTTCTTGGACTTGCAGGTTATTATAGACAATTTGTGCAAGATTTTTCTAAGATTGCATCCTCTTTGACTCATTTGACGAAAAAGGGAGTTGATTTTGTGTGGACTGACGAGTGTGAAAATAGCTTTGAGGAGCTTAAAAGACGACTTGTATCGGCCCCAGTTTTAGTATCACCTGATGAGTCTGGGGGTTTGACAGTGTATACTGATGCATCTAAGAAGGGTTTGGGATGTGTTTTGATGCAGCATGGGTAGGTAATAGCTTATGCTTCTCGGCAGTTAAAGGAGCATGAGAAAAAGTACCCGACTCATGATTTAGAGCTAGCAGCAGTGGTACATGCATTGAAAATTTGGAGACATTATTTGTATGGTGAAAAGATTCTGATTTTCACCGATCATAAGAGTCTCAAATACTTTTTCACCCAGAAATAGTTAAATATGAGACAAAGGAGGTGGCTAGAACTTGTGAAAGATTATGACTGTGACATACAGTATCATCCAGGAAAGGCCAACGTAGTTGCTGATGCACTTAGTCGGAAGTCATCACACTTGTCAGCTTTGAGTACTGTTCCACTGAGACTTAGATGGGAGATGGAAAGAGCTGAGATAGCCTTTCTTACAGCTGAGGTTACCGTGAGTTTGTCAAGTTTAACTGTTAGCCCTAATCTGAGACAGAGGATGATAGATGCACAGCGGGGTGAAAAGCACTTGGCTGAGGGTTTTCATGAGGCAGAGTCCGAATTACCTAGCCATTTTACTTTCTCCACTGATAATGCTTTGATGTATCGTAGGAGGCTGTGTGTGCCTCTAGAATCGACTTACAGAAAAGAGTTGTTAGAGGAGGCTCATAGTTCTATATTTTCGGTGCATTCAGGTAGTACTAAGATGTACAGGGACCTGAGACAGCATTATTGGTGGCCTGGGATGAAACGTGAAGTAGCTGACTTTGTTAGTAAGTGTTTGATTTGTCAGCAAGTGAAGGCTTTGAGGAAGAGTCCACCTGGTTACCTTAACCCTTTGAGCGTGCCTGAGTGGAAATGGGAAGAAATATTGATGGACTTTGTTAGTGGCTTGCCGAGGACCGCGAAGGGTTATGACACCATTTGGGTGATTGTGGACAGGTTGACTAAGAGTGCACATTTCATACCAGGGAAAATAACATATCCTGTGGAGACATGGGCACAGTTGTACATGAAGGAGATTGTCAGACTTCATGGAGTGCCAGTTAGGATTGTTTCAGATCGAGACACCCGTTTTGTCTCGAAATTCTGGCAGAGTCTGCATACTGCTATGGGCACTGGCTTAGATTTCAGTACTGCTTTTCATCCTCAGACAGATAGTCAGACCGAGAGGGTCAACCAGATTCTGGAGGATATGTTGAGAGCTTGTGCTTTAGAGTTCGGTGGTAGTTGGGATACTCAGTTATATCTTGTAGAGTTTTCATTCTTGCTACAGAACAAAAGGTGCTGAGGAATTAAACTATAAACTTGGTTAAACTTCTTTAGGATAATCAAGTTTCAGAGGAAGCTACGTGGGAACGTGAGGACGAGATGCGGGCAAAATATCCTCACCTTTTCACGTAGGGAGCCTACTTTTCGGGGATGAAAAGCCCTTTTAGGAGCGTAGAATGTAACGTCCCGTTACTTTTGGAGGTAATTTTTTATTTTATTTTAAATAAAGTATTTAAGCTTAGTGTAATCTTAGTAATTTCGATTTTAGTAGTTATTTCGTTCGAAAACCTTTTTAAACCTTTTAAACCTTTTACTACTTTAATTTAGTTTCGGTGACATTAATAATTATTAACGGGCCAATTAATAATTATTAATCACCTTTAGATTATTTTAAGATCATCGGGTCTCGTATTTTTAATCGAATCTTTTAAAAGGGACGTATACGTCATTTTCCAATTTCTTAAAAAATCACTATTCATCTTCCTCATCTTTAAAAGTCAAATTTGGTCATATTTTTCTCTCCCAAAACCCCCCAAACCCGAGTAGGAAGAGGAGAAAGAAAGTGTCGGATCTCCCTCGTTTCTTGGCCGATTTCTTCGTGCCTTAGCTCGTTGGAAAGCTCTCGCAACAAGCTTTCTACCCATCCTACATTTGAAACTTTTCCATCCACTTCCAAGGGACAAAAACGTGAGGGAAGTTCTTTAAAATATGGGTATTGTTGATTTTGAAATGCCATCTTTGATTCATGCTTGAATCCCTCCTTTATCCTTTGATTAGTTGAAGTTTCTAGCTAAAATAAAAGTGTCTAGGGTTGATGTATGTCTATCGTTGGCCCTAACATCGAATCGAAACGGAAACCCGTCCCGTGTTAATTTCTCTCACTTGACCAAGATTAGGGTGTTTAGTTTGCTATGGTTTTACGTTTTACTTAATTTTTCGGAAATCGATTATTATGTAAAACCCTAAAATATGGTGACCCATTGATATCTCGGTTTTCAAAGTATCCTAGATCAACCCGAAACGCGTCTGAAGTGCATAAAAGCCAGAAAACCAAACCCGAGCCCTTTATTCCTTGTAGGGCAGAGAGCATGCCTAGGCTCTTTCACCGTGTTTTCGTTGTTTTATTCGTTTAGATGTCGTTTGCTCGATTTTCGGATAATTAATCATTGTTAGGTGTATTTGATATATAGGTTTGTGATCGATTGCGTGACTTTGACTCCGGCACTTTGGAAGCTTGGATTTCACATCTAAGGTGAGTTTAAAATGGAAGTTAGTAATTTTATGAATTATGTTTCATTACGTTATTGTTTATCGAGGTTAAGAGGGGAACTAACTTCCGGAAGTTATACTTGGTTGGAGACTTAAACTCGGATGTGAGTGGAGTGGTTTTGGTGTACTTATGGTTTTGGAAGTAAAAGAGGAAATATGAGTGGTTTGGAAGTCTTGTAAGATGATTTGGAGACTTTAGATGAAAGTGAATGAATACGGAACTTTAAGTGATTTGGGAGTCAAAGTAACTAGAAATTACACTTGAGTATTGACTCGTGTAATTCAAGCGGTTTATGCTCTTTAGTAGTTTAGTAGAACGTTATCTAGCTTACTAGGGAGCTTGATGGATTCTCTATGGCACATGATAGTATGTGATACGCTCCATACGGCATCATGGTGCGAGACTATGTGATACGGCACATGATAGTATGTGATACGCTCCATACGGTATCATGGTGCGAGGCTATGTGATACGGCACATGATAGTATGTTGATACGCTCCATACGGTATCATGGTGCGAGGTTATGTGATATGGCACATGATAGTATGTGATACACTCCATACGTATCATGGTGTGAGGTTATATGATATGGCACATGATAGTATGTTGATACGCTCCATACGGTATCATGGTGCGAGGTTATGTGATATGGCACATGATAGTATGTGATACGCTCCATACGGTATCATGGTGCGAGGTTATGTGATATGGCACATGATAGTATGTGATACGCTCCATACGGTATCATGATGCGAGGTTATGTGATATGGCATATGATAGTATGTGATACGCTCCATACGGTATCATGATGCTATGATTTGTGATATGGCACGTGGTATGTCGACTTCGGTCCATACGGCATTATGATACGATGAAAGATAGTTAGTAATGCAATTACATAATCTTTAGATTTGTATAGTAAGACTTAGTAATAACGGGTACTTTTACTTTAAGTCTTGATATCGTTACTTTTAGAAAGTATATTGTGTATGTTGATTATATGTGGACCTTGGGAATGTGGAATGGGTAGTAAAAGTGAAATCTAGGCCTTTGGACACGATTTCTGACATGGAATGTTGTTCATAGGATTACTTGCTTTCATTTTACTCTCACTAGCATTTTATGGTAATATTGCTACAATTACAATTTTTAAGGTAAGACTCGTGGTAGAGGACGAGGTAGAGGAGGTGGCGCCGCGTGACCTATCAGGACGATGAATGGACAAGGACATATGTGGTTTTGGGTGAAGCATTCTTGAATGCTCTTAAACATGTCATAACTTTTATTATGTTTCATTTTGAGCTCGATGGAGCGTTTGTATAATTTGTATATGTTTTTCAAACTTTAAACATCCTTTAGCATTTTCATCATATTATGGAATGCGCATTCCAGGTTTATTGCTTTTTCTGAAAATTGGGTTGTAAATAGGTTTTGGTTTATCCGAGTTTTAAACGAACCCATGCCGTTTTTCTGTAAAATCAAGTTTTTTCGCTGCGCATTTATTTTAAAGGATTTTACAAAAAAATCGGGTCGTTACAAATAGAAACTATAAACCATAACTAAATAAGGAAAATGATTTTCGGATGAATAGTGATTTTTGGATGAATAGTGTTTTTGGGTGAATAGTGTTTTTTGAAAATTCGAGCTCAAAATCGTCTAATTTTCTTGATGGAAATAGATGACTTCAACTTAAAAACTCATTTAGAAACAAAAATAAAGAAATTCATGGAAAAAGTTTTGAAAACTCACTTTTTAGGACTTCCCTTAGAGAACGAGAAACACCACAAGGCTAGGTTGGAAAGAAAGCTCACGTCCCAAGCAATCCAGCGCAACTGAAATTATTGAAATATGTCGAGAATTGACAAAAACCCAAAACCTTCTTCCCAAAAATGGTGCTCACGGTTTGAAGAGAAGAGAAGATGAGGAGATTGTCTTATTTTTGCCTTTTTTGGTTTATTTAAGAAGACAAATGAATAGTAATTAGATATTTTTAAGAAATTGAAAATTACGATTACGTCCTTTTTAAGTAATTTAGCTTATAAAACGAAACCCGAAGCTCTTAAAATGGCCAAATGGTGATTAATAATTATTAATTGGCCCGCTAATAATTATTAATACGACCAAAACTAATTTAAGCTAATAAAACGATTAAAAAGGTTTTTGAACGAAATTAACTACTAAATTCTAAATTACTAATTTCTAAAATTAAACTAAATATTTTAATTAAAAAAATTAAATATTAAATTATATAAAAAAAATTTCACTTCAAAAATAATGGGACGTTACAAAAATATATCAATTATATTATTATTATTAATTAAAAGTTATTTTTATTATATTTTAATTAATTATTATTTATTATTTATGAATTATAATTTATTATTTATTATAAAAAAAAAGGAATAAAATAATAAAATATATAAAAGAAAAAAAAAACCAAAATAATCCGTATACAATCGAAAATGATTTACTAAAATATATTAAAAAACCAAAATAATTCGTATACAACCAAAAAAAAGGAAGTAAATGAAAAAAAATATTGCGGTGGTCGGGGAGGCGACGCTGAAGATGAAGGGTCGGGGTCATTCGGTCCTCGAGAAGCGAAGAATACAGCCTAAGCAGCTACAACCTACGCTTGGACCTGCTCACTGACCGAAGTACGGATCTCTTAGACTGAAGTACGCATCTCCTGGACCTCTGATTGGAGCTGCTGGACCTCCTCACACAACTGCCTCTCAACAAGAGTGTTCCTCTGCTTCAAGCTGCTCTCAAGTCGAGCTACGTCTGCGTATAGACGCCTTTCGTAAGATCCAAGGCCAGGAATAGGTCCATCTGGCCGAACACCTCCTACCGCTTCCAAGAATGCTTCCTGCTAATCCTCCTGTGTAGGCTGGGAGTCTTCAGACGGCAAGCGCTGAGACAATAGGTCCTTAAAAAAGTCCTTTTCAAATTAGAAGTAAAACATAAACACTTTAGTTAGAATATATATTTTAGTAAATAGAAAATTACAATGTAAGGGTAGACAAAACATTACCTGAACCGCTTGCGCCTTGTCGTCCACAATAGTCTCGTCCTTCTTTGTGTGAAGAACTAAGTGTAACTCATCGGGTGGGACTGGACGTCCATGTTAGGAATGGTGTCCTAGAACTTGTAATTATTTAATAAATATAATTTATTTCGAATAAATTAAATAAATAAACATAAGTACTTTATACTATCTAAATTGATTCAATTGACGATATTAGGAATATATGGAAATATATAAATATCAAACATTCAAATAGTAAAACCCTAAGTCACTCTTATGAAATCATGACTTAGTATGTGAGTCATACGATAGTATTAAAGTCGAGATGAGTAACTTAAAAGTGTCTACAGTAAATGGATAACATTTAGGAACCTTATCCTGGTAACACTGTTGATGGCTTCGCATTTTGTTTATAGACAAATATTCTAATCCTGATCATTCATGTGGGTGACATGAAATGGAAGTATCATATGCTATCTTGATTGTATAAGACAGGATCACGATGTTCAATCAAATTTCTCATTAGTACTATTTACAAGAAATGAACGAATATCAAACTAAGTTTATCAACCGTAATAGATCTGGACTCCTATTTATGGAGTTATGTTCTTTGATTCTCATGGTTGAGAACGATCTGTAAGAACGCTCAATACACTCCTGCTTTGGGAACATAACTAGATAAGTCGTTGGGAACGTATTTTCACGAGATGGAATTCATAACTTTCCTATAAATTAACAGTATCAGTGCGATACCTAAACATTTTAGGAACTTTAGGAAAATCCCTAGATGTACTGATTCGAGACATGAACAAGTGACGTCACGACTTCTATTGATCACAGAAGTACATTATCTCTAGTTGGACTAAAGATAAAGTTCATTGGAGAATCAGCGGGAACACAAGGATAAAGCGGTAATTATAGGGGCAAAACGGTAAATTTAATCCGCCTATAATTATGAGGGTTCCACGTGAAGGATATGTTACAGATATAAATAAAGATAAACTAAATGGACAATAACTCATCTATAGTGAGGGGAGTTCAGCTATGAATCTATAGTGGAATTATTCATAGTTAGATAATAAGTAATTAACTGATTATGAGTTAATCAGTTAATTGACTAATTATTAAGCCCATGATCTATAGGTCCATCGGGTCCCTATGCTAGCCCAAATATCGTAGTCGCGAAATCAAGTAGAAGAAATGGAAATTTTAAGTAAAGTGAATTACTTGAATAGGCAATATTAATTATTTAAATATTGAGTAGATTTAAATGGTAATTATTATAAACATTATTAATTGTTTAAATAATGAGTTTATTTAAACAGGAAATTAATAATGAAATATTATTAATTAAACATTATTAATTATTTAAAATTTGAGTATATTTAAATGGTAATTAATAATTTGAAATTAATTAACAATTATTAATTGTTTACATAATTAATTTTGTTCAAACGGAAATTAATAATTAAAATTAGTTAAGTAATAATAAAATATAATCAATAAAATTAATAATTAAATAATGAGTTTATTTAATGGAAATTAATAATTAAAATATTTATCATTAATTGTTTAAATAATGAAAATTATTTAAATAGAAATTAATAATTAAATATAATTTGATAATATTTAGTCAGCAGAAAATATTAATATTATTAATTGTTTAAATAAAATATTTTATTTAAATGGTAATTAATAAATAAATAAATTAAGTTGGACTTACTAATTTAAGAGAGTGTTTCAAGCCCAATTGGATTAATGAACCCAATTGGAATTGGCCAAAAATAATTAATTAAATAAATTGTATTTATTAATTATTTTACTATCATAATTTCGGCCATATGAGATAATTTGTAGGAGATAATTGTTTGAATTATATCCTATAATAATTATATAGATTTATTTACCCAAGATAAATAAAATAAAGAAAAGAAAATATTCTCTTATTTATTCTCTTATTTTCCTATAAATAGGAGGCTTGAGTCATTCATAAATCACACAATTAAATTCCTTAGAAATTCGGAATTCTCTCTTCCTTCTCCCTTCCCCCTTGGCCAACTTTCCTTAGTGATTGGGAAGAAAATATTTTTTCTTCTTCCCAATTTCTTCTTAAGTTCGATCCCACAATCGGGTTTCGTTTGATCGATCGGGATATAGCGTAGAAGATCCGGTGTTGCTGAGGATTTGATGCTGTAAAGAAACCTCCAACCGATTCTCCATATATTACTCAATGTAAGTTTTAAAGTTTTAATTTTCGAAAATTTAAAGCATGAATTTACATGTTTTTATCACAAATTGCATGATGTGTTAATAGATCCGTAATTAAATGTTAATTAGTTTACTAAACAAAATTCCGCTAATTTAGTAAATCATCCTTTCAGTCCAAGCTTTTCTTCCTAAAAAAAACAAACAAATGTATATTATTGTAAAAGATTTAAACTAAAATTATTAATTAAATAGAATAAGAAAAGAAATTGTACATAGCGAACTTACCAAAAGACGATGGTGCACGTCGTGAGGACGGGCCTCGCCAGTGTGGAGAGTAAGGTTGACAAAACGATTATGTCGGTTCCTCGCAGATAGTCTGACTGCAGCCTCACTGAGCATGCTCGCCAGAAGCCAGGCGTGTTACCCCTCACTCATCTAGACGGGGCGATTCACTGCGTTCTTCTTCCTCGCCTGATAGAGAATGTCTTTATATCGGGTTTACATGTGTTTATTCTAGAGTGGAAACAACCTCTGATCCATCACATCTAAACCCATAGTAAATTTACCCTGCAAATATATAAAATACGTAAATAATTCTATTTACATTAATAAGTTGTGAAAAAATAAAGATATATGATACGTAACGAAATATTCTTTTTAACTTCCAATTGTCATACAACCTCGTCTTCTCAGGGTATGAAATCTTCGTCCAGCGAAACTCGCTGGGAAGAGGACCACTCTGAAGCACCTTTCAAAACTGTTTCGAAACGTTTTTATGCGGCTGCAATATGATATCATAAAAAAAAATAATGAGAAATATAATTAGATTTCATATAAAAGAATATAAGTTTACGCATACGGGTTACTTTCTCATCTCTCTTCATCCGAAGTAATGACGGATCATGAGGACGGGCAGGTGGCAGAATTGCTGGACCAGAATTAGACCCTGGAGCTGATCCCGAAGCTAAACCGAAAGCACTTCAAGATGTCCCAGGTGTGTCATGTGCTGCAAGCGGAGTCCCGAGTTGTGTCTCGGGTACTACTGTATATAGAACTGGGGCCTCGTATGGTGTGAGCAGCTTGTACAACTCATCTGTCGTGGGTGTGCCAGTAACAAACGCATCAGCATCATCATCATCGCCAATATCGTGTGATCGCGGAGGATGTCGTGCGCCAGTCATTTTTTTGTCTACACGGTTGTAAAAATAATATGACATGTATTCAAATAACTACGTAAACTAATATAGTTCTATTTGCATTAATCTAAAAATATATTAAATTTTAATCTATAACTACAATCTAACTTAAATAATTTAAACTATAATAAACCCTAAATTAAACTAATATAATTAAACTAATCTAATTAAAATTAATCTAACTAAAACTAACTAAATTAAATTATACTTATTAAAATTTATGTAAACTATTCTAAATATATAAATTCTAACAAATTATAATTAAATTACTAATTAAACTAAATGAACTAAACTAAACTAATGTAGATAAATTAAAGTATATACATTAACATCTAACAATATTAATATAGTTTAAACACTAAATTAAAACTAATCTAATAATATTAATCTAATTTAAACTAATCAACTACACTGATTAACAAAACTAATCAACTAAACTAATTATACAAACTAAGAACATAACCTAACCGAGCCTAATTCACCGAATTAAAAATTTAAATGAACTTTTAAAAAGAAAGTTTAGCTAACTAACCGTTTCTTTTATGGACGAAAGGAAATCCCGGGTTTTGAGAAAACGAGCATTGAGGGAATGGAATATAAAGAAACAGTATTGGAGGAAATGGGATATAAGGGAACGGGGGCGGGGAAAAACGGAACGGAATAGGAAAGAAAAGAAAGGAAAAGGAAAGAAAAGAAAGAAAAAGGAGAATGGGGGAGGGGGAGAATCTGTTCTGCCCTTTTAATTTGATATTTGCGACCAGATGGTCGCAAATAGTAATTATGACGGAATCTGGGGAGTCACGCGTGTACGACCATCCGTGGCATAAATATGAATATGTAATTATTGCAAATTGTGACAATATGGTTGTATTTATAACTAATTTTTTTAAATGTTTTTTTAATGCAGCAATTAAAAGAAAAATAACTTGTTTCAGTCATCATCCTCGGTGTCTTCTCGTCCTCCTTCAAGCGCATCCTCAGATTCTACTTCAGTTTCTTCTTCAGCTGGTTCATCTTGTGAAGTATCATGATCACGATCATTTGGAACATCTGTATTGTCCTGCAATGTCATTGTTTCATCATTCAGTGGTCTAGCAGTACTAGCGTTCTGACCATCGTCAATCGCACGCAATCTTATCTCGTCTTCTTGTAAAGCACTGTACTTTGTAATGTTCTTATTGGAGATGCCTTCTTCTACATGAGACGGTTTTACTTTACAAACAACTAACCAATCTGTCAGATCGCGTCTATTACATGGATAGTTTAGAAAATAGACTTGAATCGCCTGTGAAGCCATGACAAACCTATCGTCTGTGCGCATATGTTTAGACTTATTAACCTCCACGATATGCAAATGAGACAACTTATGAATTCCACCTTGTCTCGTTGTCTCGAACCACATGTAGTTAAGCAGAACAATGCATTTTAGAGTCGGACTTGCGTATTAAATCTCAATAATCTCATCTATTACTCTGAAATAATCGCTTCATTGGTGCCGAACACTTGACCCTATATGTAGATCCACTATTGTTCGTTGCTCTGTTAACTGAATGCACCTTCGTTTGAAATCTGTACCCATTACCAACGTAGCCACTATATGATCTTGCAACCCGTGCAGGTCCTTTTGCCAAAGAAATAATGCGAGGATCTGATACTGGTAATGTAGGTGAGTCAACCTGTAATCACATATATTGTAAAAGGTAAATTCAATAAGTACAACATATATTACAAAATAAATTTGACACATTAGCCAAAAACTCACGGATGCAGAGAACCAAGAACGAAACTCTTTGTCAAACATTGATCCCTCATCAGTGGATGTAAGATCAGGTAAAACCATTCGAACGTATAGGTTTAGAAACAATCTATATGATATACGTAAGTTAACAACTGTTTAAATCGGTTCAAATTGTTTTAAACTATGAACATCATAAAAAAGGTACTCTATGTATGGCTCCACTTCAGTGTAGTTGCATAACACGTACGTTTGGATAACGTGATATTCAGCATCTGTCAACGACCTCCGCACACTTTTACCAACAGTCATGCCAGCCTCTATAAATATAGACAAGTCATTTACATCAACACCTTCTAGTAAATTTTCAACAACATTTCACTTCACCGATCGATACTGCTCTGCAATGTGCCGATCAAAATAGTAGGAGCAAAATGTGGTAGTCTCTTGCATAAGGTACGTATTACTGATAGATCCCTCTACTCGCGATCTATTTCCGATCATCTTCTTCAACCGACGTTAGTACCTGTCGATACAATGTAATACATACATTAAATATTCAATGTGTTGATTGCGTATGTAACTAATATTATGAGTGTTTTACCTTTCAAATGAGTACATCCAATAGTAATGTACCAGACCTCTTAAGATTGCCTCGTATGGAAGATGCACTGGAAGATGCTCCATTGAGTCAAAAAAGGTAGGTGGGAACATTCACTCCAACTTACAAATGATAACAGCAATCTCTGAACTCATTGATACAACAGTTGCGTTGGTTAATTCAGTACAAGTCAAGTCCCTAAAAAAACACTCAATTGCGCAAGCGACTCCCAATGTTTATGCTCTAGAAATGGCCTGAACACGATCGGTATCAATCGTTGCATGAATACATGACAATCGTGATTTTTCATCCCGAACATTATATGTTTCTGGCTGTCTATACACCGACTGAGATTGGAAACGTATCTGTCTGGGAATTTGATTGATCTTATCCACTCAAATAATGTCTTTTTTTCCTCCGTGGTCAACATGTACTTTGTTTTAGCGTAATGATCATTAGCATTAGGCTCCAACTCAGGGCGATGACATATCTCTCGGATATCATAACGTGCCTTCATATTGTCTTTTATTTTTCCCAGAACGTTCAGAATAGTGTTGAAAACATTGTCAAAGAAATTCTTCTCAATATGCATTACATCCAAGTTATGTCTGATTAGTATATCTTCCCAATATGGTAGATCCCAAAAAATAATCTGTTTCTTCCATCTGGCGTTTTTCTCAGCCAACTTGTTTGCATTCTCTGCACCTTCACATGTAATCTTCTACATGCCTAGGGCATCTATACCGTGAACAATTTGTCGCCCGCTAAACATTATCGGTGGTATCTCTTTTCGTGCACGTCGACCTTTCTTCCAGTCACTTTTGTTAGAATGAAATGAATGATTCAAAGGTAGAAATCTTCTGTAACAATCGAACCAACAAGTTTTTCGACCGTGTCTTAAAGAAAATGCCTCTGTGTCAAGCATGCAAAGTGGACATGCGTATTTTCCAGCCGTACTCCATCCTTTAAGAGGATGAGAGAAGGTATAGATTACTTAACTACAGATTATGAATAAGCAAGCAATTACGAAAACTAATAAACAGAGAAAAGTATAAATAATATATTGAACATACCTAATAACATTGAATACACTGGGAAGTTATTGATCGTCCAAATTAATGCAGCGCGCATCAAGAAATTTTGTTTCCTTGATATACCGTACGTCATAACACCATCAGTCCACAACTTTTTCAACTCCGCGATAAGTGGTTGCAAATACACATTCAATTTCTCTTTTGGACTAGGAATGATCACAGTTAAAAAAATCGCCGAGTCTTTCATGCACATCGAGGGTGGCAAGTTATACGGGGTCACCATCACCGGCCATACTGAATATTGTGCTCCTTACGCCCCAAACGGGTTAAAGCCATCCGTGCATAATCCCAATCTGACATTTCTAAGATCTTGGACAAAATTTGGATGACAATTATTCAAATGTTTCCACGTCCTAGCATCTGAGGGATGTCTCATAACTCCTTCATCTTCAGAATGCTCGTGATGCCATCTCATATGAGAAGCTATCACATTTGATGCATACAATCGTTGCAGACGCTGGGTTAGTAGTAAATAGAGCATGCGGGTGTGTGGAATCAAGCTGCTTCTCCCTTGTTTATATCTTGACTGAAAGCAAAATTTGCAGTGATGCAGACTCTCATCCACATCCCAGTATATCATGCATCCGTTTCGACATGAATCTATTCTCTCCACTGGTAAACCGAGACCTTCCACTAGATTCTTCGTGTCATACAAACTCTTTGGCAGCATGTTTTCTGGAGGAGCGCATCGACGAAACCATGATGCAATTGAATCAAATCCTCTAACTGGTATATGGTACTGCGCTTTTATATTTAAAAGTTTCGTAGCTGCAGCAAGTTGGCTAACCCCACATCCTTTATACAACGGTCGACTAGCTGTGACAAGCATCTCGTGCATCTTACGTGCTTCTGGATTCATTTCCTCCTCAACGAAAGTTTGTTCTTCATCTTCTCTTTCGCGATTAATTTCATTACTATACTCTGCACCATCTATTATCATCTGCTGCATTTGACCGAATTGGTTTTCTTCAATATGAACTGCAACGTCAACATTCGAGCTGCTTCTTTCGTACTGTCGAGATTCCTGTACAGCAGCGTCGAACATTTCCTTCGTTTCACCTTAGTACACCCAGTGATAATAATTTGGCACAAAACCCTGACTATAAAGATACTTCTTCAAATCAGGAACCGGTATGATTTTTCTGTTGTCACATTTTCTGCATAGACATCATAGTTTCTGACCATATTTTTCATAATACCCAGTTCCCATGCAAAACTCAACAAATTGATGAACCTCTGCAATGAATTAATCGTTTAAAAAAACCCTTAATTAAACAAATATACATCCACTCTCTCATTTTTTTTGTGTTGATAAATTCTGTATGGAAGTGCATTTTATAGGGGTTAATCTGTCATTTTACTACCAAGTCGTCACAAAAATTGGTGGGAAGGTAAGTAATATTCCCTCCATTTCTTGCGACCAAATTGTGGCCTATTTGCGACCATTTGGTCGTAATTGGTCTCATGATATTTCCCTCCAAAAAAAAAAGTGACTGGGAATATGGAGAGTCGCTTTAATGTGACCTCCTAGTCGAAATATATTTACTACCAACTGGTCGTAATTCTGCATTCACGCCAAATATTGTGACTAAAAATGTGTTGGTCATTTTTTCACGACCGGATGGTCGTAAATATTTATGACTCTACGATCGTAAATATTTACGACGGCGCCATAAATTCGCGCGCTTTTTTACGTCTATTTAAATACTTTGGTCGCATTTTGGTCATAATTTTTTCAACCAAATGGTAGCTCTTGGCCAACGCTTAGTTTTGTGACTTGTTAAGTCGCAATAAAGCTACCACATGTTCTGGTCACAAAATTCCGATTGCAAATTGACAGTTTTCTTGTAGTGCTGATTTCCTTGCTTCTTACTATACTCACTTTGTCTTTGATTTATCTAACTTAATTTATCATGTCTTTGTTTTATTGACTCCTTCCTTGTTTCAGGGGGAGCTTGCTTGAATTAATTACATATCTCTTTGAATGCTCTTCATGCTTAATGATAAATTGATGATTTAAGGGTTTTATGCCAAAACAAAGCCAAAGGGGGAGTTTGTTAAAAAATTATTTTGTTATAACTTTTAGTTTTTGGCGTTTTTGTTTTGTCATAAATAAAATGGAAAAATATTTATTGGCTGGCATTTTTCAAAATTCAAAATTTTCTCCTAAACTTTCAAGCTTTCCTTTTATATGCTTCTGATTTCTTTCCATCTTCTTGTGGGAAGTTTTGCTGGCTCTCTCTCATTTTTAATTTTCGTAAGGATTATTGTCTAAGACCCCAAATTTCCAGCTGGCTGATTGAAATAAATTAGGGTCTCATTGAGTAAAGTGGTTGGATCTTGGCTCGATCTTTTTACAGCTCCTCTCTCGTTTGTCTCTTCCAATGAGTGGCTTTCGAAAATATATGTATATGGGCTGTCATTATTGTCTCTATTCAAGGTTTTGATGTCTGATATTTGCCTCTGGTTTAAATAATATTTTTTGACAAGAGGTATTTTTATGAGTGTCTATTTGGTGCTCAACCATCTACTTTTAACAAAACTTCAAGTTGGAAGATTCTTGGGAAAAGAAGTCTAACAACTACAAATAGAGGAAGAGAGTTTCTCGTAAAAGTTCTTTACACGGAAAGCTTGTTTTGAACGTCTGTATCACAAAGGGAGTTTGTGATCGAATCCATCGAATACGCGTCGTTGCAAGGAGCAATCGAAGACAAAGAAAGAAAAAGAGAGTTTCTTATTTTTCTTTGTGCATTTTGCTTTAAGTTATTGTATTGAACTTCTAACAGATTTAGTGGATCTTTTCTGGCCTAGCGTCCCATGAATTTTTACCAGTTGGAGGTTTCTCACGTTAATCAATTTTCCGTGTCATTCTCTCTCCCTCCATTTACATTCTGTCTTTTACAATTAGATCACACAGACATTGTTGCAACACCCATAGCTGTCATAAGCTTTGCATAATTGAGAGTTTTGTATCTTTTACATCCTGCTATTTCTTCTCTATCAAGCATTCATTGTTTCAACGTCAGTAACAAAGGCTAGTGCAAATCTGATTTGGATAATCTTATTAATTTACCTCTTAAACGAAATTAATCATAACTAAAATGAGATTTAGATCTTACAAAATTATTTTTCAATTTTGCTTCAATATACGCCAAACACAAACTAGATAAACACGGCCTTTTATTTCTTTTAGGGATGATTCCAAATCTCTAACAAAAATATTTGAAATATTAAGAGAACAACATTTTTTAAAAGAAAAAAATTAATTGCAAATCTATCAAAATGTTTAAAATGTTTATAAATATAACATGTTTTTTCATGGGCTAATAAGTTATTATTATAATTCACACAAAGATCAATGATCATCGCGTGAAGTAAATATCATTGATTATAGTCAAATAATATAATTGATTACTATTAATCATTGATTAACACGTTAAGTCAATCATTGTATGTAAATCAATGGCTATAGTATGAAATGATTATCATATATTAAAGTCAATCTTTTAATGTTATATTTACAATTAATTAAAAAATGTTACATTTATAAATACTTATAAAAAAAAATCCATTTATTAATATTACATAAAAAAATTTGTTTGACCAATGGAATTTTTGTATATGTATGTTTATGTATTAAAATTGAAACTCTTTTATTTATTTTTAGATACGTAGTAGTATATAATTCCACGTTTAAGAGAGTGGTTATTTATTTTTAGATACGTAGTAGTATATAATTCCACGTTTAAGAGAGTGGTTCAATCACCACTCCAAAATTTTGTATAAAAAAAAAAGAAATTTATATATATATATTCAAAATTGAAACAAATAAGGGAGGATAGATGTTGCCAGTATAAGACAAATATTGTTTAAATTAATACCTAGAGTTTTGGAAAAATCATATAAAATAAAAACATACTTAGCGAAGTAGGTGGATTGGTTACATTTAATAGTCAACAAAAAAACCTACTAAAATCATGAAGTCCCCTTCATTAACAAAGGTTGATAAGCTTATTGCTTATGATGTGAGTAATCAATATCTGTCTCTTTACAATAGCTTCATGTTTCCATATCCAATTATATTGCAATGGATATTGAAACTTCATCTTTTCAATTGATTAATATATAATAGAATTTCTATCAACAACTCATGGTTAGAAGGAAAGATTTCATGCATTTTGTGAAATTAATGATTTTCAAAAGAGTTTTCATTTTCAAACATCTTATAATTATGTGATGGGAAATCATTATCATGTTCAAGTGGGAGAAACAAAATAAGTTATTTAAAGAAAAAAATTTACTTTGTTTGAGAATTAGTAGCTTTGATGGGTGAATCAACAGTGTATAATAATAAGAGGGAAATAGTCTTACCTAATAGGTAACAACGACTCTTGACTTTTTTATCCAAAGGAAGAGAGAGATAGTTATCAAATTAGTTAAAGCAATAAACATTATTTTATCTTTTCACCTTTCTTGTTTAATGAAAGGATTCCTTTTATACACATCGTTGCTTTCTAAGAAAAACCCCCTCCCTCTTTTCACACACATGGTTGTTTCTTGGAGAGATTATTTAGGCAATTTGGAAAGGAGAATTCCATCGAGTAGTAAAATTTTCTGAGATATTTATAAATATTGAATTTTTAAATTATATTTATAAATTTGATATATATTTTTTAAAACACCATTCATGTGATAAAAAAATAAGGGATAATTTATTAGATAATCAATTATTACATGCATCAAAAATCAATTATTGTAGTGAATCAATAAAATAAGTGATTATCTATATGGTGAATCAGTGATTACATGTTTAAAAATGAGTGATTTAGTTGCGGGAAACTAGTGGCCATATTGTAATATTATAGGTGTGAAATTCAGATTTATGCTACATTTACAAATAAGCTTTTGGGTTGCTATTTTTTATAAAATTGGGTTGATTCTACTACATGTATAGTAGCCCATTTTGAATTGGGGAAAGGACATAAAAAAATATGTAATTACTCACTAATAACTTACCAAAATGACGTATTTCTTTTCATGTAATAAAATAATGACACGTTGATTTTTAATATTTGTTAATTTTTGTTAGCAATAAAATTTGTTATTATAAATTATATTATGAGCTCAATTTTTAGCATTTGAATTATTTTTACATAAACTAAAACTTTCATTTGATTATAAAACTACATTGTTAATTTAATTTTGATAATATTTCTAAGGCAATAATTTATTGACTTAATTTCAATAATTTACTGTGTGAAAAAGTGAAAAGTAATGATATAAATGGAAATATGTATCTAAAATTTATTGTTCGTGTCCATTTCTATTCAAAATTGTACTTTTTTAATTGTAAATTTAATAAAGAATAAAGAATTAAAGATTTTTTAAAATTAACATTTTCTAAATAATCATTAAATAATAAGTGCGTAATTACTCAAGTAACATATTTTTTTAATAGTGATGATTACTGTAATGTAAGAATTTTTAAAAAAATTATCCAATTAGTAGTTTAAAAATTATTGAATTATAGTTTAATAATTTATTGAACAACAAAAGGTCAAAAACCAAAAAAGTCATTAAAAATAACAATGAAAAATAAAAAATAAATAGTTCAATAATTTATTGAATTGCTATTTTTGATAATTTTTAAAAAGTTCTGAACATTTTCAATAATTAGTATGTCGATATATACTATTTGTGACAATTTTCTGAATAATAACCGGTATACATTATATAATAAATTTATTGAAATCATAAAACTAATCAAATTTAAAAAATTATTAGATTTTAGTTTACAAATCCTAATAAGAAATATAAAAACAACGATAAAAAAAACATTAATGAAAACGAAATCATTAAATTTAATTAGAGCAAAATACTTTAGTTATTTATAAACTTAAGGGTAGTTGCATATATAGCAAGACTTGTATTTACAAATTTCGTATGAATCGGTGATTAAAAATGATCGATGATAATTGTCTCAAGTGCTTAAGGTTGATCAATATTAATCAATGATTCACATAAAAAAAATTATTATATTTATAAATACCTTTTAAATATACCACCTATTGAAATTTCCCTAAAATTAAGGTAAGAAAAAAATGTTTGACTTTAATTTAACTTTATTCAATATGACTTCCACAATTTGATTTCTAAAAACCCATAAATATTAATTGCAAAATATCACGGTGTAAAAATATTTGTAAATATAACAAATTTTAAAGTAGGCAGACAATTATTAGTATTGAATTACATATTTTATAATAAACTGAATTATTGATTTACACGTTAATCAATGTTAATTATTAATTTACATAGTAAAATTTATTATATTTACAAATAATTTAATCTTAAGCTATAATTATATATTTATAAATAGGGTAAAATGCAAATAAGACCCATGTGGTCTTTTCAAAATGCATGAACACCCTCTATACTTTGAAAATGGCAAATCGCACCCGTATGATTTCAATTTTTTTCAATCAGACCCCTCCTCTTCAATGTCAATAATTTTCTTTTAGCCACAACTTCTTCGTTTGAACTCCGATTTGGACGATTCAAGATGTTTTGGAATCCTCATTTTAGGATCTACGTAAATATCACATCGAAACTTTGAAATCATTAATAAATAAAAGATTTTACTAACATCGAAACACTATGTATGATTGACATTGTTAACTCTTTTGGTTATTGATGATTTCAAAGTTTCGAAGCAACGATTATGTAAAGCTGGAAATGAAGATTCCAAAATATCTTGAATCATCCAAATCGGAGTTCAAACGAATAAGTTATTGCTAAAAGAAAATTATTGACATTGAAGGGGAGAGTCTGATTGAAAAAAATTGGAACCACAGGGGTGCGATTTGCCATTTTCAAAGTATAGGGGGTGCTCATGCATTTTGAAAAGACCACATGGGTCTTATTTGCATTTTACCTTTATAAATATTACATAAAAAAAATTACTACATATTGAAATTTCTTAAACTTCAAGAGAGAGAAGAGCAAGAAGGAAAGAAATGTTTTTGGGTATATTTTTTAGGTAGGGTTTGTGAATCCATGTACGGTTAGAGAAGTTTGACATGTGTTTGTCTCTTCTCAAAGGTCAACCCCCCTTGCCTCCTTCCAGAAGATCATTTTCTTAATATCTTTCGTGTCCCAAACTGCAACTACTCTGAATAGTTTTGTAGTCAGTAAATTCCAACCACTATTTGAATTCTTGGTTCCCTTATTTTATTGTCCAAAGTACAAATCGCAGTTGACAAGTTATGCATTCAAAGAAAAACACTTCACTTTTTCTTTCATTTAGAGATATATAGTTATTCTTTTGTTAATGAACAAGGATACGAATTTAGTCAAAGACAATATGTAAAAAAAAATTATGTACTTTTCATCTAATAAATGAACAAAGGTTTCAATTCTACAATAATAATATAAGTTCATATTCATATTTATAGAAAATATATAATTCATTTTACTTCATATAATTAGATGAAAAAACCCAACAATCTCTTTTCATATAAAAGTTCACACATGTTTTTTAAAGATGAATAATTTCTCCATTTAACAGTTTAATCTTTTAAATATAGCATTGATTTAATAAGGTCACTAACTTTTTTTAACAAATAAGGACACTGTTGAGAAATTATAGGAGGCTAGAATGGAAAACAAATTATGACGGACCTCTCAATGCTCGTTTGAGATAGTTTTTTAGAGAGTTTAAAAGTTTTTTTTAACAAAGAAACTATTTTTGATAATCATAATAAAAAATACTTTTAAACACTTCTAAAATCTATCCCATTTTAGAGTGTTTAAAAGTTTTTGAACAAAGAAACTGTTTTTTATAACCATTAAAAACCAGTTTTAAACACTTTTAAAATCTATCCCAACAGGCTCTTTATGTAATTTTTTTTTCACATTGTTAAGGTATCGTAAATTTGAAGCTTCCTAAATTAATCTCATGAAAATATTGATGAATGCTTGAATGTGTTTTTTTTCTTTATTTTCTAAAAGAGTTTTTCTTCTTCTTTTAAATCTATATGTTTGTACCATTTTTCTTTCATCTTTCCCCATTGATTGTTGCTAATATTTAAAACAACAAAGAGAAATCAATTTAAATAAAGTTTATTAAAAGTAGATAAATTTCAGTCAGTAAAATGAACAAAGGATTTAAATATATTATTACAAAAACATAAATTTATGTATATACAAATATATAAATCCATATAGCTCCATGTTTATATCTATACACAAAAATACCAAAAACCTTACAATCTCTCTTGTATACAAATGCAAATAATTTATCTTCACAATCAGAATAAATAAAGCATCATCACTAAATAAACTTCCTTCAAGAGATTTTCCATGGCTGAGGAGATGTTTGGCTGCAAAAAGTATAAAACCAAGAAGTCAAATAAATTAAACCAAGAAAATTTCTCAATTCAAAGAAAACAAATAAAGTGGTGACCACATTACAAAAGTCGTCGGCGAAAAAAGTGGGCGCCGACGACTTTTGTATTCCGTACGCAATAGTAGGCGTTGCCGACGAAATTTGCTTCAACGGAAAATTTATAGACTTACTTAATAACATCCTTCCAGTAAGAGCCAGTTGCATCATCAGCCATAAGGTCACCCCAGTTATCTTCCAAGGCAGCTGATTTGATTTGATTTTCCATTATTTCATTGATCTTGTTTGAGCACTCAGGTGAGACTGGGACCAAATTGGGAAGTGAATATGAACTTGGATTCATGTTTAAAAAAGTACCAACTGGATCGTTATCGTTTTCGAAACCCCGGCAACTTTTCGGGCCATCCATGGCCATTTGGTATTCATCACAGGATAATGGTTGCTGGGAGGATTCAGTGATTGGGAAATTTGAGAGATTTTGAAAAGAAGAACCAATATTTGGGAGATTAGCATATAATGCTTCTAACTCTCTATTTGAGGCAGAAGCATTATTAGAATTTAGCAGTTGCAATATATTTTGAACCAATTGACTTTTTGCAATTTGAATAGTAGCTTCTGACTGTAGCATCATGGAATTTTCCCAAGAATTTCTTGTCAAGTTGGAAAAATAAGCAACAGAAAGTAACTGTTGAAGATCTGAGAACATGTTGAGATCAGTTCTTGGCATGTGGGTGACAGGATCAATGCCCATTTGGAGAAGCTTCTTCTTTAAATGAGTGTTCCAAAAGTTCTTGATTTCGTTATCTGTTCTCCCCGGAAGATGGCTCGCTATCATCGACCATCTATGATGGGAAAAAGAAACAAGTAAGTTCCCATTAGATATTACATCAAATTGGGGAGGGGCGACTCGAAACTTTGATCTCATGAGAATGAAGCATATGTCTAACCATGTTTAAGTTAGCGATTTCAAACTCTTTTTATAGCTTAAATTTCAAAAACAGATGGACAAAACAAGAAGAAAAAAAATTACTTGTTTCCAAGAGCAGAATGAAGGTTGATGATGATTTGCTCTTCTTGATCAGAAAACTTTCCTCTTTTGATATCAGGTCTTAGATAATTGGTCCACCTTAATCTGCAGCTCTTGCCACACCTATTCAATCCTGCAAGCTGAGGAAGAGCTCTCCAGCTTCCATGGCCATGTTTCTCAATATAATCCACCAGCTTTCTATCTTCCTCAGCCGTCCACGGCCCTTTCTTCAATTGGTTTTCGTCGTTCGATGGTGATCTCGGCATCATGCTAACTATCTGCAAAATATTAAAACCTTAAGTCCAAAAAAAAAAAGTGATTTAAAAATTGAATTATAAGCTTCATATTATGAAGGTAAAAGAAGAAAAACCTTGGGTCAGAGATATTGTGTGGGGCAGCTAGGCTGTGAGATATCTGTCAGTCTTTTAAACAAAGACAGAGAAAAGAGGCTGTTTTTATAGTGTGTGTGGAAGAAAAGTAGTTTGACATTTGAAAGAAGCTTTTTTACATTTCTTTCTCATTTTGACGTGTTACTGATGATGGTTTTGGTATGTTCTTTTTTTATTGTACCTAATTTTTAATGAAAGTTCCATGGTAATTTAAGACCTTAATGACCATTTAATTAGATTATTCATCTATTCATATATATATATCTCACTTAATGGTATGCATTTTTAAAAATATAATTCAAAATAGCCATTATAGACGGTTTTGTTTCGGATCTTTTTCTTTAGTTGTTTTTTAATATATTTTTTTAATTTGTTGGTTCCGTCTTGTGTTTTGACTTGATCTATTATGCTTACTTGAGTTGGGAGTTCTTGCTTTGGCGTCTCAGTCTCGGAATATGAGATCACCCCTTTACATTATGGTGACATTTTAGTTTTGTAAGATTGACCGAACATTTTAAACAAGAGTAAATTACAAATGACACTCCTATTGTTTCGGTCAAATTCACAAACAGCCTCCGTAGGTTATAAATGGCAAATCACACTCATATATAGTTTTAAATTATATCAATAAGATCTCTCTCATCCAACTATGTAAACTCTCTTTTGGCCACAAATTTATTCGTTTGAACTCTAATTTAAATGATTCAAAATGTTTTGAAATTCTCATTTCGACCTCTACGCTATAGTCACTTCAAAACTTCAAAATCGTCAATAAATAAAAGAGATTATTATCATCAACCCATTGTTTACTGATGATTTATAAGTTTTCAAGTTACCATAACATAGAATCTAAAATGAGGATTACACATGCTGAATAATCCAAATTGTATTTCAAACGAAGAATTTATGGCTGAAAAATAGTTTATAACGTTTGAGGGGAGTTCTCATAAATATAATTTTAAACTTTAGGGGTGTGATTTGTATTTTTTAACTATAGAGGCTGTTGATGAATTTGACCGAAATCAAGTGGCCGTTATTTGTAATTCACCCTTTAAATAATGATGTTAGATTAAGTACATGAATTATTCATTTAAATCTTTTTTTTTATATATACTTTCATGCTAACTTTTTTATTCTAAATGAGTAATAGAATAGAAAAATAAAATATAATTGGTATAAAATAAATAAATTAAAAACCCACAAATATCATCAATATTTTACTTATCCAATTAGTTTTTTATTCCGTGTGATTGAAGGAAATCTAATATAAGGACTAATATGAACCATTTTCGAAATTTTAAATGTAAAACTGTAATTATTAAATTTTTTGAATCTATGTGGTCTGAACCTAAATTAGTATATTGAAATATTTTAAATGTAATTTTAAAATATTAAGGATATATGTGATCTTCGAGTTAGTATTGATCTAAAGTTAATCTAATATATTGAAAAAGTTTGAATTAAATTTTAAAAAAAATATTCATGTAAATCAGACCAATGCCATAATTTGCATCATTAATTGAACTAATCATCTCTTATTAGAGATAAATGCAAATTATCTTTTGGTTTAAAAATGATTTTAAACAACGTTGTCGTTTAAAAATTACAAATCATAACATTCTACCGGTTCATTTTAACGAATTTTTGTTACACGTTTATTCTACATTGGTTAAGAGTTTTAATTTCATTAAATAATAATGAAATTTTAATATGCATGTGCGAATTTTAGATTTTACAATTTATGAAAAATTATATATTCTATAAATTCGGACACATTAGTTAAAATTTTCAGATTATTTTATTGGAATTAAAACATGTAACTGACCTATAATGTCAAATAAATATTTATAATTCGTTAAAATTAACATAAAATGGTGTGATTTGTAATTTTATAACCTATAACAATATTTAAAGCATCGGCAAACCAGATGCGTGTGATTTAGATTTATCCCTTCTTATTAATACTTACCAATTCACAAGCATAATTGCAAAGCTCAATTTAATTGAGTCAATCATATAAGCCCAATCCATATATGACTTCTGCTACAAAGTAATCAAAGGGTAGCTTTAATGTAAATTGCTAGGAAATATAGTTGTTTTGACTTTCTAGAGTATAAAATAAAATAAAAATGACTAGCTGAATTATTAAATTATATAAATAATTAAAATAAAAGGAAATTTCATTAAGTAGCAGAATTTTCTTCAATATTTTTAAATTTAAAAGTTTTAAAAAATATTTCTAAATATAACAGTTTTTTAAAAACCTTCATTTAAGTGAATAAAATAAATCAGTGATAACTTGGATTACATGCACGAAATATTGTTTGATATAGTTAATCAATAAAATCAGTGATTACTTACACAAATTAGTGACAATTTTATAATATTTTAGGTGCCAATTTGAGTTTTTTTATACTATTTTTACAAATAACTTTTTGGACAACTATTTTTACAAATGTTAGACTTTTTTCAGCTATATGTACAAGAGCCTCTAAAATAAATATATCTTCTTAGTAAGATTTATGAATGAATGATTGAAACAATAAATTCTTTAAATATTTATGAAAACATATTATCATCTTAAAATATAATTTTAAAAATGAAAATAAATCAAATAACAAATTTTAGATATTTTTATTTATACTTTACTATTAATTTTTTTTACTCAAATAGAATATTTATCGGTCAATAATTGCAACCAAAGTGATAATTTATTGAAATTATAAAAATAAATTATTCAAACTAGAAATAGATAGTAAAAAATTAAATTAATAACTAATTTGTAATTAAAAGCATAATTTTAGTTCTTTTTAAGTTCATTTAGATGAAAGTTATTCCGTATAAATAAAAGTTATAATTTATTGATTTTAATATATTTCAATAATATATGAATTTTTTTACTAAGTAGCAGAATTTTATGTAGTTTTAGTAAATGAAGCATTTAAAAAATAAATATTTGTAAATATATCATTACTTAAACCTATTTATAAATATAAATTTTTTTTTAATGTTAATGAGCGATTAGCATTGATTATTGATATTTAAGGATTCACACGCTAAGTCAATCCTTGAAAAATGGTAATCAAGTTACAACGTTTATCAAATACCACAAATTATCAGTAATTAATTTATTTTAAACATGATAAATAAATGTTAATCACTCATTATCATTCTAAAACAAATTGCTATATTTTTAAATATTTCAAAATGCTTGTTAAATTTGTAATTATTAAAAAAAAAGGTAATTTTATAATATAACTAACTTTTTTTCTAGACTTGCAATCAGCCCATAATCTAATGAACATGTAATAATATATTATTTTGATAAACTTTTAAAAATTATGCTTTAGTAATAATTACACATTTTCACCTGCTTTGTAATCTCCCATTTAGAAAAAGTTACCTACCAATTTTTATATATAATCTTCTTCTATAAGAAAAAAAAAAAAAAAAGGATGAAATGGAGTGTGAAGAGGGTCACGTAGGCAACGAACTTGGACGAAAAAAGCCATCAGGGTTTGGGTAGGTTTGTATATGGGAGGCAGGAAGCAGAATATATATATATATATATATATATATATATATATATTTTATTCATTTATGATTTTAACTTCTGTAATAGTTTGCACATTGAGGATTATTGATTTGGATACGTAAAAAAAATACTAGGTTTTCTTTGGTCGGAACCTACCAAACCTTAACCCCCATTTAACGACTTTTTGGAACTTCACAAAATGCCTTCATGTTATTATTATTATTTTTTAATTTTTTTTTTTGGCGTCTCATAATAATCAAAAGTTGAAGACAACGATAATTTTATTTCGACGTTTGTAAATCTAGCAAATTTTTTAGTAATATTTGTAAAAATAAAAGTTCAAAAAAATATTTACAAATATAATAAATTTTGATCGGGTTTATGATAAACATTGAATTACATATTTTTACACTAAGTTTATCACTGATAAACACATAAATCACTGTTAATCATGATAAAAATTATTATATTTACAAATACTTTTTTAGTTGATATTTTTATAAATATTGCATAAAAATTGACCAACCAATGAAATTTCCCATTTTTTTATGCTAAAACTTTCTTGAAAATTTCCTTCTGAATTATAGCTCTTTTTAAATGAAGATTCCATTATCTCCTAAACCTTTTTATTATTTTAAAATCATCATTTGAGCCAATGTCGTTAACATTTGGGGTATTTATAACTGTATTAAAATGGACTATAATATTTATAAATTTATTAACTTAAAAAATATTTATAAAAATGTTAAAATTCTAAGGGCCATATTGCAAATCTCTAGTAAATCTTTTAGCAATATTTGAAAAAATAAAACCTCAAAAAAATATTTGCAAATGTAGCAAATTTTGATCGGGTTTATCAATAATAAACATTGAATTACATATTTTTACGCTAAATTTATCACTGATAAACACATAAATCACTGTTAATCACTAATAAACATGATAAAATTGCTATATTTGAAAATACTTTTTTGAGTTGATATTCTTATAAATATTGCATAAAAATCTACCACCCAATGAAATTTCCCAAATTCTAAAGAAGTGGTAACTGTTCATAGAAAAATGTTGTAAATACTTTTACTTCAAACAACTATATTGGTAAGTTACTGATTATCACTAGTGGTATATCAGTTATACTATATCTTAGTATATCAGTGATTAATTTGTTAGAGAGAATGCCATTTAAATATTTTCGTATTTCTTTTCTCTAATATTTTTCAGATATTATCTTTATATCCTTTGTCTTGCTTTATGGTATTAGAGTTTTAAGCTCAACAAATGGCATTAAATTCTAGGGCCTCGTCGTCTGGATTTGGCGAAAACATTGGTTCACAAAATAGGGTAATCAATACCTCTACAAATGTCGGCGTAGCAGGAAGAGTGTTTACCACTCCAATAACTCAATTCCAAGAATACACCTCCTGCTTCTTCTTGTCGGTTGAGAGCACATGTTGAGGGTCCCCGAGCTGATTTTCCGTTTTACTTGTTTTGTGTGTCGTTTGTTGGTTATTAGTTAAATTAATGTATTTTAGACATAATATATTGTAGGTGGTGCTTGAATGCTTATTCGCAGCTTGAATCGGGACTTGATTTGTTTATTTAGCTACAAGGTAAAGATATGTAAGATTTAAAGTAAATTTAGAAACTAAATTAGTTGAATATTTCGTATGATCGAGTTAAGTATAACTTTAAAATAAGTGATTAAGAGTATGCTCAATGTCATTGTAAGGATCTTGGGAGTATAGAATGTATTATGCTTTTTGGGTGGATGTGGACTAAGGATGGGTGATGTTAGTTTACCTTTTAATTGATGCCTTTAATTACTCTTTGGGATATTTCTTATTTTTTATATAATTTCATAGCTATTGAAATTGATTGGATCGATACTTGAGGAAGTATCATGGTTCTTTTGCAGGATTAAGGGAGATATGGAAGTGTGATTTATATGATTACGAAGCTTCTGCTTTAGTTTTTAATTGTGATTTTGTTTAAGTATTAGTAATCGGGACACTGATCTACTTTCTCTTGTATGTTGGTTATTTGAGAGCCTATATGGCTTGAATATTTGTTTAAGATTGTGGGAATCTGGATTATTCATTGTGCGTTTGCAATATCATTGTTCTTGTGCTTGATTACCTATATGTATTATGAGGAATGCTAAAGACTGTGTGTACTTTGCATGATTGGGGGGATGGGTAATGAGATAATATCTGATTGAGTGAGTTTACATTATCTAGTATTATCCATAAATGTTGTGATACATATATGGGATGAATGTAAAGACTGTGTGTACTTTGCATTGTTTGGTTAGATAAAGAGATATACTGTTAAAATGTGTTTACTTTCACTATCTGTTATTATTCACATGATGTTGAATGTAAGTGATGTAAAGATTGCGTGTACTTTGCATGGTTTAGTCGAATTAATGAATAATGTTAAGACTGCGTGTAGTTACATTATTTTGATTATTCGCATGATTATTTATAATTGAAGCATGTTGAAACCGAGCGTACTTAGCATGTGAGCATTTAAGGTTGAGAGTACAATTGATATGAGTTAGTATGAGTTTATGAGATTTGAAGTTATCGTTATAGGACTAATTATTAGTTTAGAACTTTATGCCATTGGGAGTTGTAAGAGTTTTTCAAAACCATATTTTGGTTAGTCAAGAGATAGTAGGGTTTTTAGACACCAATCCAGATTCAGATTTAGGATATAAATTTAATATATCATTTGTTTATCTTCACTGAGTTTTGCTCATTATATTACATTTCAGGTATGGGACGTGGTCGCGGTCGAGGTCATGGAGCCGATGTAGTGTGATCTCAGAGCGATGACGACTAGATGGACTAGAGTCGGTCATGTAGTCCATGAACTTGTTTATATAATTTATTTTTATACTTTGGTTTGTTGAGCTCATGAGAGCGCTTTACTTTTATTGATACTATTTTATCTGGATTTATGGAATTGAGATTTTAGCTATTACAACCTTGTTTATGATTTAAAAGGATGCACATCCCAACTTTGAAATGTTTATGGATTTAGCTTCATTTTGAAATTAATGAAGGGTTGATTCCCATTGATTTACAAGTTCATTTAATTATAATCTTCCACTTGGGTCATTTATATTTTATTTTGAAAATAAAGAGTCGGGTCTTTAAACTATCTATTTATGATCCTATCTCCCAAACTTTTCAACAGTCAACAAGTCATCTTGATGAAGGATGGTTTCTCGATTCCGGAGCTACTCACCATATGACTCCACACCTATCCACTATGACGAATTCTAGCTCTTATACTAGTAATGTGCAAGCAATGGTTTGCAATGGTAAGTAATTACCTATTTCCAATTTTGGTTCTAAATCTTTATCTTCCCCTTTGGGTCCCATTGTTCTTAAATCTGTTATACACCCACCAGCTTTGACTTAGAATCTTATCAGTGTTGCAAAATTGTGTCATGACAACCGTGCTTATGTTGAATTTTACTCTTATTATTTTATTTTGAAGGATTTAATGACCAATGCACTTCTTGTTTGGGGTAACCTTGAACAGGGGCTCTTTAAACTTCATTCAATATCATCCTTGATCACTTCTTCTTCAACAATAACTGTGGCCATCCATGCTTGTGGTCCCACTTCTTCTCTTTGGTATACTCGTCTTGAACATCCTGCTGCACCAATAGTCCAACAAATTTTAAATTCCTACAATATATCTTTGTCTAGCTCTTTATTTCTAATTTTTGCAACTTCTGTCAAATGGTCAAGAGTCATCTTTTACCCTTTCAAATGTCAAACTCTAGGAGTTTCGAACCTTTTTCTTTGGTTCATTCAGATGTATGGGGTCCATCCCCATGTCTTTCAATTAATGGAGCACATAATTTTCTTTTGTTTAATGATGATTTTTCTAGCTATTCTTGGTTGTATTTATATCGAACAAAGGATGAAGTCTTTACCTATTTTACTCATTTTAAGGTTATAGTTGAAACCCAATTTTCCACAAAAATAAAATCAATAGAAACATATTGGGGTGGGAAGTTTCAGAAACTTTCTTCTTTTCTCACCACCATGGAATCCATCATCGAATAGCTTACCCTCATAAACATCAATAAATGGCCGGGTGGAAGAAAAAATAGATATGTTGTTGAAGTTGGTCTAACTTTATTAGCTCATTTTAAACTACCTCTAACTTTTTGGTCATTCTCCATTCAGACTGCTATTCACTTGATAAATTGTTTACCCTCAGCCACTTTATATAACAAGTCCATTTATGGTTCATCTATTCCACAAATTTCTTGATTATTCTTTGTTAAAGTGTTTTGGTTGTTCCTGTTTTCCTTTTCTTTGGACATACAATGACAAGAAGCTTCAATTTTAATCTCAGCAATGTATTTCTCTTGGTTATGCTTATAATCATAAATGATATCTTTGTTTTGAGCCCAATTCTGGTCGTTTTTATTTCTCAAGACATGTTGCTTCAATGAAAATAAATTTCCTTTCTTCACTCTTCCAAATATTTCCACTTCAATCAAATAGTACCATCATGATTCTTATTTCCTTCTCCATTTTTTGTCCAGTTCCATCATAACAACTCTCGTACTTCATCATTTTCACTTATTGTTTCATCTCTGATGCCTTTTCCTAATCCCATTAAACCTTTGTAACGTCCCGTTATTTTGAGGTGAATTATTTTTTTATTTAATTAAAGTATTAAAGTTAATTTTAGAATTAGTAATTTAGAGTTTAGTCGCTAAATTCGTTCGGGAACCTTTTTAATTGCTTTATCAGCCTAAATTAGTTTTGGTCATATTAATAATTATTAACGGGCCAATTAATAATTATTAATCATAAATTGGCTAGTTTAAGTGTTTCGGGTTTCGTTTTAAAAGCTAAAAGCAAACAAGGGACATATTCGTAATTTTCGATTTCTTAAAAATATCAAAACACTATTCATTCATCTCCTTAAATAGGCCAAATTAGACAAAAAAAAAAAATCATATTTTCTTCTCTTCTTCTTCTCCTTGGGCCGTAACTCCTTTTTTTTTCCTGTTTTTCTTCGATTTCTTGGCAAATCATCGTAATTTCAGTTGCATTAGATAGCCCTTGGTCCAAGCATCAATTCCAACCTATCAATTGAGTTTTTCCTCTGTTTTCTAAAAGCCTCAAGGTATGACAAAGTTTCTAATTTTAGCTTCAAATAAAGTTTTAATGGAGTCCATGATTGAAATCTTCAATTTCTTGCCGAGAAACTCGAAGATTTCAATCAAGGAAGTTGTTTTAACTAATTTTAGAAACTTTCCCTAACCCTAGAATCAAGTTTGAGCCGAAACCCGTTCCGTTTGTTTTTCCCACACTTGGTGATGGCTAGGGTATTTAGAATGTTATTGTTCTATGTTTTACTTAATTTTTCAGGATTGAACTATTGTCCAAAACCCTAAATTACGATTACTCATTGATAGTGCAAACCTCCAAAGTATTCGAAACCAACCCGAAACGCCTCTAAAATGCATAAAAAACCAGAAGATCATTTTCCTCCTTTCCTCCCTCTTGGCCATGGGCATCATGGGCCACTTTCCCAGGCTGTTTTGTCTTTTATTTTAGTTATGTGACGATCGTTGTTCAATTCATTAAATTAATGTACTTTAGGTGTGTTTGAATTGTAGGTTTTGAACATCATTCATGAAATCAATCAGCCGACGATTTAGAGTTGACTTCAATTCTAAGGTGAGTTTAAAGTGGTTGTCGAGTAGTTTTATGTTTCTGGATTGCATGACGATCATGTTTGATCGGGGTTAAGAGGTTTACATGATTTTAGAGTTTATCCAAGATTGGATGTAGTTGAGAGATGAGGAAAGTGTTGGGATTGAGGCCTCTAAAAGAGTTCTCAAACGGAAGTCCCAACAGATCTTTCCTTGCAGTATAATAAATTCAAAATTCTAAATGCATAAAAGAAAAACTAACCCTTGTCGAGAAGTGTCTGACTCTTCCTCGTTCTTCGATGGTTATGATCCAGGGACCACCAAAAAGATCTTCCTCACTAAGCACAAAAGAGAATCGGTGCGTGGGCACTATCTCCTTTGGAAAAAAAGGAAAAATTGGGAAGAAGAATTTTCTTCCCAATCACCCTATGGGCGGTGCAAGAGAGAGAGAGGAGAGGAATTTCCTGAGCCTTTACTTTAACTCTCTTGGTTGTGTGTTTTGGGTTCACCCCAAAGGTCCTATTTATAGGAAAACCAAGATATCAGAAAATCTTCTGAATATCTTTTTAATTAATAAATAATTAATTAAGATATTCTAAAATATATTTGAATAATAAAGATATTATATTTTATTCCATAATAAAACATTCCATATCTTTTATTTAAATTAATCAATATTAATTTAAATATATTATTCCATATCTTCCATTTAAACTGAAGATAAGGGAGTTAAAGGAAACTTTGGAGAGAAAGTATCATGATTAGTTTGGACTATAATATACTTGGAGAAGAGGAATTGTGGTGATTAGCTCAATCTAGACTTCTCTTTATATTTTGTCCTAGTAACTTTCGGTTCCTTTTTATTTATTATATGTTTAGAGGTACCAAGCGTGGTATAGTGATACAACATGAGGAATGTGTGATAAAAAAAAGTGCGGAATTATGTTAGTTGTAACATTTAGAACGATGGGATTCGCTATTTGGTACTACCAAATAGGTGTAGTACGTGTGGTGTTGTGATACGCGGTGTGACAATTGTGGCGTTGTGATACGTGGTGTGGTAATTATAGCATTGTGATACCCAGCGTGGAAATTGTGTTTGGTCACGATGTGAAATATGAAACGTGACAATGTGGTCACGATGTGAAATGTGAAATGTTAAATGTGGTTATGATGTGAAATGTGTTGTGGTAATGATGTGGAATGTGGTAAAGTGGAACGAAATGTGTTGTGATGTGATAAATGTGAAATGAAATATCGTGTGGAACATAGTAACATACATGGTATGATTACTTATTAAACAACATGTGGTATGATGTGCGTGATGAGAAATTACATTAATACTTGTTAAGTTATGTTTTAGTACTAAATGGTTGCCTTAGCATTTTACTTATGAGCTTGAATGTTTAATTTTGTAAATTCGATATCGTTGGGAATGGATTGTTTCTTATGCATAGTCTTGGGAGTATAGATCGGGTAGTAAAGAGTAAAATAGAACTTTGGACACATTTTCCGATATGGAACTCGGTTCATAGGAGTGCTTGCTTCCATTTTACTCTCACTAGCATTTTTATGCTAATGTTGCTACACTTTAATTTTTTTAGGTAATACTCGTGGGAGAGGATGAGGTCGAGGAGCTGGCGTTGCTTGCTCGTGAGTAGATGGACTTTTGGGACACAGACTCTACATGAAATTTTTGGGGCATTCTATGAATGCTAGATGAAAAACCATACATGTCATTTATCTTAAAACTTGTATTTTGTGGCTTATGAGAGCCTAAGAATTGATGTATATGTTTTAGAGTCCAATTTTCTTTGATTTGTTTATAAACTGAAGTGCGCACTTGTTATGATTTTACTTTCTCTGATTGGGACCATGTAAACAGGTTTTGGTAGTCCGTATTTTAAATGGTTTCATGCTAAATTTTTATAAAAATCCAATGTTCAGCTGTGTGTTTCTGAATTTATAATTTTGAGAAATTCGGGTCTTTACAACCTTCTTCACCTATTACTTCTCATTCTTCTCCATTGCCTGCATCTATTTTGATAGGTGTCAAAACCACCAAAAATAAATACTTACTCTCGGGATTTAGAATTTTGTAGTAGTGGTGAGTAAAGTCGATCTCCACAGGGAATTGAGAATTAAATTAAAGTTAACAAAAACGGTGGGTTTTGAGTTTTGGAAATAAAACGGAAAATAAATTAAAAAGAATAAGAAATCAATAGAGAAAGCTTCCAACTAAAGGTTAATCTCGGTTATGGTTCATTAATTTGATCATCATTCATTAATTTGATCATCGATTACTAAACATGCATTCCTAAATTCTTCTCTAAATTGGTTGGAAGTCGTCAAAACCAATCAACAACTTATAAGTGCTCTTCCTTAACTTTTCTATAACCAAGATATGATCATTGATTATTTTCTAATTAACGGATAACCCTAGAATACGATAATAATATTTAACCCATTAACAACATTAAGAAGAGAAGAACCCAATTCTAATTAACAAACACAGTACGACCGATTCATTTAAGTTAGATAATAAATTCCCATAACATGAATCAAAAAGTGTCCTAATCAATTTATGATATTCTGCTACTTGTATTAGAATAATTAAACAATTAAGGATTTAACGTTCTAACTAGCAATATGAAAAATTAACAATTGAACATATGACCACTATGCACAAGAATTAATCAATAATAAAATATGCAAAGAGAAATCACGAATAAAGAGAAAATACGTATTAAATTGAAGAATAAAACCTCACAAAATTATAAACCAAACTTCGAAAATCCTCTAGATGGAATAAAGAAATTAGCTAAAGAACATATTAAAAACTATCTAAAAGTCCTAAGAAAAATAGGGGAAGAAGGGATTTTGAATTAGGGTTCAAATGGGTCTTTATATAGGCCAAAAAGTGATAAAATCAGATAAAATCTTATAAAAATCTGCTGAAGCCTCCAAATAATCTTTTTTTATTTTTCTCGTTGCTGCGGCGGTGGGATTTTTTCAACACTAAAATTGACACAACTTCTTCGTTTTAAGTCCGATTTGAGCGTTGTTTTCGCCTACGTTCATGAAATTTAAATATTAACAATATTATGGACATTTAAATCAATTAACATTCATATTTTAATTATTTTGGAGATATTATCACTAATAAACATGCATAAATTACGAGTTATCATATTCCTATAACAACTTTTTTTCCTCTCATTTCTTCACCCATGTCCAGCACAATCTCTCATTCTCCAACTTTTACAACATCTACTGATATTGTTAACCATCATCCACTCACCCTCTACCATCATCTACTGATATTGTTAACCATCATCCAATGGTTACTCAGAACCATCATCCAATGGTTACTCATTTTAAAGCTAGCATATTTAAGCCCAAAGTCTGGCTTCATTCCTCTACTCCTGATTCCTCTTTCCATATCACAGAATCTATCTCTTATAAAATGGCCCTCTCTTGTCCAGAATGGAAACATGTTGTGCAACTAGAATACCATGCTCTTTTTTCTAATTTTACTTAGACTCTTGTCCCACCTTCTTCTAATCACAAACTCATAGGTTGCAAATGGGCTTTTAGGGTCAAGTTAAAACCAACAGGTGAGGTTGATCATTACAAAGCCGTCTTGTTGCTTATGGTTTTAATCAAGTCTATCATATTGATTTCTTTGAAACATGTAGTCTTGTCACAAAGCCAACAACCATTCGCATTGTCTTAAGCTTAGCTCTCAACTTCAATTAGGATATTCTCCAACTTGATGTTCAAAATGCTTTTCTTAACGATGAGCTTCAAGAAAATGTTTACATGAGACACCCTCCTAGTTTTGTTTCCACCACCTATCCTTCATATATCTACAAATTGAACAAAGCCATCTATAGTCTAAAGCAAAGTTTTCGCGTGTGGTTTACAAAAATGAGATCCTGTCTTCTGTCATGAGCTTTTACAGCCTCTAAACCTGATTGTTCTCTTTTCTTCTATTAGACCAGTATTACTTTCATCATTTCTCTTATATATGTTGATGATACCATAGTCACTAGCACTTATTCTTCTCTCATTAACAAATTTGTGACTTCCTTAAACAGTTTGTTCAAACTTGAGAATTTAGGTCCTCTTCCCTATTTCTTAGGTGTTTACACAACAAAAAAGAGAGGTATTAGCAGCGAAAATTTGTCGGTGAAATACTAATTTTTTCTGGAAAATCATTTGCGCCAGGTTTCTACATAAAAATGATCGATGAAATCTTCACTATCGTTAGTAATTATCCTAACTTTGGCGATGAAACAAAAAAAGCAAAAAATAGCTGCGAATTATTTAGATTTTCACCGCTAAAGGTTTTAAAACATAGCCACGTGGGGATTTTGGGGGGTGAAAATATCTAGTTTAGGCGCTGTAACATAGATTTGCACGTTGTTGTTCTGTTTATCTCCAAGCCGAGTGACCTTCGCCATTTCAGACGGATTTGAGTTTTTTCTTGTGAGTTTAGCTTCGATTTCTTTGATTATTCTTCCTAGATTTCATAAATACATGATATTTTAATGTTCTTATAAAGAGCTATTTTAATCTTTGTTGTGGGATTTACATAGAGTTGAACTAGGTTAGATTTTTTTTTCTTCGTAATTATCAAAGGTTTGATGTAATTGACTTTGAAGATTTGATTGAACCTATAAAGAAATAATACACTTGTTCATGGTGATTTTGCACAAACTCATGCATAAGTATGATGTGGAAGGGTCCGAATTTTGAAGGTATTTCTTTAGGGGTTTTATTCAATTTATCACCTTGATTTATTTTAGAAGCTTATATAAATATGTAAATCTTCACATTCATACCGCATGAGATGCAGGTTGTGGATATTCTGGATATTGAAACGTTCGATAGATCGAACACTGGACCAGACATTACAAATGAGTAGAAAAACTTGAGAGAGATTAGTTAGGTGAAGTCGGAGTCCTAGGTTTTATTCATATTTTATTCTTTATTATTTTTATCTTTTTAGATCCTTAATAATTTGTCAAATAGATTAAGGTTAAATTAGTTGGTAATTATTGATTAATTTACAATCCCTGTGGAGACGATACTTTACTTATCATTTTATTACTTGTAACGATTCGTACACTTGCGAATTCATGCAACACATGTGAATTAAAGAACATAACCCCATGAATAGAAGTTCACATTTCACTTAGGATTGAGATTTATCACTGGTGATAAACTTAGTTTGATATTAAATCATTTCTCGTAAATGGTACAACTGAGATATTGATCAAATATTTTGGTCCTGTCTTATACAATCACCATTGTATATGATACTTTCATTTTCATGTCACCCATATGAATAATCTGGATAAGATCATTTGTAAACTATACAAAATGAACAACTATCAAAGTGTTAGCAGAATAAGGTTCCTAAACATTATCTATTTACTGTAGACACTTTAAGTTACACATCTCGATTTTAATCCTCTCGTATGACTCATATACTTAGTCGTGCTTTCATAAAAGTAATTTAGATTTTTATTATTTGAATGTTTGATATATATATATATATATATATTCCTTATATCGTCAATGAATCAATATAGATAAAAAAAACTTGAATTTATTTATTTAATTTATTCAATATAAATTATTTTTATTAAATAATTACAAGTTTTATGACATTATTCCTAACATTAACAACCTTCACAACTCTCCCTCATAAGGTCTGGATCGGACTTACTAATAAGAGTGTTTTTCAAAGGTGTGGTATGATTAATTCGAGAATTCTAGGGAAATGTGTCAGAGAGAGTTAAAAAATAAATAGGTTAAAGTCAATCAAATATGAATCATTGAGTCGTTTTAGTGGTGAATGGTTTCTTTCCAATCTTGAGATTATATGTTTAAATCAAGTTGACCACCTACTTAGAATATTATCATATGAGTTTTCCAACACCAAGTATTATAAGGTTGTGTGGTTGTCCCATAAAATTAGTCGAGGTGCACGTAACCTGGTACAAATAAAAGTTTTATACTATTCTAGGTGTGAAAATTTGTTGAGGAATGATGGAATTGCAAAAATCAACATCCAATAGTGATAGTATTTAATTACCGTAATTATTTAAGTTTAAGGTGAAATTGTTATGATTACATTTTAAAGTTTAATTTTATTAAACTTTGTATAGGATTACGTTTTAAATTTTAATTCCTCTCGTGATTCATTTATCTATTTTTAACAGAAAACTCGTGATAATATATTTTTTTAATTGTGAGTAAATTGTATAGGATCATAATCCCCTCACCCCACTGTCTGACTTTTAGAAGTCATATCTCATTATTTTTTTTATTCTCTTTTATCAAGGGATAAATGCAAAAAACACCTCTGCACTTTAGATTATTGTTAAATCATACCCCTGGACTATTTTTGGTCATAAAATACCCCTGCACTTTAGTAAAATTGCAAATCACACCCTTCACTGTATTAATTTTCACGAAAGTAGTGGGGAATCCCCGTTCTTAACGAGGATGGGGCCTGGGATGGGGATGAAAAAATCCCCGTTCAAGTTTCGGGACGGGGACGGAGAATGCCTTCCCCGACCCTAACCTCGGCCAAATCCCCGAATATAATATATATAAATTATTTTAAATATATATATATATATATTTAAAATGTTTTAAATTATTTTTTATACTTTTTTTTAAAAAAATTGTTTTCATTTTTTATTTATAAAACTGTTTTGATAGACTTTTTAAAGTCTGTTATATAAAACTTTTTTTAAAATTGTCATTTTTTTCATTGTTATTCATACTTTTTTTTTTGTTTTTATGTTGAGTTATTCATTCTGTTCTTAATGCCTGTAATTGCTTGATCACCAATTGCATGATTTAAGATATGTTCTTAATTGAAAAATTAAACAGATTTGTCTTGAATGTTTAGCCATAGACTAAATTCATAACATGAGGATGATTATGAAACTTGTGTGGCATTATGTGATTTTTATAAATAGAGATATTTGTAGAAATTATGTAATTTGATTTTCCTAGTCTTAATGCTTTCAGATAGTTTAAATTTACACAGAGATGTTGTAAATTGACTTATTAGATTGGTTGCTAATGCTTGAGAAAGATTAGTAATTAACTTAGTGGAATTTCGCTATTGACATAGGGTTAAATGAGATTTAATTACGAAGGTTTTCAAAGCAAAAAGCTTAAACCAAAACAAAGGGATTTTGATTCATTGATATTCTGATTGTAAAGCTTACAAAAGAGGCTTTAAATAGCATAATAAACCCTAGCTTGGTCGAAAATATGAAGGAAAATAAAGACCTAATAATAAAAAGGTAAAGACTAGACTTTCCTAATTCAAATTAGGAAAGTTTTCCTAATCTTTTAAACTTGGTCTCCAAGTTTGCAAAACTAAGGAAACAAAGTCAAATCTTCCCTATTACATCAATAATAATAATAATAAATAAAACTAAAGTAATAAAACTCAAATAAAATAGTAAAATTCAAAATTGGATGAAAATAGACAAAACTACAAGTGTCAGTCACCGTTTTTTATGTTATTTTCACTCGTTTGAATGTTTTCATGCGCGATTTTCTTTGGAGCTCTTTGAAACAAATATCCCATGAGTTTAATAATGTTTTAAACTCATTTTCTTCATTAGTCAAGTATGTTACCCAATATCCTGGCAAATGCCCAAGAAAGTCAATCTTCAGTCGTTTAGTCTTTGGATTCTTGATCTTTTCTTGATTGAAACCTTGGACTTCAATATTGTCAATTCTTTGACATTTAGGGCTGGGATGATTCATATCATATTGTCATTGGAGAGTGTTGAGTACTTATGACTCAATTTGATTCGTTTAGAGATTATTTAAAACCTTACCTATTAATTAGACTGTTTTCTCACTCGCTTTAGCCTTACCGTGCAATTTTTTTTCAGGTGGCAGTTGATTAGATGGCGGAGATGAGGGGTTCATATTGTTTGACGATAGTCAATCATATCATCAATTATTGTCAAACTTTTTTTTAGTTTATTTTTGTTTTATTTTATTCTTAACTGGTGTTATGGGATTTTTTAGTCTATGTTTATCTCGGTTTACATCCGTTTGGATGACTTTCATTTTCCTTAGAGATTTCTTTTAAAATAATACAATTTTGGAATTGTTATTTGTGTTATTTATTTGAATTGTTATTTGAACAGAGTTTATGATTGATATTTTAATAAAGGAATTTATTTTGAGTCTTCCGCTGTGTAATTTGTTTGGATTTATAACTTTGAAAAGTCGGGTCTTTATAGTCATCCAATTCTTTTGTAATTCATGTTCTTGAATTGCGTGTTTAGAGTCATTCAAGTCCAATTGATCATTGTTCTTGTGGAGTGCCTCGACCTTAATTAAAGAAACCTATTCTTGAATTAGGGGATTGATTGATTAGGTCATCATCTTCCCAACCTCGCCTAAAGGTTGATTCAAATTGTTAAGGGTTTTCATGCTTGTCCGTTCAAGGGTCCATCATCCGGTTCTTGAATCCGTCAACGTTTGAAGGTTCGTATCATTTGGTATCAGAGCTTGCTTTGGGAGTGAGTTATCAAAGGTAAATTTGTTTACTTCATCACCTACGTCTTCACTTTTTCTAATCCCCCATCAAAACCGCTTTTATTAAAAAAAAAAAAAAGAAAAAAAAAACTGAAATTTCTAGATTTTTGTTCCAACTTGTACGTCACCTACTGATCTCGTCCCTTCACCTTTTCCCACGAAATTTTTTTCCAATCTGTTTATTTTTTGACCCTCTACAAAACTACAGAAGACACCAAATCCAAAATCAGAACTTAAATCACCTAAAAACTCGTTTAAAAGTTCGAATACCAAGCAGTTTTTTTTCTTCATCTTCCAAAACCCTAATTTTTTTTGCAACCACAAAATTCTTCTATTATGACCATACATACTAGAGATATCAAGTGTAATAAATGTCGTGGAAGGGGGCATATTCGGGAGGTGTGCCCTAACAAGATAGATTTGGCTCTAGAAGGAGATGAAACTAAAAAAGAAGAAAGAGAGAGATTGAAGAGGATGGAACAAGAACAACAAAAAAGAAGAGAGAAAAGGGAGTCGGTGAAGCGAGAGAGATTAGAGCGAGAAGAAAAGGAGAAAATAAAGAAGCAAGAAGAGTTGAGAAAATTAGAGCAAGAAAAGCAAGCTCTCGTTAGAAGAATAGAGAGGAAAAAGAAATTATTGGCCACACCACCCCTCTTTGCACTCGAGTATCATATAGGAAGTTTCAACCTAAACCCTTTGCAAGATTTTGTTTATGATTTTTTGCAGGAAATTAATGCCAATAATGGTGCCACAAATGCTTTAACAATTGGTGAACTTTTCAAGGGAGACTCCACCATGATCAAACCTTTAGATTCGAGGATGAATCTTTTCGAAGTTGTAGAGAATGATATGAATCATCCCAGCCCTAAATGTCAAAGAATTGACAATATTGAAGTCCAAGGTTTCAATCAAGAAAAGATCAAGAATCCGAAGACTAAACGACTGAAGATTGACTTTCTTGGGCATTTGCAAGGATATTGGGTTACATACTTGACTAATGAAGAAAATGAGTTTAAAACACTATTAAACTCATGGGATATTTTTTTCAAAGAGCTCCAAAGAAAATCGCGCATGAAAACATCCAAACGAGTAAAAATGACATCAAAAACGGCGACTGACACTTGTAGTTTTGTCTTTTTTCATCCAATTTCGAATTTTACTATTTTATTTGAGTTTTATTACTTTAGTTTTATTTATTTATTTATTATTATTGATGTAATAGGGAAGATTTGACTTTGTTTCCTTAGTTTTGCAAACTTGGAGACCAAGTTTAAAAGATTAGGAAAACTTTCCTAATTTGAATTAGGAAAGTCTAGTCTTTACCTTTTTATTATTAGGTCTTTATTTTCCTTCATATTTTCGACCAAGCTAGGGTTTATTAGGCTATTTAAAGCCTCTTTTGTAAGCTTTACAATCAGAATATCAATGAATCAAAATCCCTTTGTTTTGGTTTAAGCTTTTTGCTTTGAAAACCTCTTTGTAATTCATGTTCTTGAATTGCGTGTTTAGAGTCATTCAAGTCCAATTGATCATTGTTCTTGTGGAGTGCCTCGACCTTAATTAAAGAAACCTATTCTTGAATTAGGGGATTGATCGATGTAACGTCCCGTTACTTTTAGAGGTAAATTTTTTATTTTATTTTATTTATTTTATTTATTAAAGCTTTTAAAGTTTAGTTTTAATTCAGTAACTTTTATTTTAGTAGCTATTTTCGTCCGAATTAGTTTTTAATCATTTTAGTACTTTAATTATGTTTTGGTGACATTAATAATTATTAACGGGCCAATTAATAATTATTAATCACCTTTAGATTTATTTACAAGCTTCGGGATTCGTTTTTAAAGCAAAAACAAAAGAGGGACGTAGGCGTCATTACCCGATTTCTTAAATATCTAAAAATTCACTATTCATCATCTTTAAATATCAACACTTAGCCAAAAATTAGAAAAATCCTGCACTCTTCTCCTCCTTGCTGCCGTGGGAATCAAAGACCAAAAACCCTCCTTCCTTTTTTATTTTTTATTTTTTTTTTATTTTCTTTATTTCTCGGTGGATCGTCTCGATTCTACTATCGTTGGAAAGCCCTTGGCCCGTAGATCATTTCCAACCTGCCGAACGTAATTTTCGCTCGTTTTCTCGAGGCTTAAAGGTATGTTAAAGTTTCTTAATTTTGATGTGAATAGTGTTTTAATGGTGGAATTGAGTTGTAATCTTCGAATTCGTTCACCGGAGCTTTAAGATATCAATCGGGAAAGTTGTTATAGTCATTTTTAGGAACTTTCCCTAAACCCTAAAACCAAGTTTGAGCCGGAAACCCGTTCCTTGTAGTTTTCCTTCTTTTGGCTTGATTTAGGATGTTTAGTTTATTATGTTTTTGCTATTTTCTAATTGTTTGGAAATGGTTTAATGCTCAAAACCCTAAATTGCGAATACCCATTAAGGTTACCAATCTCCAAAGTACCCGAAACCAAACCAAAATGTCTTTAAAGTGCTTAAAATCCGGAAAACAATTCCTTTTCTTCCTTTCCCTTGGGCCGTGGGCCTCTTGGCATAAGTTCCGGGTTGTTTTGTCTTTTATTTTAGTATCGTGACGATCGTTCTTCGATTCGGTTAATTAATATACTTTAGGTGTATTTAATTATAGGTTTCGTGCTTAGATCGTGATTCTTGGTCAACCGGTGTTTCGGAGTTGACTTCGTTTACAAGGTGAGTTTAAAATGAAAGTTAGTTGTTTTATGAATTAAGTTTCATTATGTTATTGTTTATCGAAGTTAAGCGAGATTTAGCTTCTTAGAAGTTAAGTTTGGTTAGAGACTTTAATTCGGAAGTTAGTGGAGGAATTTTGGAACTATAATTAGTTCAATGAAAAGGAAACATCGTAGTGGTTTGAAGTGTTACAAAGTGAATTGGAGATGATAGAGGAAAGTGGAATGAAAGTTGCTTTGATCGGTTTGGAAGTTAAAGTAGCTCAAAAGATACACTTGAGTGTTAACTCGTGTAATCTAGATAGTTAGGCTTCGTAATAGCTTAGTAGGATTCTTTGAGATTAACTAACTTTTAGGAAGCTTAACAGTTTGTAAAGTGGCCCATGATAATATGTTGATTCGGTTCCATACGTATCATGTTCTGAAATGGTGAAATTCCTGATACCTGAAATGGTGAAAGTCCTGATATCCGAAATGGTGAAATTCCGATACCGAAATGGTGAAATTCCTGATACGAAATGGTGAAAGTCCTGATATCTGAAATGGTGAAATTCCTGATACGAAATGGTGAAAGTCCTGATATCCGATGATTGAGATATGGTACATGGTAGTACGTGGATTCGGATCCGTACGTACCATGGTATTATGATCTATTATACGGCACATGATAGTATGTTGATTCGGTTCCATACGTATCATGGTGCGATGGTTGTGATATGGTACGTGGTATGTTGATTTCGATCCATACAATAGCACGATACGATGAAACTTGTTTGGTAATAAGGATAGTTAATGTTATTTTTATCGATTCTTTAGAAACGTGTAGTGAGACTTAGTTGTGAATGTTAATTTTACTTTAAGTCTTTATTTTTCTATCTCATGGTATTGATTGACATGTATGGGTGGCATTCTACTATCGATTGATTGTATGGAAATTTGGAAGTGTGGATGTGAGTAGTATTGGGCATTATAGGCCTTTGGACACGATTTCGGTTATGAGATTTTGTTCATAGGATTACTTGCTTTCGTTTTACTCTCACTAGCATGTTATGCTAATGGTGCTACACTTAAAATTTTCAGGTAAACCTCGAGCTAAGAAGCGTGGTAGAGGAGGTGGAGCCGCGTGATCGATCGAGAGGGTGTATGGACAATACTAACAACTCATTTTGTTTAGCATTCATTGAAATGCTTGTAAATTATTCCATCTTTACATAACTTGTGTCTTTTTGAGCCCGAAAGGGTATTTGTGTAAAATATGTCTATGTTTTATGGTCTAAATGTCTTTTGGAATGCGAAATTCCCGATTTATCGCTTTTTCTGGAATTTGGGTTGTAAACAGGTTTTGGTTATTCGATTTTTAAACGAACCCATGCCGTTTTTCTTTAGAAATTGAGTCTTCCGCTGTGCATTTGAATTTAAAGAATTTAACGGAAAGCGGGTCGTTACAATCGATTAGGTCATCATCTTTCCATCCTCGCCTAAAGGTTGATTCAAATTGTTAAGGGTTTTCAAGCTTTTCCGTTCAAGGGTCCATCATCCGGTTCTTGAATCCGTCAACGTTTGAGGGTTCGTATCACAATAAATCACACTTTTTACTTAAAAGCCTCAAGTCTCATCTTATACATGAATAGGCAACTCTAACTGGTTTCATATTCAAGGCATAACTTAATAATTCCATACACAGATAGGAAACTCTACCTGGTTCCACATCTAAGTCTATAATCAATAAATTCTCAAAAGCTCAACCCCATATGCTCAGCCATTCTAGGATAACTAAATTTAAAACAAAAATTTCTAAGACAAAAAGTTAGCATGCAACACTAGAAGTGCGGTCCCTCGAAACTCCTCACATTTTCTAGTACCTGGTTATAGGCGCACCTATAACTGAACCCTTAATGAAACATTTTCACGAGCAATGTTCACTAACACCTGGTTATGGACTCATCAATAACTAAAAATATATCTAGTGTTAAGCTCGTAGCCTTAACACTAGTTTCTCACAACCTATTAGACCATTAATCACATATTTCTCTTCATATACATGTAATAATATCATAAATAAAGTCAAAATACAACAGCCTAAACAAGTAAACAATCGAATTTTTAAAGACTGCTAAATCAGGTAAAAATTGTCGAAAAGCTTAAAAAAAAGAACTTTCGATTCTAATATAATTTCCATGTCTAAAAATAACTTTAAACTCACAAAAATTCAAGAATTAATAATATTAACAATCAGAATTGATCCAAACCAATAATCGTCACTCTCTGTCGAAAAACGCCCTAAACTAGCTCTAACCGAAAATATATTCTCCCAAACAATTTTCGAATGTTCCCATAATCAAAACTCATCCTTAAATTTCTAGAATATCATAAATAAATATTTAGGAACAATGCATCTACGGTTTGAGCTTTAGATTTCTCTGAAACCCCACTGCTAACTAAGCAGTTAACTCACCTCAAGAACGCATTTTTCAAGCTCTTTTCTCACCACGGTTAAGACCTAAAATGACATCCTAAAATTATCAAAATTCATCCTAAATCAGTAGCAAACAATACCAAAAGGCTTTAGGTTCAATGCCTTAGATAAGGAAACCAACAACTATCGAATTCGCAGTTAATGCGCTCTTAGCCAGGGTTGAACTAGGACCTTAAGGTCTCGGTTTGGTCAATTTTTAATGTTTAGGGTGATCAATTTTGATAGATAAAAGTTTCGGTGTAGGGAGAATCAAAATCAATTGGAAAAAAAGTCAAAGGTTTTGGGATCGAACGGTGAAACAAGAATAGGTTTTTTGATGAGTTTTTCGAAAATCAAGAATCTTAATTTTCAGAAATTTAAAGAATAAAAAATTGAAGGAAAACTTACCCAAAATATCTAGATCACTAGCCAAACAATTTCCAATCTACTTCTAATTGCACGAGCGTTTCAAATCGTCATCTAACGCGTAAAATGATGGAAAAATTCAATCAATTCTCCATCAAGGGGGCAGATGCCATGGAGGAGAAGATGTCCAAAATCTCAAAAAAAATATTAATGAGGAAAGTTTTAGGTTAAAATCCCGTAACTTCATAATTACGAAATTGTCACTGACTTAAAACGCTCATAACAAACCAAAATGGGTTGGCATAGTGGTCAAGGGGTTGATTTCCAACCTTGAGGTCATGGGTTCAAACCATGTTGGCCACAAACCTAGGACATTATCCTACAATTAAACCGTTGTCAAGCATTGTAGGTTCATGAGGTTGTTCCATGAGATTTGTCGTGATGCACGTAGTCTGGCCCGGAGTCACAGTATAAAAAACGCTCATAACTTACTCTATAGAATTCAGAACGACGAGCTGTCAGTTGCGTTGGAAACGTCATAATGAGATGATCAGCATCAAATGAAAATATTAAGTAAAACTTCAAGTTTTAATTTTGAGTTTTGAGAAGTTAAAAAACAGATCTTACCGAAAGATCAGATAGTTAAAGTTCCAATCAATCATTCATCCCTATTAATATTATTTGACAAAATAATATTAATTTAAAAAAAAAAATTGTCCAACTTGGTAACGGGTCGTTACAATCGAACCACCTAAAAAGGCTTTTTGTCCCCAAAAAATTTCACTGCGCTATAACAGGATGCAGTTACTTATCTTTCTTCTTCCTGCCCTTAAGTCGCTTCTTCCAACACATGGTTTTACACATAATTCTTATGAAATTAACCAATATTTTCTAGGATCTTGAGTGGTCATATAACCTCGGCTTAACTTTCGTCTCTTTCCAACCATTAGAACGCTCTTAGTTGAAGCTGGCTTTAGAAACACATGTTTGCACACTTGGAACTCCAGATCACTACGTCGTATACCGTCATAAATGTTTTACACATTCAGGACCATTTTAATTAACCTTTTGATCAAAATGATGGACCCATTGTTAAGATTCCAATAATTAATTCTTAGCCACTTTGTTCCAATGAACATGTAATATAATTTCTTACCATACACTATCTTGAAAGATGCATCTCAACAATAGCCCAATAGCTATTATTGTAAGCAAACTCTACCAATTATTGTTTGGGATTGCAACGATCACCAATTGAAAAGCACAAGCTCAAAGCATGACTTCCAAATTCTTGTTAAATGTTTTTGTCTTATATTCTGTAAGAGGATGAAAAACAATACTAAAGTTCAACTTTGTGCCCATCGTACTGTGGAAACTATACCAACACTTTGGGACAACATAAGTTTCTCGATCTGATATATTAGAAATTAGAACCATATGCAACCTCACCATTTCCCGTGGTTATATAGGACAAGTCATCTTTCCTAACAGAAAATTAGCCTATATCTATTATGAAACACTTAGAGGCATTAAGTATCCAGAAGGATTCTTTCTTAAAGCTTTAACCTGTTGGAAAACCAAACAGCTACTTAACACTAACACATCCCCCTTTTTTATAACGGTCAACCAATAATTTATCCTACATGGTTGTACTAAGAACATAGAACTTTCCTCAATACTTACTTCCTTAAAGTTTTCCTCCATAAGCACATACAACTGAGCTCTTAAAATAAAGAATTATTCGTGAAGAAAGTGAAGAATTCATCTAAATCTGACTTTACATCAAGAAAAAAAATGAAAACTCTTATCTAATCTATGTGCAACAATGATCATGTCTCATCATTAGTTTTGCAGTCAATCTAGCCATGCTAGCTGTCACATCAAAAGTCAAGAATGATATCTCACCTCGCACTAACACTCATTGAAGTTTCGACTATTTTTTAAATAAATTTTGTGCTAAATGCATCTGTCACCACATTAGATTTTCTAGAGTGATAATGAATATCTTAGTCTTAATCTTGAACCGATTCCAACCACCTACGATATCTTATAATCAGTTTCTTTAGAGTAAAGAAGTACTCAAAACTCTTGTTATTTGTTGTAAATCAAAATTTCTCACCATACAAATAATGCTACCAAATATTTAAGGCATGCACCACTGCAGTAAGCTCTAAATCATGGGTAGGATATTTCTTCTCATGCTCTTTCAGCTACTTAGAAGCATAAGCTATCACCTTACCATGATGCATTAAAAAACACCCTAACCCCTTCTTTTATGCATAACTATAGATTGTAAACCCACCAGAACCATCTGGAGTAACCAAAACGGGGGTATTTATCAATTTCCTTTTCAATTCTTCAAAATTGGCCTCACACACATTACTCCATTCAAAGGCAACTCCTTTCCTAGTCAACTTCGTTAAGCGGGAAGGTATTTGTGAAAAATCTTGCGCAAACCTTCGATAATATCCCGCCAACCCAAGAAAACTGCGTATCTCAGCCACATTAGTCGGTCGTGACCAACCACTAACTGCTTCAATTTTTTAGGGATCAACTTAAATGCCCTTAGTTGATACAACATGTCCCAAGAAAGTAACTTTTTGTAACCAGAACTTTGATTTGTTGGAGTTGGTATAAAGTCACCCATCCCTCAATAAAGTCAACATCTATCTAAAGTGTTTACATTCAAATCATTTTTCATATGCAATGGATACTTATTTCTTATAGTCACCTTATTGAGCTCTTGGTAATCTATACACAACCTCATCATTTTATTTTTCTCTTTCACAAACAACATAGGTGCACCACAAAGTTAAACATTTGGGCAAATAAAACAAATCTAACAACTCATGAAGCTGAGTTTTCCAATTCCTTAAATTCGGCCACGACCAGCATTACATAAACCGAATTCGAACATACTTCTTTTGATAGTTTTATCAACCAACACTAGAAATATAAGTCTAAGCTTCCTCATCCAACAATTGTTTAACCTGTAATATCTAGATGACCACAGGAGCTGCCTTTCTACTAACCCTTCCATACTTAAACCTTAGTCAAACATGGACCCTTAAAATTCACCTTTCTATTAATACAGTCAATGGTAGCATGATTAGCTTATTGCTAATCTATTCTTAGTATGATATCAAAATTCCTTATGGTCATGACTACCATTATAGAACTAGCACATTAAACCAATAAACATAACTCATAAGTTTTATTCTCACAATTAAAACACTCAATCCAAAGCCACCACATGATTATCTACAAGTCAAGACAACTTATGAAACTCTCCCTCATATTCTAATAGTATCATATCATCTTGTCCCAAAGTTTAGAGTTCATTCTCCATCTTGCAATGCAACAATAATTGTCAAAGAACTTCACCTTTAATCTTTCTCATCTCAATGAAACAAAATGATCCAAGGATCCCTAGTAATAAACTTCAATCATTAAATGACGTTGTCAATTATTTTGTAAGCCTCTCAGTAGACTTTCGTTCTATCTAGACAATGGATCCCATGTTCTTGCTCAACTCGAGTCACCCGATTTCTTCTACCACAAGATTGGTAGAGTTACCGTTAATCTCTCTAGGAGTAAGTTTATTTCACTCCTTCAATTTTATTGCCTTGTTTAGCATACTCATAGTTTATGGCTACTTACCAACTTATTGTACAACGTAGTTCCCAACACTCTGCCCATGTCAATAAAACTAGTGGTACAACCACCAAAACAAACAACTACCCCATAATTTGCTTTAAATAAAATAGCGGGTCTACTTCCACAATCATATATTTAAACCTTGCCCGATTTCTTGATTCATAAGAATCGTTGGCTCATACTCACTTGAAGATCGAATTTCAATTCATCTTACCATTAGAATGTAACATCACAAAAGAGACGGCTCCACAATTAACTTTCAATCTATTTGGGAAATTTATAATTTCATGAGCTCTCTTAACTCGGGTAAAATATCTATCAACCTTCTCGGGCTCATAAGAATTCCCATTAAAACTCACACAAAGCGTATACTTTATACACTTTCAACATTCTAGTCTCCTTAGTGATTTTACAATTTCACCAGTTGCACAGACTCACAATCCATGCAATCCTCATACAAACTAGAATCTCCATTTTGTTCAACCAAGAAAAATAAATAAATCTCACTCGAGGACTGTGTCTTGCTCTAAAAATCAAGATTCACACTACGCCCTAAACTGTGTCTATGACTTTGGCATCAGTCTCTACCTCTGCCTCGGCCCCTTCCTCTACCATGCATAACTACAGGAGGCATCCTGTAACAACAAGATACTATCAATATCGAGACTTGATCAGTTTAAGTGTCAAACAAATAATTATCATACTACTTGGACAAGGCATGACTCTTAGTTCTCATTTACTTAGCGGGAATGGGAATGAGAAAGAATCGGAATGAAAAATTATGGAATGGGAATAAGATTTCTTTGATTATGTTTACTTAAAAAAATTTGAAATCGGAATCGGAACGAAAGGAATTATCATTGATGTTGTTTACTAGAGTCTTGGAATGAGAATGAAGTATTAATTCATATGGGACCCACAAAAAGTAGAAAGAAAAGAAATTAATAAAATATAACAGTTGGTGGGACCCACAAAATAAGAAATGAGAATGATATTGATGAGGTTGTATGAGGGAATGGAATTATTTGAAAATTTGGAATGGGATTGCCGAATTATGTGGGTCCCATTCTCATTCTAAGTTTTAGGTAAACAAGAACAATGAGAATGAAGTAATCCTATTCCTATTCCCTCATTCCTATTCCTTCAAAGTAAATATGGCCTTAGAGATTTAATACTTGAGATACATGGCGCCGATGAGTGTACAGATGAGGTTCATATTGTTAATGTATGTTTAACATATGGTCTTAAGAACCAAGAGGCTCTAATATCGACCGTAAATACCCAACTTTTCAGAGTTATAAATCCAAACGAATTACCCAGCGGAAGACTCAAAATAAATTCCTTTTATTTAAATATCCATCATAAACTCTGTTCAAATAATAATGCAAATAAATAACGAAAATAAAAATTCTGGAATTGTATTATTTTAAAAGAAATCTATAAGAAAAATGAAAGTCATCCAAACGTATATAAACCGAGATAAAAATCCATGGAAAAAAATCCCATAACACCAGTTAAGAATAAAATAAAATAAAAATAAAAATGAAAGTTTGACAATAATTGACGATTAGATTGACACCCGTCAAAAAATATGAACCTCTCAGCTTCGCCTTCTCATCAACCGCCACCTCTTGTCCCAATGTTACCCAAAAAAAAATATCATAGTGAAGCTAAAGCTAGTGAGAAAACAGTCAAATTAACAGGTAAGGTTTTAAATAATCTCTAAATGAATCAAACTGAGTCCCAAGCTCTCAACACTCTCCAATGACTATAAATCACAATTTTTATTTAAAAACCTTAAGTCTCATCTTATACCTGAATAGACAACTCTAACTGGTTCCATATTTAAGGCATAACTTAATAATTCCATACATGGATAGGCAACTCTACCTGGTTCCATATCCAAGACTATAATAAATAAATTCTCATAAGCTCAACCTCATATACTCATTCATTCCAGGATAACTAAATTTAAAACGAAAATTTCTAACACAACAAGTTAGCATGCAACAGTAGAAATGTGGTCCCTTGGGACTCCTCACACTTTCTAGTACCCGGTTATAGTCGCACCTATAAGTGAACCTCTAATGAAACATAATGAAAATTCTTATGAGCAATGTTCATTAGCACCTGGTTATGGACTCATCCATAACTGAAAATATAACTAGTGTTAAGCTCGTAGCCTTAACACTAGTTTCTCACAGCCTGTCAGGCCATTAATCACATACTTCTGTTCATCATAACATGTAATAATATCAAATTAATATCATAAATAAAGTCAAAATACAGAAGCCCAAACAAGTACACAATCGAATTTCTAAAAACTGCCTAACTGGGTAAAAACTATCAAAAAGCTTAAAAATAGAATTTTTGAACTAATATAATTTCCATGACTAAAAATCACAATAAACTCCTGAAATTTTCAGAATTAATAATTTTAACAATCAGAATTGATCCAAACCAAGAATCGTCACTTTCTGCCGAAAAACGCCTAAACTAGCTTTAACCGAAAATAAATTCTCCCAAGTGATTTTCAAATGTTCCCATTACAAAAAATCATCTTAAAATCTCCATAATATCTTAAATAAATATTTAGGAACAATGCATCTACGGTTTGATCTTAGATTTCTCTAAAACCCCAGCGCTAACCAAACTGTTAACTCACCTCAAGAATGTGTTTTCCAAGCTCTTTTCTCACCACGGTTTAGACCTGAAACGACATCCTAAAATTATTAAAATTCATCATAAATCAGAAGAAAACGAAAAGGGTTTAAGTTCAAAGGCTCAGATAAAGGAAACCAAACAACTATCGAATTCGCTGTTACGCTGCTGCCTCTTGGTCGCGGCTGAACCGGGACCTTAAGGTCTCAGTTTGGTCAATTTATAATGTTCAGGGTGATCAATTTTTATAGGTAAAAGTTTCGGTGTAAGGAGAATCAAAATCGATTGGTAAAAAAGTCAAATGTTTTGGGATCGAATGGTGAAACAAGAATCGGTTTCTTGATTTGTTTTTCGAAAATCAAGAACTCATCAAGAACTCTTAATTTTAAGAAATTTGAAAAATGAAAAATTGAAGGAAAATTTACCCAAAACATCTAGATCTCTAGCCAAACGATTTCCAATCTACTTCTAATTGCACGAGCGTTCCGAATCGTCATCTAACACGTAAAATGATGGAAAAATTCAATAAATTCCTCATCAAGGGGCGGATGCCATGGAGGAGAAGAAGATGTCCAAAATCTCAAAAAAATAATAATAAGGAGGGAAGGTTCTTAGGCTAAAATCCCATAATTTCATAATTACGAAATTGCCACTGACTTAAAATGCTCATAACTTACTCTACAGAATTTACGATGAGCTGTCAGTTGCCTTGGAAACATTGTAAAGAGACAATTAGCATCAGATGAAAATATTGAGTAAAACTTGAAGTTTTAATTTTGAGTTTTGAGAAGTTACCAAACTGACCTTACTGATAGATCAAGTAGTTAAAGTTCCAATTAATCATTCATCCTTATTAATATTATCTGAGAAAATAATATTAATTTTAAAAATATTTGTCCTACTTGGTAACGGGTCGTTACAAAGACTCTAATGAATTAATTTTTTTTCCTGAAAGTGATGATATTGACTAATAAATGATCGGTAATTAGTAAAATATTGATTAAGTTTAATCTCATTTCATATGAGCATCAATCGTATATGCATGTCGACTGGTCCCGATCTTAAGGATAATGATGATGATGATGATGGTGATACATTTATCCTGACACTTACATCCACCCCTGGTCCATCTAGTAACTATATTTTGTCCTTTTTTAATATTTAAAGCTAATATTTTCATGCTTTTGTTCTAATTTTATATGCAACATAGGTTCACAGTTAGTACGACATAGGGGGCCCTTAACTGGTGCGACCATCGAAAAAGTCATGCGCGCTAATGGAGGGAGATTACAGATCACATTTGAGGAAGGAATCATGATTCCCACTAGTGATAACGCTTTAGAAATTGTCAACAGTATCAGGGTTTTCGTATGAAACCACATACCAACTACCTTAAAAAACTGGAAGTCTGTGCCAGATGATACACAATAAGCTATTGTACATAGGCTGCAAGTAAATAACAAAGAGCATTCAGTTTAATTACTAAACTTTCATACATATTATTGATTTTCTATATTTTGTATCTCGTCAGAACAAAACTTACGCCACAATTCCAGGTAACATATATACAAGTACTACATTTTGTGTATATATAGCTTTTTCAATTTATTTATTTTTATTTCAAATTATTTTTCATTCTTTTTCAGAAGCTTTCAGCTACCAACTCTTAAAATAGATAAAATATGAAATATAATCACAGGTCTGGATCAAAGCGTTTTGCTCAAAAGCATGCAGAAATAGTATCAAAATGTGTTTAGTTTTACGTAAAGTATACTTATAAATAATAAATTCATTATTAAACTGCAAAGAAGATAACCAATATCATTGTGTTTTCAGAAAAAACTACAAAAAGATGATGAACCTGAAATCACTGGGATTGATGTCTTTAGAGCTACCCATTTAGATGCTAACAATAAATGGATCAATAATGAAGCTAAATAGGACTATGCTTACACATTTATATTGATTACAAATATATTTCTTAAATAATAAATTATGTAATTTAACACAAATATGTTTTTTCATTTCATGAAGATGAAGATGGGAGAACTGTTGAATAGACCTACCAAGGTGGATGGTTTTGATCATCTAGTCCACACCTTGGATGAATTTATAGTGTCAGTTCGTGGTTATCAACAGGCTATGTTAAGGGTGTAGGAGTAGTAAAAACATCCAAGGCATCCTCTTCATCTTCATCTTCTTTCCAATCCAGAGAAAGTTCACAAATAGAAGAGATAACACAACTGATGAATTCTAAACAAGAAGCACTAGAAATCGTGACTATACAAAAACGAGAGATGAGAGCTAAGTTATATGACGCTGAGATACAACAAAGAGATTAGAACATCATCGACTTGTGCTCTATGATCAGTACTCAACAAGATCAAGTTAGAGGCTAGGGCCATAGTTAACCGACCCCTCGTATCTCGATAACAAAGGCATCATATTCATGACAACATGAGCGATGTTGACAGACCGAAGAGTATGAGCGAGAGTCTAGATTTCCCAGTCTTATGTAATTTAGTTTTTTTTGTAATAGTCACTTATTAGTGTACTTTAGTAAACATATTTGAACTCATATATTATGGCTACTTTTGTTTTGAACAAAATTTATTGTGTTTACTTTGTGAGGATAAATAAATTTGTTTGTCAATTCGTAGTTTTGAAATATACGTAATTTCTATCCGGGAAAGAAATATGATATTCATGTAAATTTTTTTTTCAAAATAGCTTTAATGGCGAAATGTTATTGTTTTTGCTGACAATTCTCTACTTTTGAAGTAATTTTTTTTTGTGTCGAAAAGGTCAATAAAGCGCCGCTAATACTTTATCCTCTCTATCTTTACTCTTGAGCTCATTTTTTACATTATGTAAATGAAGATATCATATTTACAGAAAACTCATCAATACAATAGAGTCACCTACTCCTACAACAGTCATTTGCATTACTACAATGCTTCTTTCTTATTTTACTCTAAATCCATACCCAACATAAAACTTTTCGATTAAATTTCTAAATTTATTATCTTTTTGCCTAGGGAAGTGAAAACAAAAATTAGGTGAAACTAAAACAAATTCATTGTATTGAATGAGATGGTGAAGGTTGTTACAAGGTAACGCAATGGAAGTTATTCTAATTAATCTTAATTAATTTTCATGGAAGAGATAGATCTACTTTAATATCATGTAAAATTCTTAAAAAAAACACGTAGATTCATGTTTTATTTCGAAAGCTTAAAATCTTTTACTTACATTGAATAAATATGAAGAATTGGTTGGAGAGTTCGTTTATCAACATGCCTTCAACACTATATCCCAATCGAACAATTGAAACCCGATGGTGGGATCGAACTTTTGAAGAAATTAGGTAGAAGAAAACTAATTTTTCTTCCTAATACTCACGCATAAAATTGGCAATGGCTAGGAAAGAGAAGAATAAAGAATTTTAATTTTTCATGAATTTAATTTATGTATATTGTGAATAATCCAAGTCTCTTATTTATAGGCTGATGGGATGACTAATCAAATTAGGAAAATTCTATGAAGATAAAGATAAAAGAAAACAAATTTTCTCTCTCCCTTTTAATCCCCTTTAGGTTAAAATACATGTTTGTGGTAGAGGAAATTTTTTAATTTCCCTTTAATTGCTTTATGTTGGGTAAATATAATTTATGTAAATATTTTAGAATATAATTCAAACAATTATCTTCCTAAAATACACATATATGGTTTTTTCTCTCATTGTCAATTAATTAATAAATCTAATTTATTTAATTAATTATTTGGGCCATTTTCAGTTGGTTTCATTAATCCAATTGAGTTAGAAACTCTCTCTTAAGATAAGTAAGTCCAACTCAATTAATTAATAACTTTAATCTATCACCATTTAAATAAAATACTTTATTTAAACAATTAATAATATTAATACTTCCTAATATTTAATTGTTAATTTCCATTTAAATAATATTCATTATTTAAACAATTAATTTATAAATATTTTAATTATTAATTTCCATTAAATAAACACATTAATTAATTAATTAATAATACTAATTTATAATATTTTATTATTAATTAATAATATTAATTTAATTATTAATTTCCATTTAAATTCATTAATTATTTAAACAATTAATAATTACCAATAAATTTTAATTATTAATTACCATTTAAATATACTAAATATTTAAACAATTAATAATATTTCATCATTAATTTCTTTTTTTTAATAAACTCATTATTTAAACAATTAATAATGTATTTATTAATTACCATTTAAGTATACTCAATAATTAAGCAATTAATAATTCATATTTATTTAATTAATTCAACTTACTTAAATTGTTCATTTCTTCTGAAGCCAGATTAACGACTTGGTTTTGAGGCTACGATATTTGGGCTAATATAGAGACTCGATGGACCTATAGATCATGAGCTTATTAATTGATTTACTCATCATCAGAGTTAATTACTTCTTATTTAACTATGAATGATCCACTATAGATTCATAGCTAAACTCCTCTCATTATAGATGAACTATGTTCATTTAACATATCTGATTATGTCTGTGATATATCATTCACGTGAAAAACTCAGAATTACATATGGGTTAAATTAACTGTTTTACCCCTGTAATTACCGCTTTATCTTTGTGTTCTTGCTGATTCCCCAATAAACGTTATCTGTAGTCGAACTAGAGATAATTACTTATGTGATTAATAGAAGTCGAGGCGGCTCTGTAATGACCCAAAACTCGTAAAATCCTTTTGATTCAAATACACAACGGAAGACTTGATTTACAGAAAAACGGCATGAGTTCGTTTAAAATTCGGATTATCCAAAACCTGTTTACATCCCAATTTTTAGAAAAAGCAATAAACCTGGAATGCGCATTCCATACTATGATGAAACTCCTAAAGAAAGTTTTAAAGTTCAAAACATATACAAATTATAAAAATGCTCCATCGAGCGCAAAATGAAACATAAGAGAATGTGATGAAATGTTTGTAAGCATTTCAAGAATGCTACACCCAAAACCAGTCGTGTTCTTGTCCATCCATCATCTCAAAGAGTCACACGGCGCCACCTCCTCTACCTCGTCCTCTACCACGAGTCTTACCTGAAAATTTGTAAATGTAGCAACATTAGCATAAAAATGCTAGTGAGAGAAATGAAAGCAAGTAATCCTATGAACCAAATTCCATACCGGAAATTGTGTCCAAAGGCTTATATTTCACTTTTACTACCCATTCCACATTTCAAGTTCCACACAATCAACAATGCATAATATGCTTCTTGTAAAGTAACGATATTAAGACTTAAAATAAAAGTATCAATTATTACTAAGTCTTTCTATCCATTCTAATTAGTATATGTAACTGTAATACTAGCATTCTTTGTTACCAAACCAGTTTCATCGTAACGGATTTACTGTATGGATCAACATCAACATACTAGCCCGTACGGTCTTACCATATCACAAATCATCGTATCGGGTTTACCATATGGATCAATATCAACATGCTAGCTCTTACGGTCTTACCATATCACAGATCATCGTATCGGATTTACCATATGGATCAATATCAACATACTAGCCCGTACGGTCTTACCATATCACAGATCATCGTATCGGGTTTACCATATGGATCAATATCAACATACTAGCCCGTACGGTTTTACCATATCACAAATCATCGAATCGGGTTTACCATATGGATCAATATCAACATACTAGCCCATACGGTCTTACCATATCACAAGTCATCAAGTTCCCTAGTAAGTTAGATAGATAGAATTCTACTAAGCTACTAAAGAACATAACTACCTAAAGTTACACTAGTTAACTCTCAAGTGCAACTTCTAAGCCACTTTGTCTTCCAAACCACTCAAAGTTCATTAAACTTCCCCTTTCATCTAAAATCTCCAATTCATCTTACAAGACTTCCAAACCACTCAAATCTTATCTTTTACTTCCAAATTTATAAGAACTCCAAAGTCACTCTACTCACTTCCGAGTTTAAAGTCACCAACCAAATATTAACTTCCAGAAGTTAGTTCCCCTCTTAACCTTGATAAACAATATCGTAATGAAACATAATTCATAAAAATTACTAACTTCCATTTTAAACTCACCTTGGATTGTGAAGTCCAAGCTTACAAAGTGCCGAGATCAAAACCACGAAAATGATCACAAACCTACAAATCAATTACACCTAATAATCATTATTTAACTGAAAATCGAACAAACGACAATTAAATGCATAAAACGATGAAAAACCCGGAATTAAGCCATAAAGGGTCCACGGCCAAACGAGGAAGAGAGGGTTCGGGTTCATTTTTTCGGCTTTTATGCACTTTAGAGGTGTTTTGGTTTGATTTCGGATACTTTGGAAACCGAGATATCAATGGGTATCCGTATTTTAGGGTTTTACATAATAATCGATTTCTGAAAAATTAAGTAGAACGCAAAATCATAGCAAACTAAACACCATAACCAAGGTCAAGTGAGAGAAATTCACATGGAATGGGTTTTCAACTCAAACTTGATTTTAGGATTTAGGGAAGTTTCTAAAATTGCATAAAACGACTTCCTCGATTGAAATCTTCAAGCTTCGGTGTGTGAATTTGAAGATTTCAATCTCAACCTCCATTAAAACACTATTCAAAGCTTGAATTTAGAAACTTTGTCATTCCTTGAGGCTTGTAGAAAATTGATGAAAATCTCGATTGTTAGGTTAGAATCGATCCTTGAACCGAGAGCTTTTCAACGGAACCGGAATTACTGTGATCTACCGAGTATTTGAGAAAAGCCAAAGAGAGAGGGAGGGAGGAGGATACCCACGACAAAGAGAGGGAAAGAAAAGAAGGAAAATGAATTTTGTGTTGACCAACTTTGACTTTAAAAGATGAAGATAGTGAATAGTGATTTTTAAAAAAATTGGAAAATGACGATTATGTCCTTTTTAATGATTTGTTTAAAAATACGAAACCCGAAGATCTTTAATCAATCCAAAGGTGATTAATAATTATTAATTGGCCCATTAATAATTATTAATTTCACCGAAACTAATTTGAAGTAGTAAAAAGTTTAAAAAGGTTTTCAAACGAAAATAACTACTAAATTCGAAAATACTAATTTTAAACTAATCTTAAATATTTTTAATAAAACAAAAAAAAAATTTACCTCCAAAAGTAATGGGGCGTTACAGGCACTTGTTCATGTATTGAATCAATACATTTAGGGAGTTTCCTAAAATTCCTAAAATGATTATGTTTTCCACTTATATTGTCACTTTTCGAAAAGTTATGAATTTCGTCTTGTGTAAATGTGTTCTTAGATATTATTTTGTTATGTTACCAAAATGCGAGTGTATTGAGCATTCTTTTAGATCGGTCTCAATCATGTGAATTAACATAGCTTCATGAATAGGAGTTCACATTTCACTCAGGATTAAGATTTATCACTGTTTGATAAACTTAATTTGATATTCGATTATTTCTCGTAAACGGTTAAAAGAGATATTGATCGAATCATCCGGGTCCAATCTTATACAATCAAATTTGTATATGATACTTCTATTTTCATGTCATCCACATAAATGATCCAGATAAGATCATTTTTAAACTATAAAAAATGGACAAGTATCAATAATGTTTTTGACGACCCGACTCTTTTTAAATAATTTTAAAACAAAAACGCAGCGGAAGCCTTAGTATTAAAAAAAAGGCATAGATACGTTTAAAATTTGAACTATCCAAAACTTGTTTGCATTTTTCAGAATTAGAGAAATCGTAAAGACAAGGAAATGCATTTCCTGTTACAAAGTTGAAAGGAGTTTCATAATTATAAAAGTTTAAAATAAAAAGCTCTCATAAGCTTATATATACATGTACAATACCAAAAGAGAAACGGAAAATAAAATGAGTCCATGGACTTTAAAACATCTCTAGTCCATCTCGCCATCATCATCATCTAGATCAGACAGCACCATCTCCTCTCACATGACCTCGACCACGGTCGGTACCTGACAATTTTGTAATATCATGAGCTAAAGCCAGCCCAGTGAAGATAAACGAAAAATAAAGTAACATTAGACTCCAAACCCGTATCCGGATTTGTGTCCAAATAAAGCTTACATACCCTTTACCTTTAATTCACTTAAAAAGGTTTCATATCAAGTATCCAACTTTCACTTACTAGATCTCCCAAATAATCAAGAATCTTGTTCTTAAGCCTTTAGAAGGACATTTTTCATAACACCCATAACATTTTTATTCCGTTCTCAATAATACCTTATACTATACATAAGGTTTACATTCCTTTGTCCTAATAAATCATGCTTATAATGACAGTATTGAAAGCACACGCAGTCTAACAATACTTCATTATCTCACTTTCCGAATCAAAATATACATAGTCTTTGTATAAGGTTCAATCCACCCTTGTCTTCTCTCATCTAGGTATCATAATAATTATACAAGGTTTAATACACCCTTGCATTATCTCATTTATGTATCATAATAATTATACATGGTTCAATACACTCTTGGATTCTCTCATTTATGTATCATAATAATTATACAAGGTTCAATCCACCCTTGCATTCTCTCATATATGTATCATAATAATTATACAAGGTTCAATACACCTTGCATTCTCTCATATACGTAACATAATAATTATACAAGGTTCAATACACTCTTGCATTCTCTCATATAGGTATCATAATAATTATACAAGGTTCAATACACCCTTGCATTCTCTCATATAGGTATCATAATAATTATACAAGGTTCAATACACCCTTGCATTCTCTCATATATGTATCATAATAATTATACAAGGTTCAACGGACCCTTGCATTCTCTCTCTCTCTCTCTCTCACACACACACACACACACACACACACACATATATATATATATATGTGTGTGTGTGTGTGTGTGTATGTAAACATAAAATGAATGATACCAGACATTGCAAGCACACTCAGTCTATGCATTGTCTCATTGTTCTTCCAATACGATCATGCAAAATAAACATAAATAGGGTCTCAAGCGCGAAAAATCATAAATATAACCATTAAAAGTAATCAAAAGAACATAACGATAAATGATAAATAAATCATGAATTACCCTTTATATATAAAACAAGAAAGTAGTAACTTCTGAAAAACAATGAATAAGTCAAGACAAACGGCCTTCAAATAAATTCGAGTTACTAACTTTAACATAAATGTCTCCAATCCATTGTTTTAGTAAACATACGAAGTTCCATATCTAAATTCCTTATTCACCCTATTATACTTGGAACCTTCAACATCCGATAAGCATCAGTAAACGCCGAAACAAATCTAAATTTAGAACTTTCAAGAGTTAATCGTTTCCTTCGAAACACCTATGAGTATTCTCAACTCAAATTTGAACTAACTCCTAAGCCTAAGCAAGTTAGCTTACTTACTTTAATCATTTCAATTCAAATCTTAATCTCAACTTTCGATCCTACAACTCGTTCAACTTGTTCGGTTTTTAAGTTTGCATTTAAATTCTATTAATCCTCACCTCGAATGTTCGCGTGACAACAAAATTCCTACGAACCATCAAATGAGAAATCTCACCTACAATTCATCAATTGAATAACATTTTACAACTCATAACTAAGATGAGAAAAAATGTGAATCTCAGGTGAATAGTGGTTTCAGATGAATAGTGTTTGCAGGTGAATAGAATTTTTCAAAATTCCGAGCTCAAAATCGTCAAATTCCTTGATGGAAATACATGATTTTAGCTTCAAAACTCATTTAGAAAAAAAAAACAAAGAAAACCATATAAAAAGTTTTGAAAACTCACTTTTTAGGGTTTTCCTTAGAGAATGATAAACACCACAAGGCTAGGTTAGATAGGTAGTCCTCGTCCCGAGCAATCCAACGCAACTAGAATCGAGACGATCCGCCGAGAAACGAAGAAGACCCAAGAATTTTTCTTTCCCAATAGGCACCCACGACCTTGAGGAGGAGGAGAGAAGAAATTTTGTCAAATTTTGCCTTTGTGGTCTATTTAAGAAGATGAGTGAATAGTGAAGATATTTTTAAGAAATAAAAAATTATGAAACCGTCCCTTTTGTTTCTTTTAGTTTTAAAACTAAACCCGAAGCACTTAAACTTTCCAAAAGGTTATTAATAATTATTAATTGGTCCGTTAATAATTATTAATACACCCAATACTAATTTAAGCTACTAAAGTAATAAACGTCAGATAAAAGAATATAAATTCTAAAATCTAAAGTAATTAACTCTAAAATTAAATTAAGTGCTTCAAATAAAATAAACAATAAATAAAAAATAAAAAATTACCTTGTAAATTAACTGGACGTTATAGTGTTAATAGGATAACGTTCCCAAACATTATCCATTTATTATAGACGCTTTAGGTTCCTCATCCTGACTTTAATCCTCTCGTATATCTCACATACTTAGTTGTGATTACATAAAAGTAACTTTGGAGTTTTGTATTTGAATGTTTGATACATATATATATTTTCATATATCTCTCATATGGTCAATTAATCATTGTAGATAAAAAAAATGTACTTTTATTTAATTAATTAATTCGAAATGATTTATATTTATTAAACGACTACAAGTTCTAGGACACCATTCCTAATAGATGGAGCATGAACTATGCAAATATGCATAAGAGTTTTAATTTATTAATTCATTTTCAAAATGACAAAATAAAAATGTGTGAGAATAGAATGAGAACAATAAATAATACCGAGGGTAAATTTGGAACAGAAAAATTCCCCTCTCATTCACACTTTTAATATATAAAGATAGTGAATGAACTACTTTACTAAATTAGTAGAATTTATTTAGTAAACTAATTAACATTTAATTTAGGATCCGTTAATATCATGCAATTGTGATCAAACCTTAAGCAAAAAATCTAAGGTTTTCAAAAATTTATATTGTAGATTTAATGGAAAATATGGTTGGAGGTTTTTTTGCAGCATCAAGCCTTCTACGCTATGACCTGATCATATGAGAATCAAACCAAAAGAAAAGAAGAAGAAGAAAAATTCTTCTACTTTTTCTATGCCGAAATCGGCTAAAGGAGAGCAAGAGAGGAGAGATTTTCATAAAACTATAACTTTTGTCTATAATGAGCTCCAAATGATCCTATTTATAGAAAAAGATTAGGTGTATTAATCTCATTAATATTCTTATTTTTAGAAAAATATTAAGTGTATTAATCTCAATAGTATACTTATTTATCTTGAAGTAAATAAATAGAAAATTGAAAATTTCCCTCCTCAAATGGCACCATGTTGCCAAGTTTACCAAGGAAAAATAGGGGAAGATATTTTTTCAAGTTTATTTTTTACCCTTTAGATATTTGTCTCATTACTATATGTATTTATGATTAGAAAAAATTCAAATAACTTTTTCCAATTAAATACATATAGCCGAAGATATTACTTATTAATTAATATTTAATCAAATTCATTTAATTAATTATGGGAAAAATACTAATTTGTTTCATAAAACAAATATATTTAGTTCTCTCATTTTATTATTAAATTAAATAAACCCATTATTTAGTTAATAATATTAATTATTAATTTCTATCTAAATAAACTAATAATTTAAATAATTAATAATATTAATATTAATTTCCATTAAAATAAACTCATTATTTAAATAATTAATATCTCCCTTTATTTAAATAATTTAATTATTTAAACATAATTTGTTCCTCACAATATCTTGACGTTTTCTTTGAAATGTTTGAGATAACTCATTTGTAACTCCTAATATTTTTTCATCAAATGCATATTAAAAATAAATTCAAATGATTGGATTGAACTTACAAGAATCTTGGCTTCGTATTTTTCTTTGGAACTTGATCCAATCCTCTGCAATTGTCCCAAGTACATCTTCAATAGAAGAAAACATTGTAATCAATCTGGCTAGAGTATTATAATGTGGCTCCAACATGTATCACCTAGTCGTTTCAAGTTAGTTTCTTGATTCAATCCCTGACCACTTGACAATTCAAAACCAGCAGTCTTGTGTTTCTCTCGTACGTTGTCACGACGTTTTTGTGATGCTCTAATGATATTCACCACATTTGTGACCATAGTAAATAGCCCAATTGTAACGACCCAATTTTTCGTAAAATCCTTTAAAACAAATGCGCAGCGGAAAACTTGATTTTACAGAAAAACGACATGGGTTCGTTTAAAATTCGGATAAACCAAAACCTGTTTATACATTGGCTCAAATCAGAGAAAGCAGTAAACCTGGAATGCGCATTCCATACTATGATGAAACTTCTAGAGAAAGTTTGAAAGTTCAAAAATATATATACAAATGCTCCATGAGCATTCAAGAATGCTTCACCCAAAACCAGTTGTGTTCTTGTCCGTTCATTATCTCGATAGGTCACGTGGCGCCACATCCTCTACCACGAGTCTTACCTGAAAAATTGTAATTGTAGCAACATTAGCATAAAAATGCTAGTGAGAGTAAAATGAAAGCAAGTAATCCTATGAACAACATTCCATGTCAGAAATTGTGTCCAAAGGCGTAGATTTCACTTTTACTACCCATTCCACATTCCAAATTCCGCATATAATCAACATACATAATATACTTCCTGAAAAGTAACGATATCAAGACTTAAAGTAAAAGTACCCGTTATTACTAAGTTTTACTACACAAGTCTAAAGATAATGTAATTGCATTACTAACTATCTTTATTACCCAATCAGTTTCATCGTATCATAATACCGTATTGACCGAAGTCGACATACCACGTGCCATATCACAAATCATCGCACCATGATACCGTATGGAGCGTATCAACATACTATCATGTGTCGTATCACATATCAGCGCACCATGATACCGTATGGAGCGTATCAACATACTATCATGTGTCGTATCACATATCAGCGCACCATGATACCGTATGGAGCGTATCAACATACTATCATGTGCCGTATCACATATCATCGCACCATGATACCATATGGAGCGTATCAACATACTATCATGTGTCGTATCACATATCATCGTATCGGGTTTACCGTATGGAGCAACATCGACATACTAGCCCGTACGGTCTTACCGAATCATATATGACATACTACCAATTCTCGAATTACTATAAGTTGCCACATAATACCACATAAGGTATTACCATCGAAAACCAAACACTTGTACAAAGGATAAGCATGTAACTACGTAACAACTAACAAACAAGCTGGGATGCTCATGGTAAGAACTCGATTTATCTACCAATCTTGTAATATAACATCGCTTATAGCCTGTTTCATCTATGACCCTGCTATATCTCAAGATCACGATCTCCTCATATAACATCGCTCATAGCCTGTTTCATCTATGACCCTGTTATACCCAAATCACATCTCATAGTATCTCGATCTCCTCGTATAACATCGCTCATAGCCTGTTTCATCTATGACCCTATTATACCCGAAGATCACATAACATAGTATAACATCGCTCATAGCCTGTTTCATCTACGACCTTGTTATACCCAAATCACATCTCATAGTATCTATAAATCGGTTCATTACTTGAGCATCACAACACAAACAACTAACAAACAATACAATCATACTACAATTACACTCAATGACATGCTTATCTTTTGTACATAAAGTGATGCCTCTTACCAAAAGTCCCGAGTACATCAATCGTACTATCATCATGATTCCATACTTCCCAGTACTAACACAATCAACATCATTCCATATTATCATATGAACTTTCATACTCCACATTATTACCATAATATAATACAATCCTTATTACTCACACAAGGTAATAAGTTCATAAAACATTAACCATAATCATCACTGATGCCATAATTCCATGAAGTCTTATAACTCCCAATAAACAAAATGAGGTTTAACATCATCATGTCACGGATGACAATAAGTCACCTCAAATCACAAGAATACTTTCCAAACCATTACCATAAACCATGAGTTAACTTCCAAACATTTCCTTTGCTTTACTTTAGTCAAAACTACCTAAAGTAAATTCAATTCCCAACTTTGTCTCAGAATCTTTATAACCTTTCATACTTTTGAGAATAACATCTACGCTACTTTGATCTAAACTTCTCAAAGTACCTTAAACTTTAACTTTCATCTAAACTCTTCAATTCATCTAAACTCTTCAATTCATCTTACTAGACTTCCAAATCACTCATAACTCCTCTTTTACATCCAAATTCATAAGAACACCAAAGCCACTCCACTCACATCCGAGTTTAAAGTCACCAACCAAGAATAACTTCCGGAAGTTAGTTCCCCTCTTAACCTCGATAAACAATATCGTAATGAAACATAATTCATAAAATTACTAACTTCCATTTTAAACTCACCTTAGATTTGAAATCAAACTTCCAAAGTACCGAACGAATTCCCTCTCGTACAATTATCAAAACCTACAATAACACCGATCGAATACAAATTATAAACCATAACTAAATAAGAAAATTGATTTTCGGATGAATAGTAATTTTCGGATGAACAGTGATTTTTGAGTGAATAGTGTTTTCGAATGAATAGTGTTTTTCGGGAGAATAGTGTTTTTCGAAAATCCGGGCTCAAAATCGTCAAATTTCATGATGAAAACACATGATTTCAAGTTCAAAACTCATTTATATACAGAAATCAAGAGATTCAGAGGAAAAGTTTTGAAAACTCACTTTTTAGGACTTCCCTTAGAGAACGAGAAACGCTACAAGGTTAGGATAGAATGAAAGCCCACTTCCCGAGCAATTCAAAACAACAAAAATTATCGAAAACGGTCGAGAATTTACAAAGAAACCAAGCTTTTTCCTTCCCCAAAAATGGCACTCACGTATGAAGAAAAGAGAAGAAAGAAGAGTTGTCTTGAAATTTTTTACTATTGGTTGAATTTAAAGAAGATGGATGAATAGTAGTAGATATTTTTAAAGAAATTGGAAAATTACGAATACGTCCTTTTTAAATGATTTAGTTTATAAAACGAAACCCGAAGATTTTAAAATAACCCAATGTTGATTAATAATTATTAATTGGCCCGTTAATAATTATTAATACAACCAAATCAAATTTAAACTAATAAAACGATTAAACGGTTTTCGGACGAAATTAGCTACTAAATTCTAAATTTCTAATTTTCTAAAATTAAACTAAATACTTTAATTAAAATAAATAAATAAATAAATAATATATTAAATAAAATAAAAAAATAAATAATAAAAAAAATTTCACTTAAAAAAATAACGGGACGTTACACCAATAATTTCAATATGATTTTTTTTGCAATAGCTATGAGAGCTAATTGAAGTTGATGAGCAAAGCAATTAATGTAAAATTCACAATTCACTCTTTTAAAATCAAAGCTTTAAGCCCATTAAATTATCCTCGCATATTACTTGCTCCATCATATCCTTTTCCACACAGACTAGCTATGCTTAAACCGTGTTGAGAATAGAATTCATCAATTGCTATCTAAAGTGACAAAGCATGAGTTCTTTATATAAATAAACATAAGTTCTTTATATTACTTCATAAAAATGGTGTCCTAGAACTTGTAATTATTTAATAAAGAAAATTTATTTCGAATATATTAAATAAATAAACATAAGTTCTTTATATTATCTAGATTGATTCAATGAATAATATTAGGAATATATGGAAACATATTAATATCAAACATTCAAATAGTAAAACTCTAAGTCACTCTTATGAAATCACGACTTAGTATGCGAGTCATACAAGAGGATTAAAGTCGAGATGAGTAACTTAAAAGTGTCTATAGTAAATGGATAACGTTTGGGAACCTTATCCTAGTAACATTGTTGGTAGCTTCGCATTTTGTTTATAAACAAATGATCTAATCCTGATCATTCATGTGGGTGACATGAAATGGAAGTATCATATGCAATGTTGATTGTATAAGATAGGACCACGATATTTGATCAAATTTCTGATTAGTACCGTTTACGAGAAATGATCGAATATCAAACGAAGTTTATCAACCGTGATAGATCTCAATCCTGAGTGAAATGTGGGCTCCTATTTGTGGAGTTATGTTCTCTGATTCACATGGTTGAGAGCGATATGAAAGAACGCTCAATACACTCTTGCTTTGGGAACATAACTAGATAAGTAGCTGGGAACGCATATTTACGAGATAATATTCATAACTTTCCAATAAAGTAATGGTATCAATGCGATACCCAAATATTTTTGGAACTTTAGGAAACTCCTTGATGTATTGATTCGAGACATGAACAAGTGGCGCCACTTCTTCTATTGATCAGAGAAGTATATTATCTCTAGTTTGACTAAAGATAAAGTTCATTGGAGAATCAGTGGGAACAGAAGGATAAAGCGGTGATTATAGGGGCAAAACGGTAAATTTAATCCGCCTGTAATTATGAGTCCAAATATCGTAGTCACGAAATCAAGTAGAAGAAATGGAAATTTTAAGTAAAGTGAATTACTTAAATAGACAATATTATTGTTTAAATATTGAGTATATTTAAACGGTAATTAATATAAATATTATTATCTTTTTAAATAATGAGTTTATTTAAACAGGAAATTAATAATGAAATATTATTAATTAGATATTATTAATTATTTAAATATTGAGTATATTTAAATGGTAATTAATAATTTGAAATTAATTGATAATTATTAATTGTTTAAATAATTAAATTTATTTATACGAAAAATTAATAATTAAAATTAATTAGTTAATAATAAAATATTGTCAATTAAAATTGTTAATTAATTAAATAATGAGTTTATTTAATGGAAATTAATAATTAAAATATTTATTATTAGTTGTTTAAATAATGAAAATTATTTAAATGGAAATTAATAATAGTATTAATATATTTAGTCGGAAGAAAATATTAATATTATTAATTATTTAATTAAGTTGGACTTATTAATTTAAGAGAGAGTCTCAAGCCCAATTGGATGAACCCAATTGAAATTGGCCCAAAATAATTAATTAAATAAATTTGATTTATTAATTATTTATCTTCAAATTTTTGGCCATCATATATAATTTGTAGGAGATAATTGATTGAATTATATCCTAGAATAATTATATAGATTTATTTACCCAAGATAAATCAAATAAAAGAAATGAAAATATCCTCTTATTTATCTATGGTATTTTCAAAAATACCAAGATAATGGAAAGAGAATATCTTTTTCTTTTTGTATTTATCTCTATGGAATATCTTAATGAGACTAGATTTTCCGTTGGCCTATAAATAGGAGGCTTGGGTCATTCATAAATCACACAACTCAATTCACAAGAAATTGAAATTCTCTCTTCCTCTCCTCCCTATGCCACTGCGGATTTTAGGCATTAAAATTGGGAAGAAAAAATCTTTTTCTTCTAAAGTGTGATCCCACAATCGGGTTTCGTTTGATCCATTGAGATATAGCGTAAAAGATCCGATGTTGCTGAGGATTGATGCTGTAAAGAAACCTCCAACCATATTCTCCATTTATTACTCGATGTAAGTAAATGCCTTTTATTTTCGAAAAATAGCAGGAATCTACATGTATTTTATCACAAATTGCATGATGTTAATAGATCCTAATTAATCATTAATTAGTTTACTAAGTGAAATTCTGCTAATTTAATAAAGCAATCCCTTCAATAGTAACATGAACAATGCCTATAAAACGTTCAATCACTTGACCTTTGTCAACATATCTCAACACAATTGCCATTTGCTCCTTCGATAATATATCTCTTGATTCATCAATAAGGATGGATAATAATTTATCACCAACATATCTCATAATTGCATCAACAATCTTGATTGAGATAGAATTAACAATATCCTTTTGTATATGAGGTGCAATTAACTTTAAGTTACCAAGAGCATTTTTCAATGCAACAGCTTCAATAGCTGATTTTCGTTAATAGCGATGTTGATTCAATAGCCGATTTTCTCATATAATAATTTTTCATGCCATTCTACATTAAATTTGTAGAGAAATATGTATATCAATAAAATAATAAAGTAAGAAAACAAAAATCAAAAAACATTTTTACTAATTGTTATAGATACATACCTTAATGGTTGGAATTCGAATTGTAATTTGAAACGTTTAAATTCCTTGTAACAAGTGTACTAAATTTCACCGCAATTTGAAATTGATTGTTCACATTTTAATTTATTTTTTTTTTCAATTAGTTGGTTGCAACTTTATACTTAAAAATTTAGGTTTTGTTGTTTTCTTTTTATAATTATCATATATAAAATACAAAGTGTGTGATTGTGAAGTGGGCTAACCTGATCAATATTTAATATTTCACATGGGTTTCACGCTAGTAGTGGAAAAGTAATCAATATGAAGAAAAAAATTAAAATTCAGGGGGGTACGTGCCCCCGGTCCTTGCACAGGTCCGTCCTTGCTAATAGATCTTGGGCTTTAATAAGTATTGATTTATCAACTAAACTCATTAATTAATTAACCATAATTATTAACCTAGGGTAATTCCACTATAAACTCTAAGTTGAAGTACCCTCACTATAGATATGTTATGTTTATTTGTTATTAAGTTTATTTGATATATCCTTCACGTGGTAATCTTATAATTATAACGGGGTAAAATTACCATTTTACTCTTGTGATTATCTATTTTATCCTTGTGTACCCGATGATTATCTAATGAACATTTTTTTATAGTTTCAATGAGAAGGTGAGGCCTCATGCTCAAGTATCGAATCATTATATCAGGAGAGTTACCTAAAGTTTCTAAGCTAGTAATGTTCCGCATTAACACTTTCATTGGTTTAGAAAAGTTATGAATTCCATCTTGTATATTAATGTTCCCAAGCATTAACTTAGTAATTTTCCCAAAACAGGAGTTTATCAAGCGTTTAAACAAGTCACTCTCTGTAAAAACCAAGATTTTCTCAAAAACTTAGATACATGGTTCACAAGAGAAAAAGCGGTAAAAACAGGGAAGTGCGCATTTCCGAAAATTTTAAGTTCTAAAAAAGACTTAAAACATCATAAAACTGATAAATGCTCTTTCGAGCCAAAATAACATAAATAATACGAAAGAAACAAATAAAGTGTTTCAAAGTGGCTAAAGTCCATGCATTCCTGGAATGCTAAAAACGACTATGTCCAAGTCCAATCCATCATCCTGCGATCATGCGGCACCACCACCTCTACCACGGCCTCTACCTTGGGGCGTATCTGAAAAAATTAAGTTTGACAACATTAACATAAAAATACTAGTGAGAGTAAAATGGAGGCATGTAATCCTAAGAACGAATTCCACATTGAAAATTGTGTTCAAAATCCTAGCATGCTCATTCTTTACTCCCAAACAACTTATACCGCATACAATTCAATCCCGAACTTACATTCCACATGTTATCGAAGAGAACAATTAAACTTTTATTCAACATCCACAATTCTTGTGTCACCACTAATGTTCTCAACCAAGAAGCATTAGCAAAATAAGAACGTTACCTCTAATATTCTCGACCAAGAATATTACCAAAATGAAATTACAGTCACTAATGTTCTCGACCAAAAACCATTAGCGAAATAAATTATTATCTCTAATATTCTCGACCAACAATATTACTAAAATGAAGTTACTGTTAGGAATGGTGTCTTAGAACTTGTAATTATTTAATATAATTATTTATCTCGAATAAATTAAATAAATAAACGTAAGTTCTTTATATTATCTAGATTGATTCAATTAATGATATTAGGAATATATGGAAATATATTAATATCAAAAATTCAAATAGTAAAACCCTAAGTTACTCTTATGAAATCACGACTTAGTATGTGAGTCATACGAGAGGATTAAAGTCGAGATGAGTAACTTAAAAGTGTCTACAGTAAATGGATAACGTTTGGGAACCTTATCCTGGTAACACTGTTGATAGCTTCGCATTTTGTTTATAGACAAATAATCTAATCCTGATCATTCGTGTGGGAGACATGAAATGAAAGTATCATATGCAATGTTGATTGTATAAGACAGGACCACGATATTCGATCAAATTTCTCATTAGTACCGTTTACGAGAAATGATCGAATATCAAACTAAGTTTATCAACCGTGATAGATCTCAATCCTGAGTGAAATGCGGACTCCTATTTATGGAGTTATGTTATTTGATTCACATGGTTGAGAGCGATCTGTAAGAACGCTCAATACACTCCTGTTTTGGGAACATGACTAGATAAGTAGCTGGGAACTCATTTTCACGAGATGGAATTCATAACTTTCCTATAAATTAACTGTATCAGTGCGATACCTAAACATTTTAGGAACTTTAGGAAACTCCCTTGATGTATTGATTCAAGACATGAACAAGTGGCGCCACGACTTCTACTGATCACAGAAGTACATTATCTCTAGTTCGACTAAAGATAAAGTTCATTGGAGAATCAGCGGGAACACAAGGATAAAGCGGTAATTACAGGGGCAAAACGGTAAATTTATCCGCCTGTAATTATGAGGGTTCCACGTGAAGGATATATCACATATTTAAATAAAAGATAAACTAAATAGACATAACTCATCTATAGTGAGGGGAGTTCAGCTATGAATTTATAGGGGAATTATTCATAGTTAAATAATAAGTAATTAATTGATTACGTGTTAATCACTTAATTGACTAATTATTAAGCCCATGATCTATAGGTCCATCGGGTCCCTATGCTAGCCCAAATATCGCTGTAGCAAAACTAAGTTATTAATTTAACTTGGGAGGAACAAACAATGTAAGTAATTGAATTTACTTAAAATTAAGCAATATTAATTATTTGAATAATGAGATTATTTCAATGAAAATTAATATTAATATTATTAATATTGATACAATATTAATTGTTTAAATAAAGAGTTTATTTAAATGGAAATTAATATAACATTATTAATTATAATATTTTAAGGCAAAATTAATTGTTTAAATAAATAAATTATTTAAACGGGAATTAATGTTAATATTATTAATTATTTAAATAAAGAGTTTATTTAAATAGAAATTAATAATTAATATTATTGATTGAATAATGAGTTTATTTAATTTAATTATAAATATTAGAGAGAATTAAATACAATTAGTTTAAGAAAGGTTTTGGCCCAAAATAATTAATTAATTGAATAAGATTCAATGGTAATTAATATATTAATTTTTGGCTAAATGTATTTAATTAGAAATTATTATTTGAATTTTTTCTAATATTAAATATATAATAAAGAAAGTAATTATGAAAAATTAAAAAAAAAAAAAGAAGGAAAATGCATGCATGGAGATATCCATTAACTTTTTTTTAATTTTTTTATTTAATTCAATTACATATCTTTTCTATTTAATTATTAGGAGATAAGCTTATCTAATTGGATTAGATATCATATTTTCCTATAAATATGATCATTGGGATTCATATTTTGTACACTTCTCACTTCAATTACAAAAGTGAAAATTCTCTCTCAAATTTTTGCCCAATTGCCGATTTTCCTTAAGGAAAAATTTAGAAGAAATTTCTTCATCTTTTGTTCTTCCAGTTCGATTCCCACAAGTTGGTTTTGCTTTCGATCGGGATATAGCATAGAAGATCCGATGTTGCTGAGGATTTGATGCTGTAAAGAAACCTCCAACCCATTCTCCATTCATTATTCAATGTAAGTAAAAGGGTTTTAATTTTCGAAATTAAGCATGAATCTACATGTTTTTATCACAAATTGCATGATATTAATAGATCCATTATTGAATGTTAATAAATTTACTAAAGAAAATTCCGCTATTATAGTAAATCGTCCCTTCAGTTACCACCACTAATGTTCTCGACCAAGAAGTATTAGCAAAATACGAACGTTACCTCTAATATTCTCGACCAAGAATATTCCAAAAATGAAGTTATCACCACTAATGTTCTCGGCCAAGAACCATTAGCCAAATAAATTCCCACTTTACCATATTCACATCATTCATTGACAACCCGACCTGTTTCATCCAAGGTCCCCAATATTCTCATAATCACATCGTTCATTGACAACCCGACCTGTTTTATCCAAGGTCCCCAATATTCTCATAATCACGTCGTTCATTAACAACCAGGCCTGTTTCATCCAAGGTCCCCAATATTTTCATATTCACGTCGTTCAATGATACATATATTCCATCTATAGAATCCGAATATAGTTCATTACTTAATATTTAGGTGACACGCATACTTCATCTAAAGAATTCGAGTATGGTTTACAAGTTCCGTTTGGTAATACATATACTCCATCTAAAGAATCCAAGTATAGTTTATTATTTTACAAATATGTAACACACATCCCCCATCTAAGGAATCCAAATATAGTTTACAAGTTTCATGAACCAAATTGTTTCCCATTCAAATATAGCAAAAGTAAAGTAGGCTCGTAAGAATATTAAATCATGCCGGTAATATTTTTATGAAAGGAAAAACATAATCGAAAGGAAACACGAACTAAACGAAATCAGAAACCCTCAATCCACCATCGATATATCCCACACTTAATTTCCCATAATCAAAACCCAAGTTTCACCCTTAAACTTTTCCTTTCTCCAAACTAAACCAAAAACTCCAATTCATCTCAAACCCACCATTTATAATAATAAACTTAACTTTCCATTTCCGAATTTCTATCTAAACTTCGAAAGCAAGCAAAGTATAAATCACAACTCTCGCTCCCAATAATCATCAAAGCAACCAAAATCCTCATAGGATTTCAATTTCACATTCCCTCTTATACTCAATTAACAATTCATCATGCAATTCATACATAAAACAACTTTAAACTCACATTTGATGCTTAGGGTGAAGGGATGATTTACTAAATTAGCGGAATTTTGTTTAGTAAACTTATTAACATTTAATAACGGATCTATTAACATCATGCAATTTGTGATAAAACATGTAGATTCATGCTTATATTTTCGAAAATTAAAAACCGGAACTTACATTGACTGAATAATGGAGAATCGGTTGGAGGTTTCTTTACAGCTTCAATTCCTCAGCAACACCAGATCTTCTACGCTATATCCCGATCGATCAAACGAAATTCGATTGTGGGATCGAACTTTAGAAGAAATTGGGAAGAAGAAAAAATATTTTTCTTCCCAACACTATGAGAAAATCGGCCAAGAGGAGGGAGAGGAGGAAGAGAGAGTTCCAACTTTCTATGGAATTGAATTGTATTGTGTGATTTATGAATGACCCAACCCTCCTATTTATAGGAAAATAGGAATCCTAATCACATTAGGATTAATCTATAGAGATAAACACAAAAAGAAAAAAGATAATCTCTTTCCTTTATCTAGCAATTTCGAAAATGCCATGGATAAATAGGAGATTATTTTATTTTCTTTATTTTTATTTATCTTGGGTAAATAAATCTATGTAGTTATTTTAGGATATAATTCAAACAATTATCTCTTCCCAAAATACATCATATGGCCGAAAATTGCATATATTAATTAAAAAAAATCTAATTTATTTAATTAATTATTTCGGGCCAATCCCAATTGGGTTCATTAATCCAATTGGGCTAGAAACTCTCTCTTAAATTAATAAGTCCAACTCAATTAATTTATTTATTAATTACCATTTAAATAAATATTTTATTTAAACAATTAATAATATTAATATTTTCTCCTGGTCTAAATATTATCAAATTATATTTAATTATTAATTTCCATTTAAATAATTTTTATTATTTAAATAATTAATAATAAATATTATAATTATTAATTTCCATAAATTAATAATTTTATTGACAATATTTTATTATTAATTTAATTAATATTAATTATTAATTTCGTTTAAATATAATTAATTATTTAAACAATTAATAATAGTTAATTAATTTCGATTATTAATTACCATTTAAATATACTCAATATTTAAATAATTAATAATGTATAATTAATAATATTTCATTATTAATTTCATGTTCAAATAAACTCATTATTTAAACAATTAATAATGTTTATATTAATTACCGCTTAAATATACTCAATATTTAAACAATTAATATTGCCTATTTTAAGTAATTCACTTTACTTAAAATTTCCATTTCTTCTACTTGATTTCGCGACTACGATATTTGGGCTAGCATAGGGACCCGATGGACCTATAGATCATGGGCTTAATAATTAGTCAATTAAGTGATTAACTCATAATCGTTAATTACTTATTATCTAACTATGAATAATTCCACTATAGATTCATAGTTGAACTCCCCTCACTATAGATGAGTTATGTCCATTTAGTTTATCTTTTATTTATATCTGTGATATTATCCTTCACGTGGAACCCTCATAATTACAGGTGGATAAATTTACCGTTTTGCCCCCTGTAATTACCGCTTTATCCTTGTGTTCCCGCCGATTCTCCAATGAACTTTATCTTTAGTCGAACTAGAGATAAGATACTTCTGTGATCAATAGAAGTCGTGACGTCACTTGTTCATGTCTCGAATCAGTACATCAAGGGAGTTTCCTAAAGTTCCTAAAATGTTTAGGTATCGCACTGATACCGTTAATTTATAGGAAAGTTATGAATTCCATCTCGTGAGAATGAGTTCCCAGCTATTTATCTAGTCATGTTCCCAAAACAGGAGTGTATTGAGCGTTCTTACAAATCGCTCTCAACTATGTGAATCAAAGAACATAACTCCACAAATAGGAGTCCGCATTTCACTCAGGATTGAGATCTATCACGGTTGATAAACTTAGTTTGATATTCGATCATTTCTCGTAAACGGTACTAATGAGAAATTTGATCGAATATCGTGGTCCTGTCTTATACAATCAACATTGCATATGATACTTCCATTTCATGTCTCCCACATGAATGATCAGGATTAGATCATTTGTCTATAAACAAAATGCGAAGCTATCAACAGTGTTACCAGGATAAGGTTCCCAAACGTTATCCATTTACTGTAGACACTTTTAAGTTACTCATCTCGACTTTAATCCTCTTGTATGACTCACATACTAAGTCGTGATTTCATAAGAGTAACTTAGGGTTTACTATTTGAATGTTTTGATATTTATATATTTCCATATATTCCTAATATCGTCAATTGAATCAATCTAGATTATATAAAGAACTTATGTTTATTTATTTAATTTATTCGAAATAAATTATTACAATTAAATAATTACAAGTTCTAGGACACCATTCCTAACAATCTCCCACTTGTCCTAGATCTTTGGAGATTTGACTTGTAATTCCAGTCTAATTGGATGACTATCAACTACTTAGCCATGGTAGTCATTTTAATGCTTTATCAGTAACGTTTTCATCTGTTTGGTATGTATTTCTTTTGTCTGATGTTAGTTTCATTAAGTTTAATAGATTCCATATTTTATCGACATAAAATAAATTCTATTAATTATTGATTTGAAACCATCATGTTCAACCACCTTTCATTTACTAACAACTTAGTAATCACGCGAATTTAGAGTTTAGTCAGTAAAAACTCATTTTACTTATACTCAACTTATTTGATGTTTAATTCGCAAAGGTCTTTTGTCGAATTCTTACATGGAAGTAAATTCATGTTCGAATTTGAGCCCGTGCAACTCATAAAATCTCCCATTTTATCTATGTGCACTAACATACTATTTGTAAATTTTAGTCACATTGGTTCTAGGATTCTCGAAATTCTTAAGCTCCCACTACAAAGTAATTCTCCATTACTTTCATTTGTTTAATGATTACAATTCTATACTTCTTATTATTTCCAAAATAATATATAAGTATAAGTGACCTTTTTCAACTCAACTATTGAAAATTCATGTCATTTTTATTTCACTTATTTTGAACTTTATTCATTGATTTTGAAGTCAATGAGTTTCTCTTGGACTTGAAAGTCCTTTGGTTCGTATTATGACGCTCCCACTCAAATAAAGTTCTACAAGTAGTTTAACAATTTAAACTTTTAAATAACTACTTGTTTTTATTGTGAAATAAAATCATTGTAATTCTTTTATATCTTAATTAAGGTTTAAAACTTTCAGTATCACTGATTTACTGAACTTTTCCTTAATAATTTGTGAATTCAATAATTCACTAATTATTACTTTCAATTTCTATATTGTTTATTCCATATCAGTAAGTGCTCCTTTAAAACATCCTTTTAAATAACTGAATGTTTGGAATACTAGAAATTGATTCTTTGTTCATTTTTCACTTAAGTTTAACATCTAAGTGTTGAACTTTAGTGATTTTAAGTCCAGTTATCTTTGATAAATCAAAGATGCTCAATTTCACTTATTTCTTTAAGTTTGTAGATTAACATGGTTATCATCTCAAATTCTTTGAGAACCATCTTTAAGAGGTTAATCCTTTAACTTATTTAAGTGATTTTAGACTTAAACATTTAAACATTTTTAAACCTTCATAACTTGTTTAGGTATTTAGTAGTTTAGAATTTGGATTTGGAATTTATTTGTTTTATTCTAAGTATTTTGAATAACCATCCAATCACACTTTGGAACGTTGTAATAAAATTGCAAAGGAATATTTAACTAAACGACTTTTATTAAAATATTCCTAATTTGATTCTTATAGGGTGAGAATCAATATTTATTACATAATTCAAAATTTAAAACAAAATTTAAAACTAAACTAAACTAGAAATATGAAAAATTAAAGACCGAAAAGCAGAAATCCAATCTACTTCTATCTTGAGTCATCTTCAAACCATGGTGTTGAAGAATCAAGTCTGCACTGTAAAGTTTTTAAAAAAAAAACTTTGTGTTAGTGACTATTGAATCAACCATTCAAAATAAATTTCTCAAATTTTTCACTAAGTAAATCTAATTTACCTTCTTCCCCTTTTTCTTTTCTTCGAGATATTTGGGGCAATTTCTCTTCCAATGTCCATCTATGTTGCAATGAAAACATTTCCCCTTAGGCTCTTTGGTCTCAGCCTTAAATGCTTTCTTCTTAGCATTGAGCTTGGTCTTTTTAGCAGTAGAGCTCTTCTTCTTCTTAGAAGCATTGAAGACAACATTTGCTTCTCCTGACTTCTTGTTTTCCTTTTTCATTGCTTCGAAGGTTTGAAGTTCGTTTAGCAATTGGGTAAGGGAGTAGCTCGGTTTGTTCATGACCAAATTGCTTTTAAAAGCTGAAAAAACTCGATGGGAGAGATTCCAATATAAAGCTTATCCTGGGACTCGTCATCAATCATGGCCCCGTTCGTTTTGACTACGTTAAAGTAGTTCATCATTGTCAAAACATGATCACGAACGGATGTGCCTTCTTTCATTTGAGTGTTATAAAACCGACTTTATAGCATCATGACGTGCTTGTTTTGATGGTTGGCCAAACATGCCCTGCACGGAATCAGCTATTTCCAAAGCCGTTTCCATTGGTTCATGTTTCTTGGCTAAGACGCCACTCATCCCGGCCATCAAATAAACACGGGCCTTTTCATTGGCCCGGACCCAGGCTCGTATGCATCCTTTACGACTTTAGGAGCATTGGTAGCAGGTGTATCAGGTTTAAGTTCACTAAGAACGAATTTCAAGTCTTCTACCACGAGAATGGTGTTCATTTCATTTTTCCAGGAGGTGTAGTTATCTCCATTTAGTTTGTTCTTTCCAAGGATTGTGACTAAAGCGAGATGCCATTTTACTTGAAAATTTAAATAAACCTTATCTTAGTAATCTAACATGCTTTCAACATTCAAATACTCAAAGTTTCGACATATAATTAAATATGATGCATGAATGCGAACATATTAATGAACAGAAAAGCCCTAAAACATGTTACTATGTCACGATATTTTAATGATACCAGGTGAAGTGCCGTCGAATGATAGGTCGGGTTACCATCATTAAACGAGATGCCACTCGAACAATTGACAACTCCAGAATAACTCATATTCCTATGTCATTGTTTTACGTGTATTTGGTCAAGAATTTTGATAACAAACTTTATCAAATTTCTTTTTAAGTGTGACCCACCAATTTAGTCTTTTAAATAAAATTGAAGAGTGTCTACGAAGTGTAGATTCAGTCTTCAATCAATCTCATTTAAAATTCTTTATCCCTTTCGGGAGACCCAACTTGATATTGATTTATACAATAAACCTTCCTATGGGAATGAACACTGCACAGCGTGTTACAGAGGCCATGTATAAATCTCACATTTCGAGCCCATTAGTGGAGACCATAGGATACATTGACATGTTTCCTTCTCCCACTTAATATTTTGAGTTTAGGGTTTCATAACTTAGACTAATTCAGGCTAACTCATTAATCTAAGTTTTAATTAACCTAATCAACTTTAACTCTTAAATTGGTTAGATTAATTTTATAAAGTGATTGTTCAAGTTTTCCTAATTTAAACTAATCACATTATGCGCCGTCTTAATAATTTTGATTTATTAATTTGAACTTTTCTCCCGGATCGCTCCCAGGTTAGAGGCGCTCCGTGTTAGGGGAACTTTATGAAACCTCATCGCTGGGCGAGCTTTCTGCTGGAGATCCGTTCAATTTAATTAATCTCAATTATTAATTTTTAATTAACCCTTAATAAAAAGTTTCTATTTGTTTATCTTATATGGATTTGGCCCAATTGTTTAAACAATAATTCCATATTACAAATAATTCATTTAGTTTCTATTCAACTTTTAAACTAGATTTAACTTTTGAATTTTAACTAAATAAGCATGCTTTTAATTCTAAAACAATTAGAATATAATTTTCAATAATAACATTTATAAATTAAAATTATAGCATGCTTCACATACATTAGCATATAATAACACATATTATATCATGATGCATGTAGGTACAATTAATTAAAATCATACAACCTATGGTGGGATTTTCTACATGACATACTCTTATGCATGAATATTATTTAAAAACAATTATATCATACATATAAACAATTTAAATAATAAATAGCTAAATTGACCTGGTATTCTTGGCACTATTTCTAAAACGGAAAATTAAATTACAACTTAATTAAATCTTCCATTGTAGATCTTGAGGCTTCATCTTTCTCTCTCCTCCATGGTGTAGGCGTGGGCATGGGTATTTATGGGGCAAATATTATCTCCTTAATATTTCCATAAATACTTGTTTTAAAATAATTATCTTTTAATTATATGGAAAAATAAAGAAAATATTTTCCATGTAATCTTATCTCAATTTCTAAATTTATAATTTAAGATAGGGATATAATCTTTAAAAAAATTTAATCCTTATCTTAAATATTTAAATTTTAAATTGAGATAACAAGATAATTATGTTAAAATATCTTACCATATCTTTACCTTATCTCATCTTTGGGCGTGGGCATCATGAATGATGGGGAAAAATTTTCTTCTCTTCCTCCCTTGGTGTAGCCGATTTTACCATCAATGGGTATGGGAAAATTACAAATTTTTCCTATACCCTAAAATTTAGGGTTTACAAATTTTCTATTAAAATTTAAAAATCCTAAGTGCCTCAAGAATACCTAAACCAGTCAATAAGCAAACCTCCACAATTTATATAAACATACATAAAACAACTTTTTATGCAACCCACCAAAATTTTCGAAAAATCACAAATTTAGCATGATAATTAAAATTAGCTCTGATACCAATTGAAGGGATGATTTACTAAATTAGCGGAATTTTGTTTAGTAAACTTATTAACATTTAATAACGGATCTATTAACATCATGCAATTTGTGATAAAACATGTAGATTCATGCTTATATTTTCGAAAATTAAAAACCGGAACTTACATTGACTGAATAATGGAGAATCGGTTGGAGGTTTCTTTACAGCTTCAATTCCTCAGCAACACCAGATCTTCTACGCTATATCCCGATCGATCAAACGAAATTCGATTGTGGGATCGAACTTTAGAAGAAATTGGGAAGAAGAAAAAATATTTTTCTTCCCAACACTATGAGAAAATCGGCCAAGAGGAGGGAGAGGAGGAAGAGAGAGTTCCAACTTTCTATGGAATTGAATTGTATTGTGTGATTTATGAATGACCCAACCCTCCTATTTATAGGAAAATAGGAATCCTAATCACATTAGGATTAATCTATAGAGATAAACACAAAAAGAAAAAAGATAATCTCTTTCCTTTATCTAGCAATTTCGAAAATGCCATGGATAAATAGGAGATTATTTTATTTTCTTTATTTTTATTTATCTTGGGTAAATAAATCTATGTAGTTATTTTAGGATATAATTCAAACAATTATCTCTTCCCAAAATACATCATATGGCCGAAAATTGCATATATTAATTAAAAAAAATCTAATTTATTTAATTAATTATTTCGGGCCAATCCCAATTGGGTTCATTAATCCAATTGGGCTAGAAACTCTCTCTTAAATTAATAAGTCCAACTCAATTAATTTATTTATTAATTACCATTTAAATAAATATTTTATTTAAACAATTAATAATATTAATATTTTCTCCCGTCTAAATATTATCAAATTATATTTAATTATTAATTTCCATTTAAATAATTTTTATTATTTAAATAATTAATAATAAATATTATAATTATTAATTTCCATAAATTAATAATTTTATTGACAATATTTTATTATTAATTTAATTAATATTAATTATTAATTTCGTTTAAATATAATTAATTATTTAAACAATTAATAATAGTTAATTAATTTCAGATTATTAATTACCATTTAAATATACTCAATATTTAAATAATTAATAATGTATAATTAATAATATTTCATTATTAATTTCATGTTCAAATAAACTCATTATTTAAACAATTAATAATGTTTATATTAATTACCGCTTAAATATACTCAATATTTAAACAATTAATATTGCCTATTTTAAGTAATTCACTTTACTTAAAATTTCCATTTCTTCTACTTGATTTCGCGACTACGATATTTGGGCTAGCATAGGGACCCGATGGACCTATAGATCATGGGCTTAATAATTAGTCAATTAAGTGATTAACTCATAATCGTTAATTACTTATTATCTAACTATGAATAATTCCACTATAGATTCATAGCTGAACTCCCCTCACTATAGATGAGTTATGTCCATTTAGTTTATCTTTTATTTATATCGTGATATTATCCTTCACGTGGAACCCTCATAATTACAGGTGGATAAATTTACCGTTTTGCCCCTGTAATTACCGCTTTATCCTTGTGTTCCCTGATTCTCCAATGAACTTTATCTTTAGTCGAACTAGAGATAAGATACTTCGTGATCAATAGAAGTCGTGACGTCACTTGTTCATGTCTCGAATCGGGACATCAAGGGAGTTTCCTAAAGTTCCTAAAATGTTTAGGTATCGCACTGATACCGTTAATTTATAGGAAAGTTATGAATTCCATCTCGTGAGAATGAGTTCCCAGCTATTTATCTAGTCATGTTCCCAAAATAGGAGTGTATTGAGCGTTCTTACAAATCGCTCTCAACTATGTGAATCAAAGAACATAACTCCACAAATAGGAGTCCGCATTTCACTCAGGATTGAGATCTATCACGGTTGATAAACTTAGTTTGATATTCGATCATTTCTCGTAAACGGTACTAATGAGAAATTTGATCGAATATCGTGGTCCTGTCTTATACAATCAACATTGCATATGATACTTCCATTTCATGTCTCCCACATGAATGATCAGGATTAGATCATTTGTCTATAAACAAAATGCGAAGCTATCAACAGTGTTACCAGGATAAGGTTCCCAAACGTTATCCATTTCATCGTAGACACTTTTAAGTTACTCATCTCGACTTTAATCCTCTTGTATGACTCACATACTAAGTCGTGATTTCATAAGAGTAACTTAGGGTTTACTATTTGAATGTTTTGATATTTATATATTTCCATATATTCCTAATATCGTCAATTGAATCAATCTAGATTATATAAAGAACTTATGTTTATTTATTTAATTTATTCGAAATAAATTATTACAATTAAATAATTACAAGTTCTAGGACACCATTCCTAACAATCTCCCACTTGTCCTAGATCTTTGGAGATTTGACTTGTAATTCCAGTCTAATTGGATGACTATCAACTACTTAGCCATGGTAGTCATTTTAATGCTTTATCAGTAACGTTTTCATCTGTTTGGTATGTATTTCTTTTGTCTGATGTTAGTTTCATTAAGTTTAATAGATTCCATATTTTATCGACATAAAATAAATTCTATTAATTATTGATTTGAAACCATCATGTTCAACCACCTTTCATTTACTAACAACTTAGTAATCACGCGAATTTAGAGTTTAGTCAGTAAAAACTCATTTTACTTATACTCAACTTATTTGATGTTTAATTCGCAAAGGTCTTTTGTCGAATTCTTACATGGAAGTAAATTCATGTTCGAATTTGAGCCCGTGCAACTCATAAAATCTCCCATTTTATCTATGTGCACTAACATACTATTTGTAAATTTTAGTCACATTGGTTCTAGGATTCTCGAAATTCTTAAGCTCCCACTACAAAGTAATTCTCCATTACTTTCATTTGTTTAATGATTACAATTCTATACTTCTTATTATTTCCAAAATAATATATAAGTATAAGTGACCTTTTTCAACTCAACTATTGAAAATTCATGTCATTTTTATTTCACTTATTTTGAACTTTATTCATTGATTTTGAAGTCAATGAGTTTCTCTTGGACTTCGAAAGTCCTTTGGTTCGTATTATGACGCTCCCACTCAAATAAAGTTCTACAAGTAGTTTAACAATTTAAACTTTTAAATAACTACTTGTTTTTATTGTGAAATAAAATCATTGTAATTCTTTTATATCTTAATTAAGGTTTAAAACTTTCAAGTATCACCGATTTTATGAACTTTTCCTTAATAATTTGTGAATTCAATAATTCACTAATTATTACTTTCAATTTCTATATTGTTTATTCCATATCAGTAAGTGCTCCTTTAAAACATCCTTTTAAATAACCGAATGTTTGGAATACTAGAAATTGATTCTTTGTTCATTTTTCACTTAAGTTTAACATCTAAGTGTTGAACTTTAGTGATTTTAAGTCGATTATCTTTGATAAATCAAAGATGCTCAATTTCACTTATTTCTTTAAGTTTGTAGATTAACATGGTTATCATCTCAAATTCTTTGAGAACCATCTTTAAGAGGTTAATCCTTTAACTTATTTAAGTGATTTTAGACTTAAACATTTAAACATTTTTAAACCTTCATAACTTGTTTAGGTATTTAGTAGTTTAGAATTTGGATTTGGAATTTATTTGTTTTATTCTAAGTATTTTGAATAACCATCCAATCACACTTTGGAACGTTGTAATAAAATTGCAAAGGAATATTTAACTAAACGACTTTTATTAAAATATTCCTAATTTGATTCTTATAGGGTGAGAATCAATATTTATTACATAATTCAAAATTTAAAACAAAATTTAAAACTAAACTAAACTAGAAATATGAAAAATTAAAGACTGAAAACAGTAAATCCAATCTACTTCTATCTTGAGTCATCTTCAAACCAGCAGTGTTGAAGAATCAAGCTGCACCTGTAAAGTTTTTAAAAAAAAACTTTGTGTTAGTGACTATTGAATCAACCATTCAAAATAAATTTCTCAAATTTTTCACTAAGTAAATCTAATTTACCTTCTTTCCCCTTTTTCTTTTCTTCGAGATATTTGGGGCAATTTCTCTTCCAATGTCCATCTATGTTGCAATGAAAACATTTCCCCTTAGGCTCTTTGGTCTCAGCCTTAAATGCTTTCTTCTTAGCATTGAGCTTGGTCTTTTTAGCAAGAGAGCTCTTCTTCTTCTTAGAAGCATTGAAGACAACATTTGCTTCTCCCGACTTCTTGTTTTCCTTTTTCATTGCTTCGAAGGTTTGAAGTTCGTTTAGCAATTGGGTAAGGGAGTAGCTCAGTTTGTTCATGACCAAATTGCTTTTAAAACTGAAAAAACTCGATGGGAGAGATTCCAATATAAAGCTTATCTGGGACTCGTCATCAATCATGGCCCCGTTCGTTTCAGCTACGTTAAAGTAGTTCATCATTGTCAAAACATGATCACGAACAGATGTGCCTTCTTTCATTTGAGTGTTATAAACTGACTTTATAGCATCATGACGTGCTTGTTTTGATGGTTGGCCAAACATGCCCTGCACGGAATCAGCTATTTCCAAAGCCGTTTCCATTGGTTCATGTTTCTTGGCTAAGACGTCACTCATCCCAGCCATCAAATAAACACGGGCCTTTTCATTGGCCCGGACCCAGCGCTCGTATGCATCCTTTACAGCTTTAGGAGCATTGGTAGCAGGTGTATCAGGTTTAAGTTCACTAAGAACGAATTTCAAGTCTTCTACCACGAGAATGGTGTTCATTTCATTTTTCCAGGAGGTGTAGTTATCTCCATTTAGTTTGTTCTTTCCAAGGATTGTGACTAAAGCAGATGCCATTTTACTGAAAATTTAAATAAACCTTATCTTAGTAATCTAACATGCTTTCAACATTCAAATACTCAAAGTTTCGACATATAATTAAATATGATGCATGAATGCGAACATATTAATGAACAGAAAAGCCCTAAAACATGTTACTATGTCACGATATTTTAATGATACAGGTGAAGTGCCGTCGAATGATAGGTCAGTTACCATCATTAAAACGAGATGCCACTCGAACAATTGACAACTCTAGAATAACTCATATTCCTATGTCATTGTTTACCGTGTATTTGGTCAAGAATTTTGATAACAAACTTTATCAAATTTCTTTTTAAGTGTGACCCACCAATTTAGTCTTTTAAATAAAATTGAAGAGTGTCTACGAAGTGTAGATTCAGTCTTCAATCAATCTCATTTAAAATTCTTTATCCCTTTCGGGAGACCCAACTTGATATTGATTTATACAATAAACCTTCCTATGGGAATGAACACCTGCAGCAGTGTTACAGAGGCCATGTATAAATCTCACATTTCGAGCCCATTAGTGGAGACCATAGGATACATTGACATGTTTCCTTCTCCCACTTAATATTTTGAGTTTAGGGTTTCATAACTTAGACTAATTCAGGCTAACTCATTAATCTAAGTTTTAATTAACCTAATCAACTTTAACTCTTAAATTGGTTAGATTAATTTTATAAAGTGATTGTTCAAGTTTTCCTAATTTAAACTAATCACATTATGCGCCGTCTTAATAATTTTGATTTATTAATTTGAACTTTTCTCCCAGGATCGCTCCCGGCTAGAGGCGCTCCGTGTTAGGGGAACTTTATGAAACCTCATCGCTGGCGCGAGCTTTCTCGCCGAGATCCGTTCAATTTAATTAATCTCAATTATTAATTTTTAATTAACCCTTAATAAAAAGTTTCTATTTGTTTATCTTATATGGATTTGGCCCAATTGTTTAAACAATAATTCCATATTACAAATAATTCATTTAGTTTCTATTCAACTTTTAAACTAGATTTAACTTTTGAATTTTAACTAAATAAGCATGCTTTTAATTCTAAAACAATTAGAATATAATTTTCAATAATAACATTTATAAATTAAAATTATAGCATGCTTCACATACATTAGCATATAATAACACATATTATATCATGATGCATGTAGGTACAATTAATTAAAATCATACAACCTATGGTGGGATTTTCTACATGACATACTCTTATGCATGAATATTATTTAAAAACAATTATATCATACATATAAACAATTTAAATAATAAATAGCTAAATTGACCAGGTATTCTTGGCACTATTTCTAAAACGGAAAATTAAATTACAACTTAATTAAATCTTCCATTGTAGATCTTGAGGCTTCATCTTTCTCTCTCCTCCATGGTGTAGGCGTGGGCATGGGTATTTATGGGGCAAATATTATCTCCTTAATATTTCCATAAATACTTGTTTTAAAATAATTATCTTTTAATTATATGGAAAAATAAAGAAAATATTTTCCATGTAATCTTATCTCAATTTCTAAATTTATAATTTAAGATAGGGATATAATCTTTAAAAAAATTTAATCCTTATCTTAAATATTTAAATTTTAAATTGAGATAACAAGATAATTATGTTAAAATATCTTACCATATCTTTACCTTATCTCATCTTTGGGCGTGGGCATCATGAATGATGGGGAAAAATTTTCTTCTCTTCCTCCCTTGGTGTAGCCGATTTTACCATCAATGGGTATGGGAAAATTACAAATTTTTCCTATACCCTAAAATTTAGGGTTTACAAATTTTCTATTAAAATTTAAAAATCCTAAGTGCCTCAAGAATACCTAAACAGTCAATAAGCAAACCTCCACAATTTATATAAACATACATAAAACAACTTTTTATGCAACCCACCAAAATTTTCGAAAAATCACAAATTTAGCATGATAATTAAAATTAGCTCTGATACCAATTGAAGGGATGATTTACTAAATTAGCGGAATTTTGTTTAGTAAACTTATTAACATTTAATAACGGATCTATTAACATCATGCAATTTGTGATAAAACATGTAGATTCATGCTTATATTTTCGAAAATTAAAACCGGAACTTACATTGACTGAATAATGGAGAATCGGTTGGAGGTTTCTTTACAGCTTCAATTCCTCAGCAACACCAGATCTTCTACGCTATATCCCGATCGATCAAACGAAATTCGATTGTGGGATCGAACTTTAGAAGAAATTGGGAAGAAGAAAAAATATTTTTCTTCCCAACACTATGAGAAAATCGGCCAAGAGGAGGGAGAGGAGGAAGAGAGAGTTCCAACTTTCTATGGAATTGAATTGTATTGTGTGATTTATGAATGACCCAACCCTCCTATTTATAGGAAAATAGGAATCCTAATCACATTAGGATTAATCTATAGAGATAAACACAAAAAGAAAAAAGATAATCTCTTTCCTTTATCTAGCAATTTCGAAAATGCCATGGATAAATAGGAGATTATTTTATTTTCTTTATTTTTATTTATCTTGGGTAAATAAATCTATGTAGTTATTTTAGGATATAATTCAAACAATTATCTCTTCCCAAAATACATCATATGGCCGAAAATTGCATATATTAATTAAAAAAAATCTAATTTATTTAATTAATTATTTTGGCCAATCCCAATTGGGTTCATTAATCCAATTGGGCTAGAAACTCTCTCTTAAATTAATAAGTCCAACTCAATTAATTTATTTATTAATTACCATTTAAATAAATATTTTATTTAAACAATTAATAATATTAATATTTTCTCCTGGTCTAAATATTATCAAATTATATTTAATTATTAATTTCCATTTAAATAATTTTTATTATTTAAATAATTAATAATAAATATTATAATTATTAATTTCCATAAATTAATAATTTTATTGACAATATTTTATTATTAATTTAATTAATATTAATTATTAATTTCGTTTAAATATAATTAATTATTTAAACAATTAATAATAGTTAATTAATTTCAGATTATTAATTACCATTTAAATATACTCAATATTTAAATAATTAATAATGTATAATTAATAATATTTCATTATTAATTTCATGTTCAAATAAACTCATTATTTAAACAATTAATAATGTTTATATTAATTACCGCTTAAATATACTCAATATTTAAACAATTAATATTGCCTATTTTAAGTAATTCACTTTACTTAAAATTTCCATTTCTTCTACTTGATTTCGCGACTACGATATTTGGGCTAGCATAGGGACCCGATGGACCTATAGATCATGGGCTTAATAATTAGTCAATTAAGTGATTAACTCATAATCAGTTAATTACTTATTATCTAACTATGAATAATTCCACTATAGATTCATAGCTGAACTCCCCTCACTATAGATGAGTTATGTCCATTTAGTTTATCTTTTATTTATATCTGTGATATTATCCTTCACGTGGAACCCTCATAATTACAGGTGGATAAATTTACCGTTTTGCCCCTGTAATTACCGCTTTATCCTTGTGTTCCCGCTGATTCTCCAATGAACTTTATCTTTAGTCGAACTAGAGATAAGATACTTCTGTGATCAATAGAAGTCGTGACGTCACTTGTTCATGTCTCGAATCAGTACATCAAGGGAGTTTCCTAAAGTTCCTAAAATGTTTAGGTATCGCACTGATACCGTTAATTTATAGGAAAGTTATGAATTCCATCTCGTGAGAATGAGTTCCCAGCTATTTATCTAGTCATGTTCCCAAAATAGGAGTGTATTGAGCGTTCTTACAAATCGCTCTCAACTATGTGAATCAAAGAACATAACTCCACAAATAGGAGTCCGCATTTCACTCAGGATTGAGATCTATCACGGTTGATAAACTTAGTTTGATATTCGATCATTTCTCGTAAACCAGGTACTAATGAGAAATTTGATCGAATATCGTGGTCCTGTCTTATACAATCAACATTGCATATGATACTTCCATTTCATGTCTCCCACATGAATGATCAGGATTAGATCATTTGTCTATAAACAAAATGCGAAGCTATCAACAGTGTTACCAGGATAAGGTTCCCAAACGTTATCCATTTCTCGTAGACACTTTTAAGTTACTCATCTCGACTTTAATCCTCTTGTATGACTCACATACTAAGTCGTGATTTCATAAGAGTAACTTAGGGTTTACTATTTGAATGTTTTGATATTTATATATTTCCATATATTCCTAATATCGTCAATTGAATCAATCTAGATTATATAAAGAACTTATGTTTATTTATTTAATTTATTCGAAATAAATTATTATAATTAAATAATTACAAGTTCTAGGACACCATTCCTAACATAGGGGAGTAGCTAAAATCAAGAAACAACCTCAATTAAGTAAGGTTATTGTCCCTAGAGTTGCCCGAAGCCTGGAAATTAATTAATTACAACCAATTAGCGAGAGACCCGATCAAAATAGCCAAAATCGGAAAAAATTTATAATTAATTCAACTGAAGTAAGCTGAACCAGTTCAAGTGAACCTGCCAGTCAGTTCAGTTGGACCTTCTCTTCTCCAAATGAAGACCCATAGACGCCAACAACCATTAAAGCAAAAGAGAAAGGAATCAACTCACCGTTAGTTCTTCTTCTTGCAAATTCCAGGGCATTTCTGGCAGCGGTCAATATTTCTCGTCCCGCTCAACCTCTCCTCTTTGATCCACCTCACGTCCATCGAAGATTCTTGCAAAACAAAAACTCACCAAATCACCCAAAACCAAACCAGTCTCAACCATTAAGTCCGGAGGTGAAAGGTGGTGGCGGTGCTACAGGGTTGACGGTGTCGTGGGTTGAGTCACGAATGTGACGGTGGAAAACAAAAAGAGAAGTTGAGGGCGGGGGTGAATTTCACGGTGAATAAAACAAAAACAACCAATAAAAGGGAGGGGACAGTGGCTGGGTTTCCTTGCTGTCAATGGTGAAGGGCAGTGCTATTGGGTGGTTCACCAATAAGAAAGAGGGGTTGTAGATTTACAGAGCTTGTTCATGATGGAGGAGGAGAACCGTGGGGAGGTGACGATTCACGAGAGAGAGAGAGAGAGAGAGAGAGAGAGAGAGAGAGAGAGAGAGAGAGAAATGAGGGGGAGGGTTGCTTGGTCGTGCACGAAGGAAGGAAAAGAAAAGAGAAAAAAAGGAGAAGGGGGGGGTGTGCGACTACGTGGCTCACGAGAAGAAGAAGAATGGAATTTTATAAATTCCCTAATTCAAGGGTAAGGTTTGTTGCCCTAATTTGTTGGGGAATAAGACAAAAGGGAAGGGCCCACACTTCATTATCTTCCTAAATTAACTAACCAATCACCAATTAATTAACTTAAACTAATTTAACTAGTTTAGTTGAAATAAATAACTAACTAAATAAATAAATAAGATAAGATAAGATAAATAACTAAAATAAAATAAAAAAATAAAAAATTTACTACAAAAAATAACGGGACGTTACACTCTCAACCATTTGAATTTAAGGAAAAGACTTCATCAATGTGAGTTCATAACATACTCAGGATTAAGATGTATCAATCTTAACAACCTAATTTGATAATGTAATCATTTTCTATAACGGTGTTACTTAGGAATTGATTTAATATCCTTGTCAATTATATATGATATTTCCACTTGCATCTCAACAATTCTAATTATTTGCATCAAAATCAGTAAACAATATCAACAATGTTGCCAAAATTATTTTAATATTCAAACCATATTAATTCATTGTAGACTATTTGAGTTACTATCTTGAATTAGATCCACTTTATATCTCATATTAGTCAAGATTATAGAATTAGTAACTCTGGAACTTTCCATATAAGTTTGAATATTAAAAAGTATCGCCATTCATTAAATTGCACAAAATTTAATAATATAATACATTTATTCATTCATAAAATATTCTATTACAAATCACAAATTTTAGGGCAAAATCCCAATAGATAAATGATGAATAATTGAACTTTGTGAAATTACAAAGGGAGTGACATTACCAAAGTATTCATCCCTTATAAAACTCTTTTCCAACCATTGTTTATCAACATAAAGAAAATAAATGAGAGAGTGGATGTATGTTCGTTTAATAGAAGTTTTTTGAACGATGAATTCATTGCCGGGGTTCAACAATTTATTGAGTTTTGCAAGACAACCATGTATTAGGAAAAGTATGGTCAACAACTACGATGTCCATGCATAAAATGCGACAATAGAAAAATCATACCAGTTCCTGATATGAAGAAGCATATTTATAGTTTTGTGCCAAATTATTATCACTAGATGTATCTGGGTGAAACGAAGTAAATGTTCGACGCTGCATTATTGTAATCTCGAGAGTACGAAGGAAGTAGCTCGAATGTTGATGTTGCAGTCCATAATGAAGAACAACATTTTGGTCAAATGCAGCAGATGATACTGGATGGTGCAGGGTATGGTAATGAATTAATCACGAAAGAGAAGATGATGAACAAACATTCGTTGAAAAGGTAATGAATCCAGAAGTACGTAAGATGCACGAGATGCTCATGACAGCTAGTCGACCATTGTATGGAGGTTGTGAGGTGAGTCAACTTGCTGCGGCGTGGAAGCATTTGAATAATTGTCATCCTGAGTTTGCCCAAGATCCTAGAAATGTCATATTGGGATTATGCATGGACGGCTTTAACCTGTTTGGGGCATCAGAAGCACAATATTCACTATGGTCGGTGATGGTGACCCCGTATAACTTGCCACCCTCGATGTGCATGAAAGACTCGATGATTTTTTTAACAGTGATCGTACCTGGCCCGAAAAGTCCAAAACAGAAACTGGATGTGTATTTGCAGCCATTTATCGCAGAGTTGAAAACGTTGTGGACTGATGGTGTTATGAAGTACGATATATCAAGGAAACATAATTTCTTGATGCGCGCTGCATTAATTTGGACGATCAGTGACTTTCCACCGTATTCAATGTTATCAGGTATGTTCAATATAATTTTAATACTTTTATGTGTTTAGTTTTGGTAATTGTTTGCTTAGTCATATATGTAGTTAATTTATACATATCATCCTCTTAAAGGATGGAGTACGACGGGAAAATACACATGTCCACATTGCATGCTTGACACAAAGGCATTTTCTCTAAGACATGGTCAAAAAACTTGTTAGTTCGATTGCCATAAATGATTTATACCTTTGAATCATTCATTCCGTTCTAACAATACTGACTGGAAGAAAGCTCGACATGCACGAAAAGAAATACCCCCTACAATGTTTAGTGGACAACAAATTCTTCACTGTATAGATGCCCTAGGCATGCAGAAGATTACAAGAGAAGGTGCAAAGAATTCAAACTAGGTGGCTGGGAAAAACACAGGTTGGAAGAAAAGAAGTATTTTTTAGGATCTACCATATTGGGAAGATCTACTAATCAGACATAACTTGGATGTAATGCATATTGAGAAGAATTTCTTCGACAATGTTTTCAATACTATTCTGAACGTTCTGGGTAAAAAAAAAGGACATTTGAAAGCACGTTATGATATCCAGGAGATATATCATCGCCTTGAGATGGAGCCTGACGATAATGATCATCACGCAAAAGCGAAGTACATGTTGAAGATGGAGGAAAAAAAGAACTATTTGAGTCGATCAAATCAATCAAATTCCCTAACGGATACGTTTCTAATTTTAGTCGGAGTATAGACAGCCAAAAATATATAATGTTCAGGATGAAAAGCCACGATTGTCATGTATTCATACAACGATTGATGTCTGTCGCGTTCAGACCATTTTTAGAGCATAGACATTGGGACCCGCTTGCGCAGTTGAGTGTTTTTTTAGGGACTTGACTTGTACAGAGTTGACCTACACTATTGTCGCATCAATGAGTTCGGAGATTGCTGTTATTATTTGTAAGTTAGAGTGAATGTTCCCACCTGCCTTTTTTGATTCAATAGAGCTTCTTCCAGTGCATCTTCCATACGAGGCATTCTTAGGAGGTCTGGTGCATCACTGCTGGATGTACCCATTTGAAAGGTAACACTCATTTTGAATTTAATGTACGCATTCATTGACAACTTATCGACATTGCGCTTCAATATGTATTACGTTGTATCGACAGGTACTTACATCTGTAGAAGAAGACGGTTGGAAATAAATCACGAGTAGAAGGATCTATCTGTAGTGTGTATCTTACACAGGAGACTAACACATTTTGTTCCTACTATTTTGATCTGCAAATTACAGAGCAGTTTCGACCAGCGAAGCAAAACGTTGTTGATAATTTACTAGAAGGTGTTAATGTAAATGACTCGTCCATATTTACAGAAGCTGGCATGACTTTTAGCAAATGTGTGTGGAGGCCGTTGACCGATGCTGATATCATGTTATCCAAACGTATGTGTTATGCAACTGCACCGAAGTGGAACTTTACCTAGAGTACGTTATTTTTTAACATTTCATCTCGCTTAAACAATTTGGACGTTTCGAATATTATCAATTTGTTTAACTTATGTTACATCATACAGATTATTTTTAAATCTATACGTTCGAATGTTACGGCCTGGTATTACAGCCGCTGATGAGGGATCAATGATTGACAAAGAGTTTCGTTCTTGGTTCTGTGCATACGTGAGTTTTTTTAATAAGGGCCAGATGTCAAATATATATGTAATTTGTAATATATTGATTTTGACATTACTTTTATATATGTGATGATAGGTTGACTCACCTACATTGTCAGTAGCTGATCCTTGCATTATTTCTTTGGCAATAGGACCTGCACAGATTGAAAGATCTTATACTGGCTATGTTGGCAATGGATACAAATTTCAAATGAAGGCCCATTCAGTTAACAGAGTAATGAATAATAATGGGGTTTGCATAAAGGGACAAGTTTTTTGCACCAATGAAAACGATTACGTTAGAGTAATAGATGAGATTATTGAGATTCAATACGCATGTCCGACTCTAAGAGACTGAAAAAACAGAGGATGATGACTGAGACATATTTAATTTTTTATTTCTTAAAAGTTTTTAAAATATGTGTTTATTCTACTTAAAGAAAAAAAAGAATGAATAAAATTGCAACCCTGACGTAGCAAATGTAAAGCAAAATGCGATCACCTGGTCGCAAATCAGCATTGGGAAAGTAAAAAAATATCTAATCAGTTTGGCATTTAGGGAAGCAAAATGCGACCATCTGGTCGCAAACAAACATTGGGAAAGTAAAAAAATATCTAATCATTTTGGTGGGTGTTGACTAACAGGTGACGAAAGGGTCGTAATTTTGCGACCCTCATGTCACCGTTTTAAGTGGGCTTTTCAAATTCCACGAAAAATATTGGCGGTGAATTTCCGATTTGCAACCCTGGGGTTGCAAATTTCATTAATTACTAGAACGGTGATTTTTCATTTTGCGACCCCAGAGTCGCAAATCTGAGCACGCGTGACTTTCCGTATTTTCATAATATTTTCATATTTGCGACTAGGGGATCGCAAATATTGAAATAAGAGAAAACAAAATGAATTTCTCCCCCATTTCGTTCTCCTTTCTCTTTTCTCCCCCACTACAAAAAAAACTGTCAAAATGCGACCATAAATTTGCGAACAAACAAAAGTGGTGGTTTTTTGGTGACCACCTGGTCACTTTCTTTGAAGGTTGACTTTAAGTGACCATCTGGTCACTTTTTTTGTGACCAGATTGCGACCAAAAGTAGAAGTAGTCATAAAAAATGGCGCGAAAGAAGCGACCAATTGGTCACCTAAAAAAAAGACCATCTAGTCGCACTTTTGTGACTAAAATATGTCTTGGTAGCAAAAAATGGCGCTTAATTTTGGAGGGAAAAAAGATACCAAGTGGTCACAATTAAAAGTGACTAACTGGTCGCAATTTTGGTGACTAAAAATGAGCAGTGGTAGCTTATAATTGGAGGGAAGAAAGCTACCAAATGATCACAATTAAAAGTGACTAAATGGTCGCAATTTTGGTGACCTAAAAGTGAGCAGTGGTAGCTTATAATTGGAGGGAAGAAAGCTACCAAATGGTCACAATTATAAGTGACCAGATGGTCACAAATTATGTGATTTTATGGGACCAATAATTGATAAAGAATTTGGTGGGATAAAAGCTACCAAGTGGTCACCAAAAAAGTGACCATCTGGTCGTAAATTCTGACTTAATGTGACTCTGGGCAGTGAGGAAAATGGCGGGAAATTTTGGCGGGAAACTGTGACCAGGTGGTAGCAAAAATACTACCATCTGGTCGCAAATTAGCAGAGGAGTCCATTATAAAATCCCTCCACCTATTGTTTGTTAGCATTAAGAAAAAAGAAAATGAGAGAGTGGATGTATGTTCGTTTGATAGATGGGTATTTGAACGATGAGTTCATAGCTGGGGTTGAACAGTTTGTTGAGTTTTGCATGACAACTGTCTATTATGAAAAGTATGGTGCAAAGCTACGTTGCCCGTGCAGGAAATGTGACAATAGGCGAATCATACCGATTACAGATGTGAAGGTGCATCTTTATAGTCAAGGATTTGTGTAGAATTATTATCACTGAGTGTTTCAGGGGGAAACACAGGAAATGTTTGACGCTGCATTACAGGAATCGAGACGATACGAAGGTAGCAGCTCGAATGTAGAGGTTGTTAACGAAGAACGGAATGATGAACAACAGTATAGTCAGATGCAGCAGATGATACTTGATGGTGCGGGGTATGGGGGAAATTAAAATTTCCGTGAAAGTTTAAACGTAGACGAAGATGAACGGGTTGTAGAAGAGGAAATGAATCCGGATGCACGAAAGATGCATGAGATGCTAAAGACAGCCAGTCGACCATTGTACGATGGGTGTGAGGTAAGTCAACTTGCTGCTGCTACAGAACTTTTAAATATAAAGGCACAGTACAACATACCCGGTAGAGGATTTGATGCGGTTGCATCGTGGTTTCGTCGATGCGCTCCAGAAGAAAATAATATGCCCCACAGTTTGTACGACATGAAAAAGCTAGTGGAGGGACTTGGATTACACGTGGAGAAAATAGATTCGTGTCAAAACGGATGAATGATTTACTGGGATGTGGATGAGGACCTGCATCTTTGCAAATTATGTTTTCTTCCAAGATACAAACAAGGGAAACACAGCCTGATTCCTAACGCCCGCATGTTCTATTTACTGCTGACCCCACGTCTGCAACGGTTGTATGCCTCGGATGTGATAGCCTCGCACATGAGATGGCATCATGAGCATTCACAGGAGGAAGGTGTTATGAGACATCCCTCAGATGCTACGGCATGGAAGCATTTAAATAATTGTCATCCGGATTTTGCACAAGATCCGAAAAACGTCAGATTGGGCTTATGCACAGGTGGCTTCAACCCGTTCGGGGCATCCGGGGCACAATATTCAATTTGGCCAGTCATCGTAACCCCGTATAACTTGCCTCCCTCGATGTGCATGCGAGACCCTGTGATTTTTCTAACAGTGATCGTACCTGGGCCGAAAAGTCCAAAACAGAAACTGGATGTGTATTAGCAACCACTTGTTGCAGAGTTGAAAAGGTTGTGGACTGACGGTGTTATGACGTACGACATTTCAAAGAAACAAAATTTCTTAATGCGCACCGCGTTGATCTGGACGATCAGTGACTTCCCTGCGTATTCAATGTTGTCAGGTATGTTGATCTTTAATTGCTTGCATATACATTTTTGAGTCTGTGTTTAGCTTTTGTTATTGCTTTCCTTAGTCAGTGTAGTTAATTGTGTGAACCTTAATTTCCTCCTTTTAAAGGATGGAGTACGGCGGGGACATATGCATGTCCACATTGCATGCTAGACACAGATGCATTTTATCTCAGAAACGGTCGGAAAACTTGTTGGTTTGACTGTCACCGTCGATTTTTGTCGTTGAATCACACTTTCCGTTCAAACGGCAGTGACTGGAAGAAGGGTCGACGAGTAAGAAAACAAACCCCCCGACCATGTATAGTGGAAGACAGATTCTTCACGGTATAGATGCTATAGGGATGCAGAAGATTACAGTGGAAGGTGCAAAGAGTGCAAACAATGCGGCTGGGAAAAACACGGGTTGGAAGAAACTGAGTATTTTTTGGGATCTACCGTATTGGGAAGATCTACTGATTAGACACAATCTTGATGTAATGCATATCGAGAAGAATTTCTTCGACAACATTTTCAATACCATTTTGAACGTTCTAGGAAAAACGAAGGACAATCTGAAGGCACGTTATGATATATGGGAGATATGTCACCGTCCTGAGTTGGAGCCTGACGACAATGATAATTACGCAAAAGCAAAGTACATGTTGACGACGGATGAAAAGAAAACATTATTTGAGTGGATCAAATCCATCAAATTCCCGGACGGATACGTTTCGAATTTGAGTCGGTGTATAGAGAGTCAAAAACATATCATGTTTGGGATGAAAAGCCACGACTATCATATATTCATGCAACGATTGATGCCCGTCGCGTTCAGACCGTTCCTAGAGAATAGACATTGGGAGCCACTTGCCCAGTTGAGTGTTTTTTTCAGGGACTTGACATGTACAGAGCTGACGGAAGCCACTGTCCCTTCAATGAGTTCAGAGATCGCCGTTATTATTTGTAAGTTGGAGCGAATGTTCCCACTTGGCTTTTTTGACTCCATGGAGCATCTTCCAGTGCATCTTCCATACGAGGCATTCTTAGGGGGTCCCGTACATTACCGATGGATGTACCCATTTGAAAGGTAAGCACAGTTATTTTGTAATGTACGCGTATGAATCAGTACAGTGATCATCGAATGTTAATTATGTTTTGTACCCACAGGTACTTACGTCAGTTGAAAAAGATGGTTGGAAATAGATCACTAGTAGAAGGATCTATCTGTAGTGCGTACTTGACGCAAGAGACTACCACATTTTGTTCATACTACTTTGATCAACACATTGCAGAGTAGTTTCGACCAGCGAAACGAAACATTGTCGAAAATTTACTTGAAGGTGTTGACATGAACGACTTGCCGATTTTTACGGAACCTGGCATGACAGTTGGAAGATCAGTGCGTAGGCCGTTGACCGATTCTGAGTATCACGTAATGCAGACATATGTGTTATCCAATTGCGCAAAGATCGAGCCTTACATAGAGTGAGTTTGTAACTTAACATTATTTCATCCGCATAAACAATTACAAACTATTTGCTAACTATTTTTGTAACATACAGATTATTTCTAAACGTATACATTCGAATGACACGAGTTGGTCTTACAGACGCTGAGGAGGGGTCAATAATCGACAAAGAGTTTCGTTCTTGGTTCAGTGCATACGTGAGTTATTTTAAATTGTCAAAAAACCGTTGCATTATGTTGAAACAATTACTATCTTCCTAACATTACTATCTTCACATCATTTCTTTGGCAAAGGGACCTGGACGGATAGCAAGGTCGTACGGTGGATACGTGGGTAACGGTTACAGCATTATGTGAACAGGGCAACAAACAACAGTGGTGTTTGCATAAAAGGTCACGTGTTCGGCACAAACGAAGACGATTACTTTAGAGTAATCGATGAGATTCTTGAGATTCACTACCCAAGTCCGACGCTAAAACGCATTGTTCTGTTCAACTGCACTTGGTTCGAGACAACCAGACGAGGCGGAGTCCGTAAGATTGATCATTTACAAATCGTTGAGGTAAACAAGTCTAAGCATATGCGCACCGCTGATAGGTTCGTCCTGGCTTCACAGGCGATTCAAGTTTATTACCTGAACTATCCGATTAATAGACGAGATCTGACAGATTGGTTAGTTGTTTGTAAAGTTAAGCCACGCCAGGTAGAAGGAAACTTGTCTGAGAAAGACGACCATGCAGAGGAAGCTGTTGCTTTTCAAGAATATAAGATAAGATCTCGTGCAATCGACGATGGTCAGAATGCAAGTACTGTTCGTCCTTTGAACAATGGAACGATAACATTGCATGATGATGATGATACAAGTGCTTCCACTTCTCATGCACGTGACATTGGTGATAAATTTATTCGAGACGATGAATCTGATGAAGAAACAGAAGAAGAAGAAGAAGAAGACTGTATGTGACGGACTTCTTGGAGACGATGATGAATGAGATATTTCGTTAACTTGATTATTCAAATGTGTGTGTATGTGTTTAATTAATTAAAACTATTTCTTTTAAGGAATGATTAAAATATATATATATATAATAATAATAATAATAATAATAATAATAATTGCGACCATGTGGTCGCAATTTCACACAAAAGGTGACCACATGGTAGTAATTTAGAAGGGAAAGGCGACCATATGGTCGCATTTTTTGAAAAGTATAATTATATTTTTTTTAAAAATATAAGTGACATGGCGACCATATGGTCGCAAATATGAGAGGTAAATTTAAATTTCCATGAAATTTATGGCGGTGAATTTAAATATTACGACCATCTGGTCGCAATTTTGGGCGGTGAATTTCATAATTGCGACCAGATGGTCGCAATTATTGATGGGACTTGTGATATGACAGCTGTTGTTCATCATGGCAAAGTGGCGACCATATGGTCGCTTTTTCAAGAAATGCTACCATATGGTCGCCAATATCTCAAGAAATGCGACCACATGGTCGCATTTTCCCCAGCACGCGCGACCTTTCGTTTCTCGTCATTATTACATATTTGCGACCATTTGGTCGCAAAATCTGATTTAAAATCAGATCCCTTTTCCTTTCCCCCGTTTCTTTTCTTCCTTTCTCTTTTTCTTTCTCCCTTTTCTTTCTTTTCTCTCTTTCCCCCGTTCCGTTCCCCGTTCTTTTTTCCCCGTTCCTACCCTACTCTAAACCTAAACACCCTAAACCTCCAATCCCGGTTTCTATAACGACGTTAGTTTAGTATCCGTTTTAAGTTATTTTTAGTTAGTTTTAGTTTAAATTTAATTAGTTTAGTTTAATGTTGTTAATTTCATTAATTTTATTTTAATTAATGTAATTAGTTTAATTAAGTACTTAGTTTACTTAAGGTTAATTAATCTAATTCCGTTTACTTTACTTTAATTAATTGATACATTTTAGTTCAAATCAATCTAATTTTAATTTAGTTTAATTTAATTAATTTGTTTAGTTAAGTTTAGTTTTTATTAATTAATGTTAGTAATTAAATTTAATTAATGTTAGTTAAATTTAATTAATTTTAGTTTAGGGTAATCTAATAGTTGAAATCTTCATTACTTAGTTTACTTTAATTAATTTTAGTTCAATTAATCTAATTTATTTTAATTCTTCATTACTTAATTTAGTTTAATTCAATTAATTTTAGTTTCAATTAATCTAATTTTAATTTACTTTAATTCAAATTAATTGATTAGTTTATTTTAGTTTTAATTAATTAATGTTAAGTTTAATTTAATTAATTTTAGTTCAATTAATCTAATTTTAATTTACTTTAATTCAAATTAATTGATTAGTTTATTTTAGTTTTAATTAATTAATGTTAAGTTTAATTTAATTAATTTTAGTTCAATTAATCTAATTTTAATTTACTTTAATTCAAATTAATTGATTAGTTTATTTTAGTTTTAATTAATTAATGTTAAGTTTAATTTAATTAATTTTAGTTCAATTAATCTAATTTTAATTTACTTTAATTCAAATTAATTGATTAGTTTATTTTAGTTTTAATTAATTAATGTTAAGTTTAATTTAATTAATTTTAGTTCAATTAATCTAATTTTAATTTACTTTTATTCAAATTAATTCATTAGTTTATTTTAGTTTTAATTAATTAATCTTAAGTTTAATTTAATTAATTTTAGTTCAATTAATCTAATTTTAATTTACTTTTATTCAAATTAATTCATTAGTTTATTTTAAATTATTTACTTAATTTATGTTAGTTTAATTTACATTATTTCATTAATTAATTAATTTAATTTATTTCAATATTTTACTTACGTAATTAGTATTAAATTAGTTTATTTTGGTTGTAGGATTATGACGGGCGACGACGCCCTCCCCGGTCCAGACGAGCCTGGACGACGCGGGTGACCAGGGGTCTCCCAGGACGCCATCGCGCGCCCCGATGCGGACGACTACGGAGGAGTTGGACATCCTCTTTAGTTACGAGACGGGACTTGCCGCCACGCTCGATAATGCGATCCCTGAGACCGAAGTGCGAGACACCACGATCGCCGCAGAGACTCCCTGGCCACGACTCCTGGATTAGCATCGGGTTGATCAGGGTATGTGTCCGGGCCCGCGTCCAGGGCGCGCATCGGGTCGGATCCAGCTGGCCCCTCCACTTCATGCACGCAGTCGTCTCGGGCCGCAGACTCTACCCTTCAGATTGAAGGGGATACGTAAGTAATTTTGTTTATTATTTTAATTACTTCATTTTTAAACCTTTAAACTTTTTTCAAAGTGTTTTTTATTCCCGTTAACTAATAGGTTTCTAATAGCACAATAATTTTTTATGATTTTGCAGAGTACAGCCGCATACAACCGTTTCAAAACGGTTTCGCGAGGTCCTCCAGAGCATGCCTCTACCCAGCGACCTTCGCTGGCAGAAGATTCCGACGACGGAGAAACGTCGGATGTACGACAATTGGAAGGTAAAAAACATCATTTATTTTCATATTAATTTTGAAATTTATAGAAATAAATTTATTACGTTAACAATTTTTTATTTCAATTTTTTCAGGGCAAGTTTCCTGTTATCGATCCCGATATCACCGACGGTAGATTGTTCCCCCTATGGGACAGTCACGTCCGAGATCGATTCAAGGACCTCATGTACCGGGCCCGCAGAAAGCAAGCAGCAAACCGCCCCTTGTGGATGAGCCCGGAGGACCACGCGCGGCTTCTCGCGAGCTTGAGCACTCCTAAGGGCAAGGCAGTGTCAAGCAGGAATAAGGCCAACCGCGCGAAGAATCCCACCAAATACACAGCGGGGGCCCGGACACACGACGAGCACCATCGTCAATTGGTAAGTTTTTTTTCGTCGTTTTCTTACTTACGTACTTTTTTCTCGTTTTCTTTTTTCAATTAGTTATTAAATTATTATGTTTTATTCTTCAATCTTTAATTTTTTAGGAAGCGAAGCACGGGCGCCCCGTCCCGCCCGATGAGCTGCACCGCGTTCTTCACACGAAGACGGACGGGACGTTCGTCAATGATAAGGCGAAAGCAGTTCAGGTATTTAATAATTTTTTCAATTATTATTTTTTCTTTAAAATTTTTCCTACCTTATATATTAACCATTTTATTTTCTGAATTTTAAATGTTTAGGAACGTTTCACGGAGTCCTTGACTCAGCGGTTGCCCACACCAGACTCGCAACCGACTCAGGAGGACCGTAGAGAGGCGTTCTTGGAGGCTGTTGGAGGGGTTCGGCCTGATGGGTCAGTTCCTGGGCTCGGCTCGTACAGGAGACGCCTTTACGCAGATGTGCCCCGGCCTCAGCGGAGCAGAGCGAGCACTAGCTCCTGCCCTTCTCCGGTTGAGCAGCAGCTGCGCGCGGACATGGACGCTATGCGCGAGGACTTCGTTACTCGAGTCGCTACGATTGAGGCCGACATGCAGGCACGAGTCGAGGCCCAGGTCGCATCCTCTTTGGCCGCGTACTTCAGATCTCTAGGCGGCGGCCCTTCATCATCGACGCCTCTTCCCCCACCCCCCGCCCCTCCGCAGTAGTTGTAGGATTCTTTCGTCTGTATAAAACGTTTTTTGAATATTTGATATATATATTTTTTATTTTAATTCCAATTTTTTTGTTATTAAATTTTAATATTAATTAAATAAATAATTAATAATTAATAATTAATAATTAATTAACTAATTATTGAAATTTAAATTTTTAAAAAAAGTTCTTAAATGCGACCATATGGTCACTTTTAAAGCGACCATCTGGTCGTATTTTTACTGAGTCTACAAGTGACCATTTGGTCACTTAACATACGACCATTTGGTCACTTTTGTATGTGACCAATTGGTCACTTATCTTTCACATAAATTACGACCAGATGGTCACTTTTTAGGCGACCATCTGGTCGTAGTTAAACTGAGTCTCAAAGTGACCATTTGGTCACATAAAATACGACCATTTGGTCACTTTTTTATGTGACCAATTGGTCACTTATCTTGAAGATAAATTACGACCATATGGTCATTTTTAAGGTGACCATCTGGTCGTATTTTCAAAAGGTTGACTTTTTTGTACCAAAAATTTATGGTTGTATATTTGTGACTATCCAGTCGCACAAATTCTAGACCGACCAGCTTTTTGGCCACCACTTATTTTGTCGCTTTTTTGGTCGCATTATAGACAAAAAACGACCATTTGGTCGCAATTTCATGGTCGCAATTTCATGGTCACAAATTGACAGTTTTTTATAGTGCCCCTCCCCCTGTTTTCTCAACTTCCTTTTCTTTCTTTTTTTTTCTTTTTCACTTTTTCTTACATCCACGTGTGGAGAATTCCCGGGACTTTATTCTATCAAAAAAAGAGGTTAGTTATCTAAATTTTTCCTTTCAAAGTTTATAAGTTTTTATTTCGTTCAATTAAGCTCGGTTAAGTTAGAATTTTAGGTTAGTTTATGTTATTAGGTTTACTTAATTAGTTTAATAAGGATTAGTTTAGTTAGGATTAGTATAATTAGACTTTAATTATAATTTAATTATTATAGTTTAAGTTAGATTAATATAGTTATATTAGTTTAGTTTAATTTAGTTAGATTAGTTTAGTTTAATTTTAATTAGATTAGTTTAAATTAGTTTACATTATTAAAGTTAATTTAAATTAATTATTTTAAATTAGTTATAGATTATTTAAGTTAGAATTTAATCAGATTAGTTTAGTTACTTATTTTAATTAATTTAAATTAGTTTAGATTAATTAGATTAAATTAATTCTTTTTCCATTATTATTTTAATTTAGGTAAATTAGTTTAGTTAATTACTTTAATTAGATTAGTATAATTAGAGTTTAGTTAGACTTTAACTTGTATAGTTTAATTTAGTTTATTTTAATTAGATTTAGTTTAGTTAGATTTTAATTATTGTATTTTAATTTAGTTAGATTAGTTTAGTTTTATTTTAATTAGATTAGATTAGTTTTATTTTATTTAGATTAGTTTATATTATTTAAGTTATAATTTAATTAGATTAGTTTAGTTATAGTTTAATTAGATTAATTTAATTAATTAGTTTAAATTAGTTTTAGATTATTTAAGTTAGAATTGAATTAGATTTAGTTTTGTTATATATTTTAATTAGATTAATTTAAATTAATTAGTTTATATTATTTAAGTTAGAATTTAATTAGATTTGTTAAGTTATTTATTTTAATTAGATTAATCTAAATTAATTAGTTTTAAATTAGTTTTGGATTATTTAAGTTAGAATTTAATTAGATTAGTTTAGTTATGTATTTTAATTAGATTAATATAAATTAATTAGTTTAAATTAGTTTAGATCAATTAGATTAAATTAATTCTTTTTCCATAATTATTTTAATTTAGGTAAATTAGTTAAATTTGATTATTGGATTTTAATTATTTTTTAGTTTTAAATCAATTAATTATAGCATTTATTTTACAATTGCAGATAAAAAAATGACTAGCGCACGACATCCTCCGCAATCACACGATGATGATAAGGCTGAGGATTCCACAAGCCAGTCATTAAGTACAGTGGAGTTGGACGCACTACTCGAAAGGTATGAGACAATCGTGAGCGAGACTCCCAACCCCACTGTCACTTCTCCTACAGTAGTACTTGAGTCACAGCTCGGAACTCCACGTGCAGCATAGGATACACCTGAGACATCTCGGGCTCCTTCCGGTTCTGGTTCCGATTCAGCAGTTTCACCTCTCGTCCCTCCTTACGATCCATCCATACTTCAGATTGAAGGAAATGAATATGTAACACGCATTCTCAATAATAATTTTTTTTATTTCTTTATTATTCTAATTATTCTCATTATTAAATAAATAATCATGTTTTTTTTTAATGAATATCATATTGCAGCCGCATAAAACTGTTTCAAAACGGTTTCGAGAAGTACTTCAGAGCGGTCCTCTTCCTAGCAAGTTTCGCTGGACAAAGATCCCTTCTACTGAAAGGAAGAGGATGTTCGACAACTGGAGGGTAAAGTAGATTGCATTGACTTTGTTATTTTATACGTTAAATTTCTTTTCACTACTTAATAAATTTAATTCTTTAATTATTTATTTTTGCAGGGTAAATTTAATATCGGTTCCAATATCACAGATGATAGGTTGTTTCCCCTCTGGGATAAACACGTGATGGACCGATATAAAGACCTACTCTACCGTGCATGAAAAAAGCACGCAGAAAATCGCCCTGTCTGGATGAGTGAGGAGGAACACTCCTGGCTTGTCGCAAGCATACAGACTGCTGAAGCGATCAGGCTATCTGCGGGGAATCGGGCTAACCGTTTGGTCAACCCTTCTCTACACATGGGCAGGGCCCGCCCTCATGATGAGCATTATCGTCTTTTGGTTAGTTGTCTATCTTTATTTTGTTTTCATATTGTAATAATTAATAAATTTATTTCTATATTTTCAAATAATATAAATTTTTTTCCTTTTGTATTTTTTTCTTAGGAACAAAAGCACGGACGTCTTGTTGCACCTGATGAGTTGCACTTAGTCTTGCACACGAAGAAGGACGGGACTATTGTAGACAACAGTGCTCGAGAGGTTCAGGTAATGTTTTGTCTACCTTTCATTGTAATATATGTTTTTAAATACAATATTCTGACTTAAGTGTTTGTTTTATTATTTAATTTATCAGGCGCGTTTTAACAACGCTTTAACTCAACTGTTTCCAATTGAAGACTCTCAACCGACTCAGGAGAACCAGCAAGAAGTTTTCTTGATAGCGGCAGGTGGCGTTCGGCCAGATGGATCTGTACCTGTGCTTGGATTTTATGGGAGATGTCTTTACGTAGAGCAGCTCTGCGCATGGAAACACTTCTATAGAGACGCAACTGCACGAGGAGGTTCATCAGCTCCAGTCAAACGTGCATGAGATGCGTACTTCCATCGATGCTCGGTTCGCTACACTTGTCCAAGAGCAAGTTCAGGCTCAGCTTGCAGCTATGTTGGCTGCATTCTTCGGTCCTCGTGGCCCGAGTGACCCCGACCTTTCATCTTCAGCACCCCCTCCCCCACCCCCGCAATAGTTTTTGGATTAAAACATTTTGGGATGTATATATGAATCATTTTGGTATTTTTTATATATATTTTTTTATTCCTTTTTTTATATTAATAATAATAATTGATTAAAATAATAAAATATCATTTATCATATTAATTTATTAAAATAGTATTCAATTTAAAATTATTTATTAAAATAATAAAAATAATAATAATATTGTGACTCCAGCGTAGCGAATAATTCTTAAAAAAAAAAGAATATTTGCGACCCAGAGTAGAAAATATTGCTACCACATGGTCGCAATTCTAAGGGCACACAAACGACCCTAGCGTAGCAAAATAAATGCTACCCTAGGGTTACAAATGTCAGTGACTAACCAGTCGCCCAACTAACTGTTATATTTGCAACTCCACAGTCGCCCAGTTTGTGATTCCTGAGTTGTAATCTTTATAGTTGACTTTATTGCGGCCTAACTTAGCCAAGTCGCAATTTTGTGACACCATGGCTGCAAATTTTTCTCAACTAATTCAATAAAGTAAAAAATTTTTCCAACACATCATCTTAAAAATCACCAAAAACTCATTCAAACATCATATATGTTCATCCAAAAACAATTAATGAGAAAAAATTCCCTCAACTCATTACAATACCATAGAAAGTTTACAAGCTCTTGAATAGAAAATTTAAGTCCTTCCCAAGTGAAAAATACATCTTAAAAACATAATAATACTGCTAAAAATTTACCCAAATAGTTTTATAAACTACAGAGAAAACTAAACAAACAAAACACACCAAAAAGCCATACAATGAGGGTTCGACTGACGCTTACATTGGGGGTTTTGGGGCTGCTATTTTTGTAACTTTTTGCGTTGGTTTGGGGATAATTTCAGGTTCAAATATTGTGACGACCAGACTCCATTTAAAATGCTTAAAACAATTTGCAACGGAAAATCAAAGATTTTACGGAAAATTCGCGTGGATCCATTTGTATTTAGAACAAACCAAAACCTGTTTACAAGTCCCATAACAGAGAAAACTATAAAACACGTAAACATAAGTATTTTCACAATTCACAACCACCCAAAACAGCTTTAGACACCCAAAGGACTAGCTCTTTCGAACACCAAACACACCCACATTATGTACAAATCAAAAGACTCTAAAAGACTAGTAGGCGCCTAATCCATTTCCTCGTATCATCCCGGCTGGTCAAGTTGCACCACGCCCTCTAGCTCGCTCGTTCCCACGAGGCATACCTGAAAAGTTTGTAATGTAGCAACATTAGCGAAACGCTAGTGAGAAAACAACGAATAGTAAATAACATTATGTATTCATGTCCCAATCGGAAATGCGTTCAATAACATGTGCATAACATGCCTTTTCTTTTACTTATTTCTAGGAGCAAGCGACACTTTCGATAGGATTTAGTGAAATCTTGATAACTACACAACCGATTACCTAAGATTCAGTTAGATAGGAGAACGCACGTTTTCACGGATTTTAAGCACTTCACACACTTTCTCGGATATAGAGTAAATCACATACTTTAACGGATGCTAAACAATTCACAAGCTTACAAAATTACAAAGCAAATCACATGCTTCTCAAATACAAAGCAAATCACATGCTTTCTCAAATACAAAGCAAATCACATGCTTTCTCAATTACAAAGCAAATCACATGCTTTCACAATTACAAAGTAAATCACATGCTTTCACGCGTATCACAACGCCAGTACTACGCCCCTTTGGTAGCACTAAGTAGCGAAGCCCATCGCTATAAGTAACAAGTTACCGCGTATCACAATGCCAGTTCTACGCCCCTTTGGTAGCACTAAGTAGCGAAGCCCATCGCTATAAGTATCGAAGCCCATCGCTATAAGTATCGAGTAACTCAAAGTACCTCGTGCAAAGTCCCAAACCAATCTCTCTCAATGCTAACAAAAAAATAAGGAATCAATGACCAACTCTTCTCAAACTAACTAATTTCACGTGAGCAAACCCGCTAGCTAAACCTTATAACTAACGAACCTTTCATAAGAATCACTAAGAACCTAATCTCTCAAGCCTCTCCAATTTCAAATCCATTTAGAGAAGAGTATAACGCTCAACTTTGAGCTAGCACTAACGGTTGCGATGTGAGCAAAATATGATTTACAATTCGTTCTAATCTCACCTTTTGGATGTGTAGGACCACGCTATTTGCTGGGCGCGTTGACGGTTGTTCGTGGGTTCAAACCTACAATTAAAATACATATTTAAATGTATTAAAATACCAACCAAAGGATGAACTATTACTAATTAAGTAAGACGTCAAAACAGCCTGCTAAAAGTCCCGAAATAAGTTCTACATAACAGCCCCTTGTTATAGTATAAGGTCTTACCCGTTTTTGGATGTGTTTCGATCAATCCGGGTTGATTCCGGGTGGCCCAGAGTAAAGTATTTACAATGGATAACACAAAAGGAGGCTTTAGATCAAAGATTTCTCACCCAAATGCAAAGAAAAAAAAACAAAAAAAATACAAAGAATGGTAACCTCTTCATATAGCAGCCACGGTTTGGGTTTAAAAAGAGGAATCGGGTTTTCGTTCAATTCGAGTTTTAGGGCCAAGGAAACGTAAGCTTTCTCCCTAAGTACGACTTTTTAGCTATAAATCCATAAAACCCCATGGAAAAGAACGAACTGAAGCAAGGAGAAGACATTGGAATTGAATTCATTAAAACCCAAAAAAAAACTGAATCTTTTCTCACCTCGTAACTCCTGGGTCTTTGTCGGATCAGCTCAATTGATGGGATGGGTAGAAAGCTTATGTCGAGATCTTTCCAACGAGGTATGGCACGGAGAGAACGGGCAAGAAACGGCGACGAACCACCCTCTTTTTCTTCTCTTCTTTCTGTCGGGTTGGGGGGGGGGGGCTGATGGGTAGTTCAGTTTTTGTTTTGTTTTGTTTTGTTAATTATGAACAATGAAGGAAAAAAAAGGGATATTTGCATATATGACCTCGAAAATAGAGCCATAATGAACCATAACCTCACCTTTTTATTTCTTATATTTTAAACCCTATGCTGATGTCATCCCAGCGTGAAAATACCAAAAACCCTTTATAATTAATACCAGCCCTCACACGTGTGCACGCAACCCAAAAGACAACTCAAACGTCAGATCTTAAACAAACGGTAGAACTAAAACATCAGATCTCAAACGAAGGATAGAACTCAAAAGACAAATCTCAAACCCACGATCATTTCTTTTTTCTTTCCTAACCCACGATCTCTTCTCTACCAAACGCACGATCTCTTCCAAACGAACTCAGCTAATCCTCAATCGATAAAAGGTATGTCTTTATGTCTTTTAGATTCACCTAAACCTCATTCATGCAAGATCTGTTTGATCATTATGATCGGTCAGATCATTCATGCAAGATTTGACCGATCATTAGCCCTAGAAAAGACAATAGGCAATGATCGGTGAGATTAATGATTGGTGAGATCATAGAACATGATCTAAACGAACTTTGTCTATGAGCTGACCGATCATTGACTATGCTGTCACCGATCATTACCTATGATCTTTCAGATCATACATCTGACCGATCATTGTTTATGATTGGTCAGATCATATGTAATGATCTTTCAGATCATTGTCTATGATATGACATATCATGGCATATGATCTGATCGATCATTACACATGATCTCACCGATCATTAGCGATTAATCTGACCTTTTTTAACTATGTATCCTTCAGGTCAAATGGCTATTTTGAAATGTAGTCTTGATGATCATTTTCCTGCCACTGTAACTAGGGTCTCACACTTGACTGCCACTGTGAAACAAATTAAGGAGCGGCTTACTCCAACACAGCTAGCAATGTTGAGGCAAACATTCATTGGGTGTTTAATCGATGTAGAATTCAAGTTTTGTGGCCCACTCATTCATCTAGTTCTACTTAGAGAGGTTGAACAACCGAATGAGCAAGAGATGAGCTTTTTGATCAGAGGACGGGTAAGGACATTTACAAAGGATGATTTTGCACGTATTACTGGATTGCCACTCGGGAAACCCTTTATACGTAGGGACCATTAGATTAGACTAAGAGAGTTGTTGTTTAAAGGTCATTATGGTATAAACAAGTATGATTTAGACGATAAGTTCCTTGATCATTGATTGACAGATGATCAGGACATAGTGAGGCTGACCTTGGTGTACATTGTGGAGCTTGTATTGATAGGTGGATTGAGAAGAAAACATATTGATACCATTTTTTTTTCATTGGTAGAGGAAGAAGAAGTGTGGGAAAGTTTTGATTGGGTTGCACCATTTATGCGATCACACTTAGTTCACTGAAGGAAGCAATTGAAGGAAAAATTAAGGGGACAGAAAAAAAATGGAATTACTGGATGATGCAAATATCGAGGGTAAGAAAAAAAGCAACAATGATGCGAAGGTATTGGCTGCAACCTACTCACTAGCCGGGTTTCCCTACGCATTCCAGGTAATATACCAAAAACCTTATTTGTAGTACATATGAAAGTGTATAACTATATGATATTTTACATTTGAAACTATTATTGTAGGCATGGATTTTTGAACAAATACTTGAGCTTGTTGCTGAGAATTATGTATCGAGGGTGGTGGATACAGTTCTACCACCAGTATGCTCGTGGCGGAGTGAAAAAGCCATGACACAGGCTAGCCTGAAGAAGAAAATCTTTTCTCAAATAGACAAGGTACTTTGTTAAATTTGTGAATTTTTGTGTGATCGGTCAGATCATAGTGTCTGATCGGTCCGATCACAGTGTATGAACGGTCCGATCATACACTATGATTGGACCGATCACATCATACACTATGTTCTGTCTGAATGATCGGTCAGATCATTGTCTACGATCTCACCGATCATACTCTATTATCTGAACGATCATTCAGACAGACTTCACATATTAGTTCTGTCTGAATGATCAGTCATATCATAGTGTATCATCTGTCAGATAATGATCGGTCAGATCATTGTCTATGATCTGTCCGATCATACACCATGATCTGACCGATCATGGTGTATGACCGATCCTGGTGTATGATCTGACCGATCATTGTGTATGATCTGACCGATGAACAAAAGTAACGTGCTTAATTATTTGAATGTTCAAGGTAAAACCATCAAAAAAGAGGAAGATTGAAGAAGATTTGGAGGTGAAGAGCACTAAGGGTCAGGAGAGTGGTAGTGTAAAATTTGTGGAGGTGAAGAGGCCGGAAAAAAAGGAAATGAAGAGGCCAGTAAAACAAGTGGAGGAGAGGCAAAAGGATGACAAAACTGAAGATAAGGACAGAAAGAAGAAAGGACACGGTTTGTCATCCAAGTACAAACAAGCAATTTTGAGATGCGAGGCTCGTATTGGATGGGTGGAAAATGATGTTAGGGATATGAAGTCCATATTATTGAACATCGAGACGTTATTGTTGAAGGTAATTGTTTCTTATTGTGAATTTTTTTAGTGTTAATGAATATATGATTATAATGTCTCTATATGAATCCGATATTGCAGAAAAAATATGACCATGATTATGAGCACGAGCATGTGGATGAGGATGGGCTTAGTGCTTTTTTTGGGGTTCGAGATGAGAGGATGGAGGAGGAGGTGGTTGAGAATGAAGCTAAAGAGGAGAAAGAAGAGGGGAAGGAGGAGGAGAAGGATGAGGATGAGGAGGGGAAGGGGGAGGGAAAGGAGGAAGAGGGGAAGGAGGAGGGGAAGGAAGGGGGGATGGGAATGAAGAGGGGAAGGAGGAGGAGGATGAGGAGGGGAAGGGGGAGGGAAAGGATGAAGAGGGGAAGGAGGAGGAGGATGAGGAGGGGAAGAAGGAGGGGAAGGAAGGGGGGGATGGGAATGAAGAGGGGAAGGAGGATGAGGAGAAGAAGGAGGAGGGGAAGGAAGAAGGGGATGGGAATGAAGAGGGGAAGGAGGATGAGGAGAAGAAGAAGGGAAGAATATGGAGGATGGGAAGGATGATGGGAAAGATGATAAGATGGAGGAGGATAAGGAGGGGAAGGAGGAGGAGGGGAAAGATGATAAGATGAAGGAGGAAGAGGGGAAAGAAGTGAAGATGGAAGAGGGGAAGAATGTAGAGAAGGAGGAAGAGAATGAAGAGAAGGTGGTGGAGGAGGAAATAGAGTCAACTTCAGACATCGTTATGATGTCTGAAAATCTCGAATTTAAGAAGCGTCCACGGGGCACTAGAAAAAGGAGGGTCGGGGGGCCACTTCAATAATCTCCATTCATTTCGGATAAGAGATTGAAGTTAGAAGAAACAGGCATAGAATTATATGACCCGCTCTATCTGGTGCCGGACGAAATACTGGATAAGTATAAGAATTACTTATCCAATAGGAGGAATGGTAAAGCTTTGATGCCTTGTTAGTATTATGGCCCAAAACAGAAACCATTTTTCCAAGATTGGCTTGGGTTACCAAAGGCAGATGCACATCTTGGCTGTGAGGTTGGTGAATATCTTTCAATTCATGCATATAAATTCTAATACATCGTCTTACTCACTAATGTTTGCTTTGAATATATAGCACATCGATACATCTATGCTCTTTATTCAAGACAAGCTGAGGAAGCGGCCTGAATTTATCAAGCAATGGTTTACAGTTGTTGACTCGTACTTTGCGGTATGTATTTTGTTTTAGGGAATTGTTTTGCTCTGTCCCCATGATCGATCATTCATGGTTCATGATCGGTCTGATCATAGATTATGATCGGTCAGATCATAGTCTATGATCTGACCGATCATGGATCATGAACGGACCGGTTCTTCGGACAGAAGCTTTAATGCATTACGAATGAGCCTATAGATTATGATCGGTCAGATCATAGAGTGTGATCGGTCAGATCATAGTGTATGATCGGGCAGATCATAGTCCATGATCGGTCAGATCATAGTCCATACTCAGTCAGATCATAGTCCATGATCTGACCAATCATACACTATAATCTGACCGATCATACACTATGATCTGACCGATCACACACATCATTTGTAAACAAAAACTTGTGTTTTAGATATTCTTATGCACTAATACTATTTGTCATAGCAATATTGCGTCAAGAGTTGGACCAAATATGAAAAAGCTGCGAAGAATAATAAAGCATATGATTGCCAGAAATGTTTTGAACTCTTGGATTATGTCATAGGCAAACATGGAGATTTCAATATCCCATGGTGTGACTGCGATTACGTAAGTTATACTCTAGGTTCTCTTAATTTAGGTTTTGTTATCAATTTCTTTATTCACTAACCTTAGTTATTCTTCCACTAGGTATACCCTCCAGTGAATATAAAAAAGACACATTGGATATTGGTGGCTATCAATCTCCAACGGCGTTCATTTATGTACTACGATTCTCTTCCAGCGTACACAACTGAGGAAGAGATTGCAGCGATAATGGCGCCAGTTCGTGATTGTGTGGCACATATTTTGTACCATACTGGCCTATCTGACAATGTGGAACGATGGCCATTACGGCGTGAACATCATACCACGATACAAGACAACGGAGTAGATTGTGGTGTATACACTATTAAATTTTATGAATGTCTTGTAACAGGAAATAATTTAAATATTTTATCCCCTGCCTTATTTAAACAATTTAGACTCATGTTATCTGCCGAGGTGTGGTCTAACACACCCGTTTTTTGAGTAATGAGAAATTGTATTTGTTCTTACATTCTTCCTTTCATTATTCTAATAGATAGATCATATGATTGTACTCGGTCTGCTCACACGCTGTGATCGGTCCGCTCACACGCTATGATCGGTCCGATCATATGTTATGCTCTGATCATATGCAATGATCTGACCGATCACGATCTGACCGATTATTCGGACAGAGCCTTAGGCCGCTCTACGAATGATCGGACAGAGCATGGTCAGTTAGATCATTGCATATGATCAGAGCATAACATATGATCGGACTGATCATTGCGTATGATTTGACCGATCACAGCGTATGATCTGACCGATCACAGCGTATGAGCAGACCGATCACAGCGTATGATCTGACCGATCATTATGACAGAGGCACTAAATTTTGTTCACACAATTACATAAAATTAAAATGTTACACAATTTACATTTACAAGTGATACGAAAGTGGATTACGACATGTTTTCCTGTTATGTCCAACAGAACCACACCTCCCACAATGTCGTGTTTTAACAACAATCTCTCCAGATGACGAGACCCTTCGTTTTTTCCGACGTCCAATACGTGCCACAATTTTAGGGGGTACCACAAGTACTGACTGAAATCCCTCCGAAGATTTATATTCTGATTCGTGGGGAGCTGGGTTTATGGGCTCGGCATATGCATTTAATAAGAATTCAGATGTAAAATAGTCAAAGCATAATGTATATGGGCTGACGTTCCGTTCTCTTCCTGCTGCGAGCGCATGTTTACATGGCAATTGGTCTAAATCAAATGACCGACAACTGCATTCCATGGTGTTCAGATCAACAGTCGTAATATAATTGTTATCTCTCACTCTGAAAAGATAAATCTCAATGGTCGTGACAGACAATGTCACTGACTTCACATGAGATATTCGGAGTTGATCCTCTGCATGTTTTGTTAGAATTCCCGTCAACTTTGATGCTTCAACTCGACGGTCAAAGAACCATTTTTGCAATATCGAACAAATACCTTCAATCAGTGTAGTAATTGGTAATTCCCTGTCATCCACGAATACACTATTAATAGATTCTGCAATATTGGTGGTCATTATACTATATCTGTTTTTTGGGGAAAAAACCCTTGCCCATTTATGCAAACCAACTTCATTTTTCAAGTACTCACAAACACCGGAGAACAAAGATAGGGCTTCCCAGTAACATTGGAAAACAGACTCTCGATGCGCCTTGGCAGCAAGAAAGAATATCTTATTTATATTTTCGTTTTTAAACTTATGTGTCAAGTTCATACTAAGATGGTGCATGCATATCCCATGACTCGCATTTGGGAAGACACTCTCAATGGCTTTCTCGATGCTTTTATGCCTGTCCGATACAAACACCAGATCTGCGATGTCTCCAATTGTAGACTTCAGTTTTTCCAAAAACCAACTCCATGATTCATCAGTCTCTCTATCCACGATCCCAAAGCCTAGTGGATAAATTTGATTGTTTCCATCTAAGCATGTGCTCACTAGCAATGTGCCCCGATATTTTCCCTTCAAAAATGACCCATCCAAGGTAATTACCGGTCGTATACATCTAAGAAATCCTCTAATACAAGGACCAAATGCTATGAAGAGATATTTGAAGTGGCGATCATCTTCTAATTGTATATGATAAATCGTTCCAGGATTTTCACACTTCACCGCTTCACAATACCGCCACAAGAGATTGTAAGACTCTTCATGTGAACCTCTCACAATCTCATATGCATCCTCTCTTGCTCGCCACGCTTTATCATAAGAGATGTTCACACCGTACTCTTTCTGCATGTCGTCCATTATATCTCTTGGTTTATATCTACGACTACAATTTTCAAGTTTCATCTTAATAATGTCTCCAACCACTTTACTACTCGCTTGCCTATGATCGTGGTTCAATATGGAAAACGAACATGAATGAACATCTACAAACTTTGTAACATTGAATATGTTGGTACCCTTTAAACACACAGCCCGTAACCTCCACTCGCAATTTGGATCAACACATCCTACAGAATATAGGGTCTTAGTCGATTTTTTCACTTTCCACTCAAAACTTCTTCCGATCGCCAACCTAGACAATCTACTTATTAAATCTTGTTTGGAAAGGAATATGCGGCCTACTTCAAACTCCTCTGTAGAAACCGTTTGCATTACATTCATCAATGAACTACTCTTTAGTTCATAATCACCGTTATTCAACTCAAGAGGTTCAACTATGGCTTTCCCCTTCTTATCGCGTACATCCACGCGATTACTCGGTCCACATTCATTGACAACATTTCTCTCAAGTTTCACTCTCACGGTATCCCTCTGGACATCCCGGAGGTCGAATACGTCATCCAATCCTGGAAAAGTATCATTGTCATGCTTATCATTATGAAAATCGTCGTTCATCTTATCCCAATCCATCCTTACATTATCATCGTTTTCTAAATCATATGGAGCTATAGTATCGTCCAACGGAGTCATAGATGCAATATTCCCCAATCCATGACACTGATTTAAGTTAACATTCATATCCCCCCTTTTACTTCCACTCATCGTGTCTCTAGGTTCACAAGATACACATATAGGATTGAGAGGTTCAGAACCCATAATGTAAAACTGTAACTCCATATCATTTCTAATTTCAAAAGGGGGACAAATTGTTGCAAACTTGTATATGCACTTGATTTTTATAGTAGTCGATGAAGGGTCAGATCCTACAACTACATATAGCTGTTCTACTAAACATTCATAGCTTATACTCTTATCCACAATTATTCCTCCCAATGAGCCACCAATATAATTGTAACCATCAGCATCCCAATGTCCACCATAACGAACAAATATTCTTACAAGTGGCATCTACACAAATAGTAAAAAAAAATTATATCAGAGAAATATACTAAATGATCGGTCAGATCATATGCAATGATCAGTCAGATCATTGCATACGATCGGTCAGATCATAATATAAAATGATCTGTCATATCATAAAAATGAAGTGATTGGTCCGATCATAAGAGGAAATGATAGGCCAGATCATAATAGGAAGTGATCGGTCAGATTATAATAGTAATGATCGGTCAGATCATTTTAGGAAATGGTCGGTGATATCTTATACGCAATGCTCAGTTTGATCATCAGGCCGATCATGGCCTATGATCGAACCGAACGTAGGCAATGATCTGATCGATCATTGCATATGATCATACCGATCATTTCCTCCTATGATCTGACCGATCATTTCCTCCTATGGTCTGCCGTTCATTTCCTCCTATGATATTTCTGTTTTCTAAAACGAATATCATAACATGAATAATTTTTACCTTCTCTTCTTCTTCCTTGCGTAACTTTAGAGAGAGAAACTCTAGAAAGATAGATAGAGAGGCTTTAGAGTGAGAGAGAGAGAGAGAGAGAGAGTAAAGTGGAATGTAAGAGAGTAGGTAGTGACAGATAAAAATAAAGAGAGTTTTTAAAGGGTTTTTGGTCTTTTCACGCTGGGATGACATCAGCATAGGGTTTAAAATATAAGAAATAAAAAGGTGAGGTTATGGTTCATTATGGCTCTATTTTCGAGGTCATATATGCAAATATCCCAAAAAAAATGGTGCTTATATAAAGTTAGGAAAAAGACCTAATTGCCCTTGCTTGGATTCCTTAATAAAGTCGCCTCGAAAGCTCGTTAAGTTACGTTTCTAATTATAAATTAACTCGACTACATCTAAACTAACTAAAGTGAAATAAAGTATACCAAGCAATCAAAACATATAAAATTAAACTATTTAAAGTAAAATAATTAAATAAATAAAAATTTCACTTTAAAAGTAACGAGATGTTACAAATATAGTGATTAATTAGCCATAAAAGGTTTAGAAAGAATGAAATAGGTTTAGGGTTTCTAGGGTTTGAAAACTACAAATTGTTTTACGGTTTTTAAGGAAAGTTTAGGATTTAAGGATTATCATGCATTAGGGGTGAAAGAAAAAACCGAAAATCAGAAAATTTAACCGGACCAGACCGTAAAAATCGAACCGTTCCAGCTTCCATTTGTAACGGGAGGTAAATTTTTTTTTTATCTAATTAAAGTATTTAAGGTTAGTTTAAATTTAGTAATTTCGAATTTAGTAGTTATTTTCGTTCGAAAACTTTTTAAACCTTTCATTACTTTAAATTAGTTTCGGTGACATTAATAATTATTAACGGGCCAATTAATAACTATTAATCACCTTTAGATTAATTTAAGATCTTCGCGTTTTGTTTTTAAAACTAAATCATTTAAAAGGGACGTAATTGTCATTTTCCAATTTCTTAAAAATATCACAAATTAATATTCATCTTCATCCTTTAAATAGTCAAATCTTGGTCAAACATGTCATTTCTTTTCCTCTCCTTCTTTCTTGCTAGGGCCGAGAGCATCAATAACCACCCCTCTCTCTTTGGCTTTTCTTAATTACTCAGTGGATCAACGTAATTTCAGTTGCATTGAAAAGCCCTCGGCTCGAGGATCGATTCTAACCTAACAATCGAGGTTTTCGACCATTTTCAAGGTATGACAAAGTCTCTAAATTTAGCTATGAATAGTGTTTTAATAGAGTCCAAGATCGAAATCATCAATTTCTTGCCGAGAAACTCGAAGATTTCAATCGAGGAAGTCGTTGAATCCAATCTTAGAAACTTCCCTAAACCCTAAAACCGAGTTTGAGTCAAAAACCCATTTCGTGTGATTTTCTCTCACTTGGCCATGGGTAGGGTGTTTAGTTTGTTATGATTTTGTATTTTACTTAATTTTTCGGAAATCGATTATACTGAAAAACCCTAAAATACAGTTACCCACTGATATAACAACTTCCAAAGTACTCGAAACCAACTTGAAATACCTCTAAAATGCATAAAAGCCGGAAGACCAAACCCGAGCCCCTCTTTCCCTTGTATGGCCGAGAGCTACATACGGTCTTTTTTTCTGGTTTTTCGTCGTTTTATGCATTTTGATGTCGTTTGCTCGATTTTCGGATAATTAATGATTGTTAGGTGTAATTGATTTGTAGGATTATGATTGCTCGTGTGGTTTCGATCTCGGCACTTTGGGAGTTTGGACTTCACAATCAAAGGTGTGTTTAATGGAAGTTAGTAATTTTATGCATTAAGTTTCGTTACGATATTGTTTATCGAGGTTAAGAGGAGAACTAACTTCTGAAAATTAATACTTTGTTGGTGACTTTAAATTCGGAAGTGAGTGAAGTGACTTTGGAGTTCTTATGAATTTGGAAGTTTAAGGAACTTTGAATGGTTTGGAAGTCTTGTAAGATGAATTGAAGAGTTTTAGAGAAAATTGGTTAGATGAAAATGGAAGTTAAGAAACCTTGAGTGGTTTGGGAGTCAAAATGGCTTAGAAGTTACACTTGAGTGTTAACTCGTGTAATTCAAGTAGTTTATATTCTTTAGTACTTTAGTAGATTCTCTTTTAAGTAATCTAACTTACTAGGGAACTTGATGATTTGTGTTATGGTAAGATCGTACGTGATAGTGTGTTGATGTTGATCCATACAGTATCACGTTACGATGATTTGTGTTATGGTAAGACCGTACGTGATATTATGTTGATGTTGATCCATACGGTATCACGTTACAATGATTTGTGCTATGGTAAGACCGTACGTGATAGTATATTGATGTTGATCCATACGGTATCACGTTACGATGATTTGTGATATGGTAAGACTGTACGGGGTAGTATGTTGATGTTTATCCATACAATCGCCTGTTATGATGACTTGTGATATGGTAAGACCGTACGGGGTAGTATGTTGATGTTATCCATACGGTAGCCCGTTACGATGACTTGTGATATGGTAAGGCCGTACAGGGTAGTATGTTGATGTTTATTCATATGGTAGCCCGTTACGATGACTTGTGATATGGTAAGGCCGTACGGGAAGTATGTTGATGTTTATCCATACGGTAGCCCGTACGATGATTTGTAATATGGTGAGACCGTACGTGTTAGTATGTTGATGTTGATCCATACGGTAACATGTTACGATGAAACTTGTTTGGTAACAAAGAAAGTTAGTGTTAAACTTACATATATCCATTAGAATTGTGTAGTAAGACTTAGTATTGGTTATTACTTTTATTTCAAGTCTCTATTTCATTTTCATATGAGATTGAAAGTCTATTATGGCAAGTATTTTACAATTGTATGATTATATGGAAATTGAAAGTGTGTAATGGGTAGTAAAGTGCAATTTAGGCCTTTGGACACAATTTCCGGTATGAAATTTGGTTCATAAGATTACTTGCTTTCATTTTACTCTCACTAGCATTTTTATGCTAATATTGCTACACTTACAATTTTTCAGGTATATCTCGTTGTAAGGGACATGGTAGAGGAGGTGGTGCTGCTTGACTTGTCGAGAGGATGGAAGGACAAGAATGAGAACATATTTTGTAAAACATCTTTGAAAAGTTTGGTTTATATTTGCTACTTTTCTTGCTTATGTTTTGAGCTCGGGGGAATAATTATGTAAATGTGTAATGTCTTTTGGTTTTAAGCTCTTTTAGGAGTTTAAATATCAATCTGGAATGCGCATTCCGTGTTTATTGTTTTCTCTGAAATTGGGTGTATGTAAACAGGTTTTGGATAATTCGATTTTTAAATGAACCCATGCCGTTTTTTTGTAAAATCAAGTCTTTCGTTGTGCATTTGAATTTAAAGGATTTTACGAGTTTTGGGTCGTTACACCATTCTTTAAAAAGCGTACCAAATCGAACTGGCTAAAACCGGAACCGAATCGACTTCTAAAAACAAGTAAAATCCCATACCCTTCCCTAGTTCCCCTAGTTTTTATTAATTTGTTTTATTTTATATCTTTATTTATCCCTTTGTTTTAATTTATATTTTTTATATTTATTAATCTAATTTTTTTTTCAACTACGTTTTTTTACGTTTGATTTTTTTGTTTTATTCTTCAATATAGGCGGATTTTATCCTTAAACTAAATGCAAATGTCTTTTACTACAAAATCAAAAATCGAACCGGCAAAGACTGTTCAAAACCAGAGCGATTCCCATTGTAAACCGAACTAGTTTCACCCCTACGCATGGCTTTTCCAAGAACATTAAAATCTTAAATTTAGTGGGAAAAATAGATTTCTTGATCTAACCTTGAAGAAAAGTTCTCTAACTCTTCTCAATCTTCCTCCAAAGTAAACACCACAAACAATGGCACCTATAATGATGAACGAAGCGAGAAAATCGATTAAAATCTCGATAGAGAATCGGGAGAGGGGTGGCGACAATTAGGAAAAGAAAAGGGAAAAAGAGCCCTATTTTTTTTGTCTGCTTTCCTGAAAATTTCCCCGTTCACCTGAGCCTTCCTTCTTTTACCTTTTTCCTTTTAGTTAAAAATTGATATTTAATTAAATTAATTAGTGAAAAAGAAATTGAATTAAATTAATACCAAATTTTCTTAATTCCAATAATCCACTATTATTTATCTAAATAATATTTATTTTAAAAGAAGACTTACCGAGTAACGGGTCGTCACAAGAAGATTTTCTTGTTGTTATTTATTGATAGGGAAACTTCATTGGATAGCATAATTTTCTACAATATTTAAAAATATAACATTTTTTATAGGTATTTGCAAATCTAACAGTTTTTTGTAAACATTCATTTATGGGAATCAAAGAAATCAGTGATAATTTATAAGATAATTGGTGATAACTATTGGGTAATCAGTGATTCATGCACAAAATATCAGCTGATATTATATCTTAGTAAAATCAGTGATTACTTGCGTGGAAATAAGTGATTACTTGTACGGATATTAGTGAATACTTAGGCATAGTAGTGGTAATTTTTTAATATTTTAGGAGTGAATTTGAGTTTTTTGCTATTTTTTTGTAAATAAGTTTTTGGGCTGCTATTTTTATAAATATTGAATAAAATCGAATCCCTATAATTAAGCAAACCTTTAAATTAAAAAAAAAAAAAAAAAAAAAAGGGGAACTAGACCGAATCATAAACTAAAATGGTGGTTTTTGGTTAAAAGTGAAATTAATTGGAATTTGTCATTAAATATGAAATTGAGAGAATATATATGGTTATATCTGTAATTGTCTTTTATTGAGGAAAAAACTTAAATCGGAGAGAAGGTAGACGATGGTGTAGCTTCAAAAAAGAGTAAATAAGAAAGAGGTGTTTTTAAGTTAAATCGGTCCAATTAAGACTTTTGCATGTCATTATGTCAAGGTATGACTTATGAGAATAATTTCCAACCTACCTATTTACGTGTGGGAATAAAAAAAAAAGGATTAAATGTGGATTCCTATTAAATGAAATGAACGAGGTAAATTTGGATACTGGTTTTAGAATAGGTTACCACTCACAAATTTCCTTGATTTAAATTGTTTCTTTTAAAATACACAAAAATAAAGTTTCAAATGAAAATTTAAAATCTCTAAAAATTCTTGTAATTGTTTGTTATCTATTTAATATTTTTTCTTAACATCTACAGGTTTATAAATTTAAGTAGCTACCTTGATCTCCAAGTCAAGAATTTCCACAGTTAAAATATGTGTTTTCCACCGACCCATACGTTTTCTTGCACCACAAAACAAAACTGAATTGGGGAGATTTGATAGTTACCAAATATGTTGAAAATTTACAATTGTAATGGAAATTAAGGAGACGGAAAAAGATGTAAAATTAAATTCAGAGAGAACAAATATGCTTTGTTCTTTACAAAGACAGTCAAAGAAAATTCCACTAGACTAGAAGAAAGTCGTGGGGCAAATCATTTTCATTCTAGTCTAATTACGTATTAGACTTCCCAATAATTGAAGTCTTATAATACATTATATGGTTCCAAATCCTTTTTTACTTGATATCAAAAAATATAAAATAAAACAAAAATTCTATTTTATTTTTCTAATTTAATTTGTCTTCTAGTTTTAATTGTTGCTAAACCCAAAAAAAGAGTGGAATAAAAGTTCTAAATTAATAGCAGGTCCAATATATTTATAAACCGGGCCATTTCAAATATGTTAATTTTTTTTTTATAATATTTACAAATTTATTAGAAAAAAATATTTACAAAAATGTTAGAATTTTAAAGATTCAGAGTATATCAAGTCAATCACCATTAATATATCAGTGAACTATTAGTATATCAATGGTAGTTTATCAGTCGGATCATTATTAGTTTATCACTGATATACTATTATTATCACTGCTATATTATTAGTTATTGACCAATATATTAAAAGTGATTGACTGATATACTCGCTTTTTGAAATTCTAACATTTTTTTTCTTCTAACAAATTTGTAAATAATTCACTCAATTATATCTTTCATGTAAATTTCACTTTGTAAAATTAAGAGTCCAAAAAGTTATTTATAAAAATAACAAAAATCTTAAACTCACACCTAAAATATTACAAAGTTTCATGTAAGTAATCATCGATTTCCGCACAAGTGATCCCTGATTCAACACATAGGTAATCACTAATATTACTGATTCAGTGTATCAAATAATATTTCTGTGTATGTAATCACTGATTACCTAAAAAGTTATCACCAATTACCTTATATATTATTACCGGTTTATTTAATTCACATAAAATAGGGTTTTTAAAAAGGGGCTCTTGCACATATATTGGTTAAAAAAGTCCAATACTTGTAAAAATAGCAGTCCAAAAAGTTATTTACAAAAATAGTAAAATACTCAAATTCGCGTCTAAAATATAACAAAATTGTCACTAGTTCGCGTAAGTAATAACTGATTTCTGCATAAATTAATCATTGATTTTGCGCATAGGTAATCACTGATTTTACTAATTCACTATATCAAATTATATTTCGTGTATGTAATCATTGATTATCTCATAAGTTATCACTGATTACCATGGTTTTTAAAAACTCCTATATTTGCAAACACTTTTTAAGACTGCTAGATTTATAAATATCGAAGAAATTATACTACCCAATAAATTTTTCCTTTTAAAAAACTATTGTATTTACAAGTACTTTTTAAAAATACTATATTTATAAATATTGCACAAAACTCTACTACCTTATGAAATTTCAACTATATTTATTTGTCTAATACTATATATATATATATATATATTAAAAAAATTATATTTAATAAAAAAAATTATTCAAATATCTGAGTTAGAAATGTATATACAATAATCTTTTTTCACATTTTTCGAAATGTTTTATTTCCTTCAGAAATTTCAAAAGATGGCACTTATTTTTAATTAATTTAAAATTAACATTTTTTTTTTTTGAGATTCCACAAATATCAACTTATGAAATGTCATTTGGGAAACTTTCAAAACTTTTATTATTTTTAAAAAAAATTATCAATTCTTAAAACAACATTTTCGAAAACCCCCATTTTCCCACCCTGAACTTTTATCTTTAAGTTTTTATAACTATGCTTTAATATAGTAGGTAAAGTACTTATTTGGTATCTAAATTTTGGAGTTCGTGTCTATTTGGTCATCGTATTTTAAATTTGTGTCTAAATGATCCCTAAGTTTTGAATGTTGTGTCTATTTAGTCCCTATGTTTTCAATCTGTGTCTAAGTGATCCCTAAGTTTTGGATATTGTATCTGGTTCCTGAATTTTGGATATTGTATCTATTTAGTCCCCGAGTTTTCAATTTGTGTCTACATGTTCCCTGGATTATTAGAAATAAACTTGATTGTTCCATAATTAGTTAACTCATTAACATAAATACGACTTAGCGCAGACATAAAATATTTAATTGACCAAAATACTGACAAGAGATTAATTATTATATCAAGTCTTTGGCCTGGATTGATGAAAGATTTGAAGTAATATTTAATCCTATGTCCGTATTTTGGCCAAATAGATATGTTTTGTCAGTGTTAAGTCAACATTCTATTAAGAAGTTAACAAATATATTAAATTAATAACCAATTAAACTTATTTGTAATAGTTGTTGAAAATATAGGAACCAAATAGACATAATATCTAAAATTCAGGGACCATTTAGATATAAATTCAAAATGCAGAGACTAAATAGACACAACATTAAAAATTTAGAGACGAAATTGGTACTTTACCCTTTATATTTTCAAGCCTTTTTAAAGATAAACATATCAATCCCTTTGATTAGCCAAATTATTAAAAGAACTCTCATAACGTGATTCCGCTATTAAAAATCCTTAGATCTATATTTATTTAAATTTAATGATTTTAAGTGGGGAATGACGTTTATATTGACTGATATCTAGACGGACTATTTACCCAAGTAAAAAAAAAAAGAAAAAAAAAGTGTAAAAGAAGCAAGACGATCATCACAATGGTTACATCATTTTCTTCTGAATTAAAATTTCAAATTGTCCAAATTTACAAGTTAACATCCCTTTTTATAAATTGAATTTATCATCGATAGTCACTCTAGAAGGAAGAGGATGACATCCATAGTATGATCTATTGCGTTGCCTTGAGGGGTATTAATAATGTGGGCATCCATCTCAAAACCAATTGGTAATGAGAGGAATGACCCTTAGAGTTTATAAATGTTATGAGTTCCCTACATCTTTCCGATGTGGGATTCTCAACATGCCCCCTCAAGATGGTGACTCTCTTGGGCTCACTATTTTTGGGTCGAATCCCATTTTTGGATGGAATGCCCGTTTAAGCTTGTTGGGCTCTGATACCATATTAATAATGTGGGCATCCATCTTAAAACCAATTGGTAAAGAGAGGAGTGGGTCTTAGAGTTTATAAATGTTATGAGTTCCCTATATTTTTCCAATGTGGGATTCTCAACAAGGGGAAATTATTATTTTCTGATAAAATAGTATTTATTCAACTTCATCTTTATGATTCTTACACCGTTCGTTTGGGATTTCTCGAAGAGGTAATTAAAATTATCCTTCTATCTTATTTTTTCCACATTCTTAGTATTTTTTTAACCATAAGAAAAGACTTTTACACTTTGATAGTTGAGCTAATGTAATTGAAAATTTGTTACTTTAGATGGTTTTTAATTACTTTTATAAGAAATTTACTCAAATAACATATTCTAGATATATGAATTCATTCATGTCATTACTTTTAGTTTATTTCTAAAATAACAAATTTTATAAATGATGGATATCAGAAAAAAAAAAATTAAAATTAAGTTAACGATTTAGTTTATAATAAAAATAAAGTTCTAATTCCAAAAAACTCACATGCATTGCACTTTTGATATGGTTTGATAATAATCATTAACTATTAAATATCAAGTCTTATATTATCAGTACGAGTATTAGTACATCTTTACTTGAAAAATCAGTATGAGTTCTCAACAAAAATCAAACCCGAGAAAAATGTGAATTATTCTCCATCTTCTTAACTATATGTAAAGGGTTAAACACTACAAGAAAAACTGTTTTTGGAGTCCCGGCTATAGCGACGAAATTCGCCTCTAAATGTATTTAGCGACGAAATTAGCGACGAAATATTCGATCGCCAAAAAGCGCGTCGCTTGAGAAAAATAGCGATACATTTCGTCGCTAATAGCGACAAAAAAAAATGGGACGCTAAAATATGTTGACCGTTTTAGCCACGAAATTAGTCGCTGAAATAAGAAATAAAAAGACTTATTTTAGAGACACATTTCGTCTCTAATTTTAGCGACGAAGTGTGTCTCTATATTTAGAAGCGAATTGCATCTCTAAAATAGAGACGCAATAGTTATCTATTAAAGTCAACCAATTGACTTTAGCGGACCAATTTCATCTCTAAAATAGAGATGGATTAGTTCTCTAATAAAGTCAATTAGTTGACTTTAGCGACTAATTTCGTCTCTAAAGTAGTTATGGAAAAAAATTAATTACATATATAGAGACACATTTAGTCGCTAAATTTTTTGATTTTTTAAAAAAAATTAATTTTAATAATTAATTCTAAATAAAATTAATTATTTATTAATAATTAATTTTAAATAAAATTTATTATTAAAATTTAATTTTTTTTATAAACAAATAAAAGATAATAGTAATGAATAAAAATATAAAACATCCAAACAAATATTGTTTATAAAAAAAAAGTATTCCAAAACAATTCTAAATCAAATGTTTAGAGAAAAATTTAAGGAGGGCTCGTATGACTGGAATCAGGATGCCTAGAAGTAGACCCGGAACCGGCAACCGCATTCATGTTCATCCATAACTGCACACGTTCTTCAAAAGCAACCTGCCGAGCATGAAGTTCATCGTCGCGTGCTTGACTGCGGATCTCATTGGCTTCTATCCGTAGGCGCAAGGATTCGTTCTCTCGCCTCAAAGCCTCCGACTCAGCACGTGAAGAACTCGTAGCACGCGGCTGGTTAGCATAAAGCTCCCTCCCGTAAGCGCCAAGACCAGGGGACCGAACCATCCGAACGAACACCACCGATCGCAAGAAGGAAAGCATCGCGATGGTTTTCCTGAGTAGGCGGGACTCGGAGTGGGCAATAAGGAAGTGAGCTTTTCTTTTACTTTTCCCTACAAAAAGAAGGGAACAAACTATTTGTGAGTAAATAAAAATATATATTATTAATAAATAAATTAAAATTCACGAAAAAAATAAACTAACATGTAATTCTCGCGCCCGATCATCTACATAAGTGACCCCATCGTGACCCTTCGTATGCAGATGGAGAAACAACTCAACCGGAGCTACCTCACTTCCATCCTCAGTCTGTGAAAATGAGAAAGAGAAAAATAAAATATCATGAAAACATTAAATTAATTAAAAACATTAAATATATAAACTAAATAATACATGTACTTACCATGATCTCGTAGTACTCGTCATGGCTGCGAGTCCCACCGGTGTGCATAGCCGGGTTCGCCAGTCGATTGGCTGAATTGATTTGAGAGATGCGCAACTCCTCGGGAGTCTGACTATCCTCTAACAGCTTCAGACGAGCCTCCTCAGTCATCCACAATAGTTTTTCAGCTGGTTTATTTTTCGCCTTACTGATGGTGTCTCTATAACGTTTCCCCGCCATTTTGTCCCATGGTTTGTATATGATATCATCAGTGAGATCGGCGGGGATCGTAAAGTGTTTCTGAAAAGAAAACAAAAGTATAAATTTGTTAGAATTTTAAAACACTATAAAAAAATAAAGTTACATAAATTTATATAATTTACCTTCCATGTCTCAAACCAACGTAGTTTGGTGGGAGCAGAAATGTCCTTCCATTTTCCAAACTCGGGGCTCTTCTTGAAAACATCGGTGAAAATTCGAGAAACCCTACCCGATGGATGCAATCTATAAAAAATACACAAAAACATATATAAGTTAAAAAATAATTAATGTATAAAAAATTATTAATTAAAAAAAATAAAAATAAAAAGAAAGTGCACTCACTTATTTTTCGACATCCTCAAGATGACCCCTGTGATAGGCAAATCGCTCGATGGCGGGGGTGTCACCGACGACCGCCGATGTGGTCGGGACAAGTGGGGTAGGTGTGATGGCCACATGTGTATCCCCCACTGCACGCTGCACTATCGGATGTGGCAGGAGTATCGAACTCCCGAGAACGGGGTGCATGTCTCCTCGATGTAGACATCTACGATAACATTAACATACAAATTAAAATAAATAAATAACAAACCTTAAATTAAAAAAAGTAAAATACTATTGAATTAAAAATAAAATAAAAAACATACAAATTACTTAATTAATTAACATTACACTAATTTTACCAATTCAATTAAACTAATAACATACAAATTAATCAATTAATTAAACATATATATTTACATACGTTTTTTTAACTAAATACACTAAAAACATAACAATTAACCCTAATTTTTACAAATTAAGAATTAACATATATAAAATAAACACATTACTTAAACATTAATTTAATTAAATCCATATATGAACAATAAACATACTAATAAACATACTAATAGACAAATGAATATACTAATTAACAATAACATACAATTCAATTAAACTAATTTGACCAATTCAATTACATCAATTAACAATATTAAACTAATTTTACCAATTCAATTAAATCAATTAACAATATTACACTAATTTTACCAATTCAATTAAATCAATTAACAATATTACACTAATTTTACCAATTCAATTAAATCAATTAACAATATTACACTAATTTTACCAATTCAATTAAATCAATTAACAATATTACACTAATTTTACCAATTCAATTAAATCAATTAACAATATTACACTAATTTTACCAATTCAATTAAACTAATTAATATTAATAAAAACATTAAACTCATTAATTTTACAAAATAACATACAAATTAATCAATTAACATACAAATTAGTAAATTAATTAAACATATAAAATTACATACTTTTTTTTATCTAAATACATTAAAAACATACCAATTAACACTAATTTCTACAAATTGACAATAAACATACTAATGAATTTGAAATCAATAAATAACATACTTAATTAATTAACATTAAACTAATCAACCCCATCTTTTAACAATTAACATACTAATGAAATTAAAATTTACTAATGAAATTAAACAAACTAACATGTTATTTAATTATAATTTTACCAATTAACATTAACAATAAACTAAGTAAACTAATTTTACCAATTAAATTAAACTAATTAACATTAACAATAACACTAAAGTACATAATTTTACCAATTAACAGAAACCAATTAACAATAACATTAAACTAATTGAAGTAATAAAACTAATTAACAATAAAATTACATATATACATTAACAATTAACATTAAGATTAACAATTAATTAACAATTAACTGAGAAATTAAGAGAAATTGAGAGAAATCACCGTTGATCGATACTTTGACGCGAGTGGAGGCGGTGCGTCCTGGGGAAGGAGGAGGGGGTAGGGGGAAAGTTCGGGGGGGGAGGAGGGGGAAGGGGGAAGATTCAGGGGGGAGGGAGGAGGGGGAAGGGGGAAGGTTCGGGGGGAGGGAGGCAGGGGAAGGGGAAGGGGGAAGGGGAGGGAGGAGGCGGGGGGGGGGGCGATCGGGTGGGTTTTTGGGAGAGGGGATCGGGAGGGCGGCGGTGGGGGGAGGGAGTCGCCGGGTGGGTGGGTTTTTGGGAGAGGGGATCGGGGTGGGTTTTTGGGAGAGGGGATCGGGGTGGGAGGCGGTGGGGGGAGGGAGTCGCCGTGGGTGGGTGGGTTTTGGGAGAGGGGATCGGGGAGGGAGGCGGTGGGGGGAGGGAGGCGGTGGGGGAAGGTTTTGGGAGAGGGGAGAGGGGAGGGAGGCGGTGGGGGAGGGTTTTGGGAGAGGGGATCGGGTAGGGAGGAAGAAAGGATGAATGAGAAGGGAAAAGGGAAAAAGAAAAAGGGAAGACTTTTTTATATTTTATTTTAGCGACGAAGTTCGTCGCTAAAATAAATTAAATTTCCGCCTAAATTTAATGAAAATTTTTAAATGACGCGCCTTTATATTTAGATTAGCGACGAAATTCGTCTCTATATTTTAAAAAATTCGTTCAAACTTATGATATTTAGCGACGAAATGTGTCTCTAAATGTTGATTATGCTAGAATTTGAACCTATTTAGCGACGAAATTCGTCTCTAATTTTTGAACATTATATAATTTTTCTTCCAATTAGCGACGAAATTCGTCTCTAATTTCTGCACATAATATAATTCGTCTCTAATCTCTATATTTTAAAAAATTCGTTCAAACTTATGATTGACATTTTGTAAAAATTTTGATTTATTATTTTGAATAGGTTAATAGATAAGGATCGAAATTGAAATTTAACAAAATAATAAATAAAGATTGAAATTAAAGTTGAAATTGAAGAAAATAACATAGTTAGAGATGAAATACATCGCTATTATATATGATTTTTTTTTTTCATTTCTTTTGGTTCCCTTACAAGTTTAACAATTTAAACATCATCATCAAATTCATCAGTGTTGGATCTAGAGCTGTTGTCCTCAGTATCTTGTTCTTCCTCCTCAGAAGGTTTTGGAGATTGATCATCAATGAAAGGGAGATCAATATATAAACCGTCGGGATCAAACAATGTTTCTGTTACGTCATTTAACGGTCGAGCAGTTTCAGAGTTTATTCCTTCGTCTATTTCACGACTCTGCACCTCCTCTTCTTGGAAAGCTACAAAATCCTCGCTGTCTTTATCTGGAAGACTTTCGTCAATGTGACACGGCCGCACTTTACAAACAACTAACCAATCATTGAATTGTCTAGAAGACGGATAAGGTAAAAAATACGTTTGAATCGCTTGTTGTGCCAACACAAATCGATCATTTGTGCGCATTTCCTTTTTCTTATTCACCTCTAAAATATGCAAGTGTGGTATTTTTCGCATTCCACCTCGTCGAATTGTCTCAAACCACGTACAGTTAAATAGTACCGTACGCTTTACACTCCCTCCTGCATAATCAAGCTCAATGATTTCATCAATGACTCCAAAGAAATCTTCTTCACTGTTACCAAACACTTGACCCTTGATGCATACGCCGCTGCTATCTGTTGATCTATTTTGTGAATGAGATTTTGTTTGAAATTTGTAGCCCATCCCTAAATAACCAGAGTAAGAGTTGGCAATTCTAGCAGGTCCTTTTGCCAACATTACAATGTGATTGTTTGTAACTGGTGTCGTTGGCGAATCAACCTGCATTAAATTTGGTTGAAGAATAACATAATTGCAGTTAAGATGAACAAATATAACATGTAATCATACTCACGTAAGCATAGAACCATGAACGGAAGTCTCTGTCAATTATAATCCCCTCATCGGTTGCGTTCAGTCCAGGATTTCTTGGTCGTATGAAAAACTCAACAAATAACCTATTATTGAAAATTATATATTATAAACTTGAAAAGGAAGTAATATAACTCTAAACCATATTATTTTAGTTCTTGCTTACTCGATATAAGGTTCCACCTCCGGACAATTACACAACACATACGTTTGTGCGATGTGATACTCTTCCTCGTTTAGGGGTCTCCGCACGGGTTTTCCAATAGTTCTGCCTAATACTGTAAAAATAGACAAATCAGTTGGATCGACTCCAGAAGGAAGTGAATCTTGAACAAAATTCCGCTTCACTGTTCTGTATTGTTCTGCAATTCTCTGGTCAAAGTAATATGAACAGAACGTGGTCGTCTCATGTATTTGGTATGCATTGCATATAGATCCTTCCACTCTAGCCTTGTTTCCTACACTTCTTTTTAGCCTACGTAAATACCTAAGATAAAAAGCAAACAGCTGAAACCAGTAATTTATATACGAGTCGCTAATAAAAATAGTGAAATTATTTACCTCTCAAAAGGATACATCCATCGATATTGAACTGGGCCTCCCAGAGACGCCTCGTACGGTAGATGTATCGGTAGATGCTCCATCGAGTCGAAAAAGGATGGTGGAAACATTCTTTCTAACTTGCAAATGATGACAGCAATCTCACTGCTCAATGACTCCACGGTGGTCTGTGTCAGTTCTGCAGATGTTAACTCCCTGAAGAAAACGCTTAACTGTGCCAACGGTTCCCAATGTTTCTGCTCAAGAAATGGTCTGAATGCAGCTGGCATGAGTCGTTGCATGAATACGTGACAATCATGACTCTTCATCCCAAACACAGTATGACTATGCACATCAATGCACCTGCTCAGATTCGAAACGTATCCGTCTGGAAATTTAATCGATCTCATCCACTCAAACAATGTTTTCTTCTGATCCGCTGTTAGCATGTACTTTGCCTTCGCGTATTTTTTTCCAGTTTCGTCTGGCTCTAATTCAGGTCGATGACAGATTTCTCGAATGTCGTAACGTGATCTCAGATTGTCTTTCGTTTTGTTTGGTATATTTAGAACTGTGTTGAAGACATTGTCGAAAACGTTCTTTTCGATATGCATGACATCTAAATTATGCCTGATCATTAAATCTCCCCAATACGGTAGCTCCCAAAAAATACTCCTTTTTTTCCATCCAGTATTTTTCCCAGCTGCTTTATTCCATGCCTCACCCCCAATCTCTGTAACCATTCGCATGTCAAGCGCATCTAACTGTTGCAATACTTGGTATCCATTGATAACTTCAGGCGGGCCTTGATTTCTTACAGTACGCCCTTTATACCAGTCAGTTTTGTTCGATCGAAATGAATGATTGAGAGGTAAGAACCTTCTATGACAGTCAAACCAACATGTTTTTCGACCATGCACCAACGAGAATGCACCGGTATCGTCCATGCAATGAGGGCATGCAAACTTTCCCGAAGTGCTCCACCCTAACAAATTTAGTTAGGGTAGTATACATTCGTTACGTTAGGCGTAAACCATAAATTTTAATCTAATATAAAATAGTGAAAAATTATAAAATAACGAATGAAGTAATTGAAATACAAATTATTTTACGAACGTACCTGATAACATAGAATATGCCGGGAAATCACTTATCGTCCAAATAACCGCTGCTTCGCATCAAGAAATTCTGTTTTTGTGAAACATCGTAAGTCATAACTCCTTCGTTCCATAAACCACAGTGCTCAGCAATTAATGGTTGGAGGTAGACATCCAGCTTCTGCTTTGGACTTTTTGGGCCAGGTACAATTACCGTTAAGAAAATCACAGGGTCTTTCATGCACATCGATGGAGGCAAGTTATACGGCGTCAACATAACTGGCCACGATGAATATTGAGCTCCCGAAGCCCCAAAAGGGTTGAACCCGTCAGTACATAAACCCAATCTAACGTTTCTAATTTCTCGCGCAAATTCAGGATGACAACTATTTAAATGCTTCCACGCCCGCATCGGAAGGATGTCTCATTACTCCATCATCTTGAGAGTGCTCGTGATGCCACCTCATGTGCGAAGCAGTGACTTCTGACGCGTACAGTCGTTGGAGACGTTGTGTGATCGGTAAGTAAAACATGCGAGTATGCGGAATAAGACTTTTTTTACCTTGTTTGTATCTCGAATGATTGCATATTTTACACATATGAAGACTTGCATCATCACCCCAATATATCATACATCCGTTTGGGCAACAATCAATCTTCTCTACAGGTAAACCGAGACCCTCCACTAATTTTTTAGTATCATACAAACTGTGCGGCAACGTGTTATTTGCAGGAGCACACCGATGAAACCATTGTGAAATCGAGTTAAAACCTCTTTCTGGGATATGAAACTCTGCCTTGATATTCAATAGTTCTGTCGCAGCAGCGAGTTGCGTTACATCACATCCTGGGTACAACGGCCTACTCGCTGATTCTATCATGTGAAACATTCTTTGCGCATCTGGATTTAAATCTTCGTTTACTAAATTATGAGGATCATCTCCGTGATAACCGCATCCATCAACTACCATCTGTTCTAATTGCCCGTACTGATGTTCAATATTTTCAGAATTATCATTCACATTCGAATAGAACTGTGAGCTGCTTCCTTCATTTCGACATGACTCGCCCCTCGCTGCATCGTACATTTCTATAGATTCTCCCTGATACACCCAATGATAATAATTATCAACGAAACCACGAGAATACAAGTGTAACTTCACATCATCTTTCGGCAACAACTTCTTATTTCTACACTTTTTGCATGGACATCGTATCTTCTCGTCCGTTGTTATAAAAAATAATCGTGGATTCACAGAATTCAACAAACTGCTCGACCCTGAACTACAAAATCATCGTTGAGAAACCCTCCAATCAAACGAACGTACATCCACTCACGCATTTTCTCTTTCTCGGGAAGACGTTTTAATGTAACTTGATTTCATTTAAAGTGATTCTCGCATGTCTATTTATAATTTTTTTGCTGCAATTTTAGCGACCAAATGTGTCTCTAATATAGCGGGAAATATTCCCTTGAGAAAATATTGGGGGGAAAATTTCCGCTTAAATTTAGCGACGAAATTTGTCTCTAATGAAAGCTAATTAGCGACTAAATGTGTCCCTATAATAATAATAAAAAATTATGTAAAATAGAGACAAATTTTGTCGCTAATATAGGGACAAATTGTGTCTCTATTATAAGGACTATGATAATTAGCGATGAAATGTGTCTCTAATATTTCCCGCTAGAAAAAATTAACTTTGATAATTAGCGACTAAATGTGTCTCTAATATAGCGGGAAAAATTCGCGCCCAGAAAAAATGGGGGGAAAATTTCCTCCTACTTTAGCGACGAAATACGTCTCTAAAATTAAAATACATGTAATTTCGGAGACACATTTCGGTTGCTAATTTAGGGACAAATTGTGTCTCTAATATAAGGACTATGATAATTAGCGACGAAATGTGTCTCTAATATAGCGGGAAATATGCGCGCCATAAAAAAATGGGGGGGAAAATTTCGCCGAACTTTAGCGACGAAATGTGTCTCTAAAATTAAAGTTGAAACATGTAATGTCGAGGCGTAATTTGTCGCTAACATAGGTACAAATTCGAAGGAAGAATTAGCGACGAAATGTGTCTCTAAAATCAATATGAAAACATGTAATTTAGAGACAAACTTCGTCGCTAATGTAAGGACAAAATGAGATAAATAGCGACGAAATATGTCTCTAAATTAAAAAAAGTTATGTAAAAACAGAGACTAATTTCGTCGCTAAACTAAGCACAAAATGACTTAAATAGCGACGAAATCTGTCTCTAAAATTTTAAAAAAACTCATGGAAAACAGAGACACATTTCGTCGCTAATATAAACACAAAAATGAGCTAAATAGCGACGAATTATGTCTCTAAAATTAAAAAAAAAATCATGTAAAAACAGAGACAAATTTCGTCGCTAATCTAAGCACAAAATGACTTAAATAGCGACGAAATATGTCTCTAAAATTTTAAAAAAAAATCATGGAAAACAAAGACACATTTCGTCGCTAATATAAGCACAAAATGAGCTAAATAGCGACGAATTATGTCTCTAAAATTAAAAAAAAAATCATGCAAAAACAGAGACAAATTTCGTCGCTATTATAGGGACTAAATTCGTCGCTAAAAGTCAAACTTGCAATTAGCGATAAATTTCGTCGCTAAATAGCGTCACACGCTTTTTGTCGCTAAATTTACGTCGCTATTTCCAGTTTTTCTTGTAGTGAAAAATAACCCTCGTATGGGCCAGGCACATCAGGCAGGTCCACCATGGGTTCAGACCCATCAGATCACTGTTTGGGGGAGCAACATCGCACCGGACCATTAAAAGATCCACAAAGCCTAGTCCTGAACTAGCCCAGTCAAGAGGCCCATGATCAAAAGACTCTAAAAGGTTCCTTAACCTATCAAATCAAGTAAGTTCAAATACCTAACCCTACAACTTATCTTGCGGCGCACTCTACATACTTCACCTACCACCACCTAACTTGATCGTCGGGGGTCCTTGGCCGGTACCACACCGGTGCCCTTTGATCTTTGATTCTGTTTCAGGTAGACACGGCGACAAGAGAACAGTACGTTTCCACACGTTCTCAACTGTGTGAGAAGAAATATCTCATACAGTTTGGCGTCCATCGTAGGGCTGTTCATCAAGTAGATTCCAACCGAGCCTTGATGCCCACACGGTACTCACAACTAAGAGCAATGACCACTCGGTCAGCGAAACAACGTGCTCTCAATGAGACCAACACCCGGAATGAAGAAGGAGGAGACGATGGTGTTCAAGACCGTAACGCAATGCTCATTCAATGTTTATTTACTTTTCTCATAAATTGTTGAACAAGTTAATGGATAAGAATTAGACTACATGTGCTAGTAGTAATATCATCCTTTGAAGATTATAGAATGGAATTACCTAGAGTTTGGAGAACTTTAGGAAAGATTGTGTCAGATTAATTGGACACAAATCGGAATACGGGTTTGAGGTCTATTGTTACTTTTTATTCTTGTTATTCTCACTGGGCTTTGTTGTTAGCTCATGATATTACAACCAATTTCAGGTAATGCTTGTGCTAGAGGTCGTGGGAGAGAAGCTGGTACTGTATGATTGCAGGATGATGACCTCGAGATGGACTAGGTTTATTTAAACTCCATGGACTATGTTTTGTGAATTTTATACATATTTTGGATTTTTATATTTGTAAATGGCTCTTAAGAGCTTTTCATTTTACTTTTATGATGAAAATCTCTTTTAACTCCTGATTAAGAACTTGAAGTTCCTTGTGTTTTTAGATTTCTGAATTTAAGATGTAAACAGGTTTTTGGCTAGCCAACTTTTAAACATAACCACGCCATTTTTTTAAAAATAAAGACTTCCGCTGTGTTTTCTAATTAAATGATTTTAAAAGGAGTAGGGTCGTCACATCTCATGTTGGCAAACAGTACATCGGTGATGCGTTGGAGCATCGCCGATGCAATATTTATCGCGTCGGTGATCCTAGAAAACAACAGTCCTAGCATGCTTTTACTGATGCAACTACCTACACGGGGTGTACGCCAACATTGGTCTTTGTCGACGCACGTGTGCATCGATAGTGCCCTTTCATCTTGTAGTGAATTTTGGGCATTTTATTTTTCCTTTTTATTTAATAAAACAATTCCGTTAAATATTTAAATAAATAAAACTCCTTTTATTCATTTAATTCCTCTTTAACTTGACAACCTCAAATAAAATATTTAAATAGCCTCATCTATTTAATCTTTTATTAACTTTTGACAACAGCAAATTTAATTTAATTTAATAGACTCTTCTATTAAACCTCTCATTTAAAATAATTAAATAGACTTCACTATTTAATCTCACCATTAATTAAATAGACTCTTCTATTTAATTTCTTTCAATTAATCAAATAGAATCCTCTATTTGTATTTGCCTTAAATTAATTTGACAACTTCAAATTAATTACTTGAAACTATTTTTCCAAAGAAATTAATCCATTTTAATATATGTTCTCAATTACATGCGTAAGCTCGGAGGACTTAATGGACTTATATGAAAACACTCCAATGATCTAGAATTACCTTTGATTAACACTCCTTTTAATCAATTAATTCTTATTCATTAACTCCTATAGATAACTCCACTAAATATCTAGAAATGTCCTCTTAGTTCTATAGAATTAGTTATGTCCATTGGCTATAATTATTAACTACATTTTGATCCGTTACAAGTAGTTCATATCCATGGATAGGTAATTTTTCCAGTTGAACCTCCATGATACATCTTGTTCCTTAAGCCCAACTGATTCTCTAATGAAGAACTTTACATAATCTCCATTATGCGTCTTTTCTTTTTCTTTGATTAGAGGAATATGGGGCCTTACTGTTCAAGCACTGAATCAATCCATAAGGGAAGTACTTATCTATTTCCAAAAAGGAAAAAGTGAATTCCAATCTTGTGTAATTATGTTCCCAGCTATAAGCAAGATGCAATCCCCAATGTAGGAGGCATATTGAGCGAACTATATCGAGTTACATTCACTCATGCAAATCAAAGGTTTGTCTCTTGCGAACAGGAGTTTGTAATCAACAAAGGATTAACATCAATTATACATGATCAAGTGATTGATAGACGAAGTGTCTTTCTGTAACCGTTTTACCAGTAATAGGAAGTATATCATATTCTAGTCTACTACAATCTCTATTGTAGTAACACCGCCACTCACATGTCTCTACATAAGCGATCTAGATGAGATCAATTATGCCATTTTACAAGTGCGCCGTGTTAGTGGTGTTACTAGAAATAAAGCACCCAGCCTTTATTCATATACCACAGACAATTTGAGTTATAACTTAAGTGAATTTTCCTGCATCACATGTTCACCTTAAGCTATCATCAGTAACTCTAAATCTTAAGATGGATTAAATTTATTAAAGAATAATAAATGACAATGTAAATATTACTAATTAAAGAATTCCTTTTATGGGTTAAATAAACCAATGACCCCTACACTTTTGAGCTTTTTCAATTTACACCCCTGAATTATCAATTTAGTTTTCTTCACCCCTACACTTTCATTTGTCCAACTTATGTTAAAAAAAACCATCCAAACTAACCGACCTCAATTTTTTAATATATTTTATATTTGTGGGTGTGTGAGAAGACATTTTACCCCTTAAAATCATCTTTTTCCTCCTATCTTCTTATTCTTCCTATTTTTTTCTCTTTGGCTCTTGGATTTTCCATTTTGTTACAGAAGAATGCTTTCCAAAAAAATATCTAACAACATAGCAACAATAATAAAAATAGAACATCGTGCTCAAAACATACAAAATCGAAAAGATTAGAGAGAAATTTCAGCAAAATCCAAATTGACCAAAATAATTCTATCAACCTGATTCCCAATTGGAGATTTAGCACCAGTTCATAATTCACAAGTAATATCTCCAGCTTGACCATCAGATTCCCATATGCAAATCCTCAAAAAATTCCTCCCCGTCAAGCTCTGTCTCGTATCAAAATTGACCGATCTCTTCCACAACATAATAGTCAAATTCTCATTCTTCAACAGGCCATTACCTTTGAATAAATCCCCATTCAAATTATGAACTTTCATATTTTTATTCCAACCTCCACCGCCACCACCAGCAACATCAACAAAACTAAAACTACTCCTTATTCGAAATCCCATTTTCTCAATTCCCATCATAACGATTCCCATTTGCCAAAATCAAAACCTCACTCCCACTCCCTTTTGAAATCCCATTTCCCAGAAATCACGATGTGCTTCCATTCCCCAACATCCTCATTCCCATTACCCCAAACGTAACACCCATGCCCACTGATAAGTCCTTAGAAAGGGATATTCACATGGTTAAACTTGGATAAATCTAGGTAAAAAGACCAAGAAATCGAGTAAAATGTTGAGCTTATGCACTTATTTGAGTCACTTTTGTAAAATTCAATTTTAATTCAAGTCCTCTTTTTGACTTTGGCTTTTTGATCAATTTTTTCTTATTATTTGATTACTTTTTTAGCATTCTAATATAGCCCTTGCGAGCATAGTTCTAGTGGTTGCTCTTGGAAATTCTTTATTGATGTAAGGCAAAGAGTGAAGAAGAATATGCGGTAATGCTGCTTAAGCAAAGCACTCAGAAAACACAGAGATATTATCTTCACTAATGAGCTGTTCGATGGGACATGCGATAGTTAGTTCGCGCTACAGTGCCCCAGCCACACAAGTTCCCCAACAATGTGCCAACTACTTTTTTGGTGGGAAAAAATGAAAAGATGGAAAAACAAAGAGAAAGAAGTGAGATATAAAAGGAGAGAACGACGAAGAAAGAAAGGGAGTAGTCAATTGAAGAAATAGCAGGAAGGAAGGAAGCGCATAACGATCAGGAGCGTGCTACAATGGAGTTAACTAATAGTTTAGCATTTAGTAATTTTAGTTTATATTTAAGCATGAATTTCAGTCTTAAGTTTACGTTTATTTGCATGTTGTTGTCAGCCATAAGAGGCTAAACTCTTTTGTGATGAAATTTTAGTGGAGATGGATGGACAAGAACCGTTATTTTGAGACTCATCTATGCATGGAGATTGTGATGTAGTATCCTTATCATTCTTAACCTTTTTTAATGCTGTATGAAAATATAGTCAGAAGAGTGTATGCAATTATTGAAAGATAAATTGTATACCAATTTCATATAAGGTATTACTTGCTCATCTTAATCACAACTTAGGAATAAGGGAAAGATTTAGAGGAATAGAGAACAAGACAAGGGGATTCAAGAGAAGTAACTTTACTTGAGGTTTTAGAGATAAGATCTAAGGTAAAGCAACACATTATGTTAGTTTGAGAAAACTCATCCTTGGTCTTGTCTTCCTATGTGTTGATTGTCTCATAACTCCATCCATATGCGAAGTCGATTAGCAAGTTGTTAACTTGTTGAAATAATCTGTCCAGATCCTTAACATATCATCACATCCTCATCCTTTGATCCACACTTCGTGTTGATCCATTTAATTTGTGCGCAATTTCTTCTAGTTTTATCACTCATTCATATTGTTGTGTAGTAGTCTTCTTAATCTCAAAATTCGGATAGAAACAACCATCCTCGTGGGACACGACACTCACTTACCACTACTATTACTTTTTGACCATGTGCACTTGCATGCCACCACACACCATTTAGTTTGACCACTGTTTCACCCAACGAGTTTTTGGCGTCGTTGCCGGGGATGGTGCATATCTTTCGCTTTTAGGTGTTGAGAAAGATTCATGTGATTAGTTGTTTCAGTGTGTAATTACTATTATAGTTATTTGACAAATTTTATGGGTGTTATAGGAAGTAGTAATTCTGAAGGAGAAGAATTACCATACGATCCGGAAATTGAGAGAACTTTTCGTAAAAGAAGGTTAAACAATCAAGCTCGAATTGAAGCTGTCATGGATCAACCACCACCTGTTGTTGGAGGGGGAATGCATGAGGCAGCCAGGAATAGAGGAGATGATCTCCAGGCAGTACAGTATGTTGAAGACAGACATAGGGTGATGAGAGACTTTGCTCGTCCTAATTTGGAAGGATTAAGGCCCACCATAGCGAGACCAGAAATCAAAACAGATATATTTGAGTTCAAGCAAGTAATGTTTTCCATACTTAACTCTATTGGTCAGTTTGGAGGAGGAGCTTATGAAGACCCTCATAATCACATCAGATTATATTTGCAACTATGTAATTCATTCAAAATGCCAGGGTTACCAGATGAAGCTTTGCATTTATCTTTGTTTCCATACTCGTTGAAAGGTAAAGTAAGCTCGTGGTTATTATTAATGAATGTTGATTCTATCTACTGTTTGGCTGATCTAGTGGATAAATTCCTTACCAAATACTAAGGCTTCACAAATCCGAACCGATTTATAAAACTTTGTGCAACATAGCAATGAGCCATTAGCTGATGCATGAGAACGATGGAAAGAGATGATACGACACTGTCCTCAGCATGAAATGCCAGGGTGGTTACAGATTGAAACTTTTTACAAGGGTTTAGATGCAAAATCTTACAGCGAAACCATCATGTCAAAAACTTTTTACAAGAGTCATTTAACCATAGATTCAACTTCCAATGAAACCATCATGTCAAAATCTTACAGTGAAGCACAAGACATTACAAAAGGGATAGTGTACAACAGTTATCAGTGGCCCACTACACCACTCAAACGCACAGATGGAAGTTCAGGGGTAGATTTGAATGCCCTCACATAGAAAATGTCAAACATGTTCATGAAGAATTTAAATGCAACCATGGGAACTACAACTGCTCTCCCAAACCAAGGCGGTTTTGTGCAATTGGTGAATCAAATACACTCCACTTCATTCTACAATGGTATTACTTGCACCATTTGTCAAGAAGGACACCCCATCGAGTTATGCCAACAGAATCCAGAATCTGTAAATTTGTACAGTACAACAAAATTTTTAATCCTTATTCCAACACTTATAATCCTAGTTGGCGACATCACCCTAATTTTTCATTGAACCAATCCAGTCATCCAGGAGGAGGACCTTCCAATGCAGCACCATCAAGGCCAATGAACTATAATCAACCAATGCAAACTAGCTATCCTCAGCGAAGGTTCGCACCCTTGCAAACTAAGCAACCAATGAACCAGCAAAAGCAAGCATGTGATCCAGTGAGTTCACTAGAGCAATTCATGAAGGAATATATCACTATGAATGAGGCATCAATGAGAAACCTAGAAAATCAAGTGGGCCAGTTGGCATCCTCACTTAATGCAAGACCACCAGGAAATTTACCCAGTGACACAGTAAAAAATCTAAAGGGCAAGGGAGTGGAGCATTGTAATGCAATTACGTTAAGGAGCAGTAACACCAACCAGCAGACAGAATGTGCTCCTAAAGAAACGGCAAGCGAAAAAGGGAAACCAACAAGCAAAACCCACCATGTGAAGACAACAAAACTGCAAGGACTGACATCCCAACAACTCAACAGAATATCGTCGCACAAGATCATACCACACCAAGAAACCCAAGAGAAGAGTGTTTTCTTCCATTTCCACAAAGATTCATTCGACAAGAGCAAGATGTTCAATTCAAAAAATTCTTGGAAGTTCTGAAGCAGCTACACATTAATATCCAGCTGATAGAAGCTTTACAACAGATGCCTAATTATGTAAAATTCATGAAGGATATTTTTTCCAAGAAAAGACAGCTTGATGAGGTAGAGATAGTTAATATGACTTCTGAAGTATGCTACATTTTCCAACCAAACATCCCACCAAAATTGCAAGACCCGGGGAGCTTCACTATTCGTTGCTCCATTGGGATTACCTACTGTGGAAGAGCATTATATATGTGACTTGGGAGCCAGTATCAATATAATGCCATTGTCAATTTTCAAACAATTGGGAGTGGGTGCTGCAAGACCAACCAGAGAAACTTTACAATTCGCTGATAAGTCTATCGCACATCCAGAAGGAAAAATAGAGGATGTACTGGTGTAGGTAGATAAATTCATTTTCCCAGCCGATTTCATCATATTATACTTTGAAGCAGATAAAGAAGTGCCTATTCTTCTTGGCCGTCCATTCTTGGCTACAGGAAGAATATTGGTGGATGTTTATAAAGGCGAGCTCACCATGAGAGTCAATGATCAGAAGGTAACTTTTAATATCTTTAATTCCTTGAAATACCCTAACCAGGAGGAAAGTTGTTCTATGATTGATTTTGTAGACTCAGCGGGGGAAAAGCATTGGAAGAAAGAGTGTGGGCAGGGTCTCAACAATGAATAGGACATCTCAACTCTACAAGCATGACTTTACCTCAAATTGAATCGATGGTTGAGCGGATTAATGAAATCGAGAGCACAAACACCTCCAGTAACGAGCCCCCAATTATACTCAAAACTCTTCCATCACATCTGAAATACGTCTTTCTGGGAAGTAATGAAACTTTCTCAGTGATTATTAACTCCATGCTAGGAGAGGACCATAAGCACCAACTTTTGAGTGTTTTGAGGAAATTCAAATCAGCATTGGGGTGGACAATGGCAGACATCAAGGGAATAAGTCCTACTATTTGCATGCATAAGATACTATTGGAAGATACGAATTTCAGTTCTGTTGAACAACAAAGACGTTTGAATCCAGCCATGAAAGAAGTTGTGAAGAAGGAAATTATCAAATGGTTAGACGCAGGCATCATCTACCCAATCTCTGATAGCAAATGGGTGAGCCCAGTGCAATGTGTTCCAAAAAAGGGAGGCATGACTGTAGTAGCCAATGTCAATAATGAAGTGATTCCTTAACGAACCGTTACAGGGTGGAGAGTGTGCATGGACTACAGACGCCTCAACAAAGCAACTAGAAAGGATCATTTCCCTCTGCCTTTCTTCGATCAAATGCTAGATAGGTTAGGTAGAAAAGAATACTACTGCTTTCTGGATGGGTACTCTGGGTATAATCAAATTTCTATTGCTCGAGAAGATCAAGAAAAGACAACTTTTACATGCCCTTATGGTACTTTTGCATTTAGAAGAATGCCTTTTGGATTGTGCAATGCTCTAGCAACGTTCCAACGATGTATGATGGCCTTGTTCAGTGATATGGTAGAAGATTCCCTTGAGATCTTCATGGACGATTTTTCTGTTTCCAGCACTACATTTGCTTCCTATTTAATTCATTTGGAGAGAGTGATTGCACGTTGTCAGCAGACCAATCTAGTCCTAAATTGGGAAAAATACCATTTTATGGTTAAAGAAGGTATTGTTTTGGGCCACAAGGTTTCTAGGGCAAGTATTGAAGTTGACAAGGTAAAAGTGGAAGTAATTGAAAATATGAGCCCCCCCTCCCCCAATGTAAAAGAAGTTCGAAGCTTCCTAAGCCACGCAGGGTTCTATCGAAGATTTATCAACAACTTCTCAAAGATAACAAAGTCCCTATTTTCTTTACTGGAACATAACACATTCTTTATAATGGGAGATGCCTGTTTGGCAACATTCAAAACTCTCAAGAAGGCGTTGATTCAAGCTTCTATTGTTGTTCCACCAGATTGGACCAAACCATTCGAACTAATGTGTGATGGCAGTGATTATGCCATTGGAGCTGTTATAGGACAGAAGACAGGAAGAACTTTCCATGCAATCTATTATGCAAGTAAAACGTTGAATGACGCTCAGAGAAATTATACAACTACAGAAAAGGAGTTGTTGGCTATTGTCTTTGCCTTGGAAAAATTCAGATCCTATTTATTGGGAACGAAGGTTGTGATTCATAGTGACCATTCTGCACTCAAATACTTACTATTTAAGAAAGATGCAAAACCACGCTTGCTGCATTGGATTTTGCTTATATAAGAATTTGATGTAGAAATGAGAGACAGAAAAGGTGCAGAAAACCAAGTAGCTGATCATTTATCACGTTTACAATTCACACAGGAGAGATTCCAGGGAGTGGAACTCCAGGATAGATTCCCTGATGAATAGATACTGCAGATTAAAACACTTGATTATCCTTGGTTTGCAGACTTTGCTAATTACATTGCTAGTGGAAGGCATCCACCAAACTTGTCAGGGAAAAAGCTTAAACGTTCTTTACATCATGCCAAGTCCTACATGTGGGATGAACCATACTTAAACAAGAGGTGTGTAGATCAACTATTGCGAAGATGTGTAGCAGGCGAAGAAATGAATACTATTATCTCTCATTGTCATGATTCCCCATATGGTGATCTTTTTGGAGGTGTTCGAACGGCAGCCAAGGTGTTACAAAGTGGGTTGTATACCTTGTTCAAGGAAGCAAAATATTTTGTTCAAAAATGTGACAACTGTCAGCGCACGGGAAATATTTCTCAAAGACATGAGATACCTTTAAATAATATTTTAGAGATTGAACTGTTCGATGTTTGGGGCATTGATTTCATAGGACCCTTCCCGCCGTCATGTTGTAATCAATACATCTTTGTTGTTGTGGATTACGTATCCAAATGGGTGGAGGCAGTTGCATTACCTACGAATGATGCGAAAGTTGTAGTCAAGTTCCTGAAAAAGAATATTTTTACACGATTCGGAACCCCAAGAGCATTGATAAGTGATGAAGGAATGCATTTCTTTAACAATATGCTTGAAACAATTCTAGCCAAGTACAATATCCATCATAAAATTGCAACAGCATATCATCCGCAGAGCAATGGGCAAGCTGAAATCTCAAATCGAGAAATTAAACGTATTCTAGAAAAGGAAGTTCATCCAAGTCATAAGGATTGGTCTGAAAAGCTAGATGAATCTTTATGGTCATATCGTATAGCTTTCAAAACACCTTTAGGCATGTCACCCTATCAAGTTGTTTTTGGAAAAGCTTGTCATTTACCACTAGAGCTAGAGCATAAGGCATTTTGGGCATTGAAGGCCCTTAACTTTAATTTACAATCAGCTGGAGAAAGACGATGTTTGGAATTACTGGAACTAGAGGAATTCAGAGACCAAGTTTATGAAAATGCCAAGATCTTCAAGGAAAAAACTAAAAGGTGGCATGATAAAAAAATCATTCGAATGAAATTCAAGGAAGGAGAGATGGTTTTACTTTTTAATTCTCGGTTAAGATTGTTTCCATGCAAGTTGAAATCCAAATGGTCAGGGCCATTCAAAATTGCTAAGGTTTATCCTTCTGGCGCAACTGATCTTATTGGCCATGAACCATCAGATATTTTCAAGGTGAATGCTCAAAGAATTAAGCATTACTAGGGACAAGAGGTAGATAGGCAGAAGCTATCCATCCCTCTTAGTGACCCCTAAGCAGAAATGGTGCCTGGTAGAGCGAGCTTTATGACATTCTCAAGTAATGATTCTGCCAAGCTGAATGCACTCCAACCAGGTTTGCAACAATTCTTTTTGTCTTATTCTTTTTCATAACCAATAGGAAAGTTCGTGAATTTTCATTTATAATTGCATGCATGGGCTATTTTCAAATGTGTTTTCAATTATTACTCTCACGCACGCTGCACGTGTTTTCTTTCACAGAGAAGGTACAAATTTTGAAAAACAAAAGGGTCGTTATGACTTTTCATGAGCAGACGCATAATTACAATACAGTAACTCGAAGCGACGCGTGTGGTCATCTGGAAGCCACGTTTCATTTCTCTCCCCACTGCACGGTTTTGCCTTCCCCACGTCCCTTTTAAACCGTCTTTTCTTTACCTTTAGATTTCACCCATCTCATTCATTTCCCCATTTCTTTCCAAAATCCTAACTCACCATGGTCTACACACAAAAGCAATTGGACGCCTCAACTCCCCAAAAGAGATCTGTTAGGAATGATGAAGCATCTTCCAATAGGGGATCGAAAGGAAAAGGTGTCGCATGTAATGATCCTATCCACATTGATGGAAGTCACGAAGAAAATGAGTCGGAGGAAGATATCGAGGATGCTGTTCAAGCCATGGGGGAACGTTTGGAAGCTGTGTGATTCAGTTCCACAGCATTGATGACTATGACATGGACGTGTCTGATGAAGAACTTATTTGCAAATAATTTATGGTTGAGTGATCTCTTTTCTTTTCCTGTTTTTGTCTGAAATGTTTAATCTATGAAGAGCTGTGTTGGTGATTGGTTGTGAGGGCACAACCTTGTTTAAGTATGGGGGAAGGGGAGTATTGATAGTCCCCATAATCTTTTGTTTTTAGTTACTTTTGAAGCACTATACTTTTGTTGCTCCCATTGCTCCCACAGAAAAATCCAAATGGTTAATGTATTTATCTTTAAATTCTGTTTTTTTTTCTTTTATTTCTGCTTGTCTCTTTAGTAATTAGAATAAGTTTTAATTTAGTGTTGTTTTAAAAAAAATTAAGAGATTTTTTGTGGCTTAGCAAGGATCCCTTAGATGAGGCAGTAGAACTCTTAAGATGCAAGACAAGAGCATTTCATAAAACTAAAGCATTTTGAAAAGGCAACTCTTTTACACGACCTTAGTTGACTAACATTTCTTTGTACAGTCCAAACATTTAAGAAAGAACTTGAGAGCCACTTACTTAAGTATGAGCTAATCTAGCAAGCACTTCTTCCTATGGTGATCCAAAAGCAAAAATCTTTCTTTGAACCCTTGTATAGAGCAAAGTGAATAAAAGAAAATAAGTTTGGGGGTGGCATAGCCACCAATCCGTTTGCAAAGCAAAATGCTTCCAATGTCTCAAGAAAAGCAAAAGTTGTTCCCAAAATGCACATAGTGCACCAAATAAAAAAAAAATTCAGAAAATGGGTTGAGAAAAATAGTCACTCCTCTTCCATAGGAATGAGTGAGCCCATAGGGCAAGTTTCTAAGTGAAGGTGACTAGGAAGTCACATCACTAAGTTGCTTCAAATATAAAAAAAAAAGAATAATAATGGAAAATGTGCCAAAAGAAATAAAAGCTCTTAGCATTGCAAGAAGAAGAAGTTAAACTTTTTGTACTTGAAAATCCAAAAGAAGAAAGCGATTTGGAAAAGTAAATTTCAAGAAAAAGAATTCCAGGATAGACCTCTTTAAACTGGGAAGAATTGAAAAGAGAAGTTTAAAATTGAGTTACACACAAACACTACCGAGAGCTATTTTCTCTTTATGTCTTTAGAAAAGTTTTTGCTTGTGCTCTTGCTGACTAGGAGGTGTTGATAACGGAACCTTGCCCGAGCTATTGTAAATAATGTATTAGGTTAGTAATTTGAACTTCTTTTTGTTAGTTAGAGAAACATTACTCGAGGGCGAGCAATGATTCAAGTTTGAGGGTGTGATAAGTCCTTAGAAAGGGATATTCACATGGTTAAACTTTGATAAATCTAGGTAAAAAGACCAAAAAATCGAGTAAAATGTTGAGCTTATGCACTTATTTGAGTCACTTTTGTAAAATTCAATTTTAATTCAAATATTATCTTCACTAATGAGCTATTTGATGGGACATGCGGTAGTCAGTTCGCGCTACAGTGCCCCAGCCACGCAAATTCCCTAACACTGTGCTAACTACTTTTTTGGCAAGAAAATGAAAAGATGGAAAAACAAAGAGAAAGGAGTGATATATAAAAGGAGAGAACAACGAAGAAAGAAAGGGAGTAGTCAATTGAAGAAAGAGCAGGAAGGAAGGAAGCGCATAACGAGCAGGAGCGTGCTACAGCGGAGTTAACTAGTATTTTAGCATTTAGTAATTTTAGTTTATATTTAAGCATGAATTCCAGTCTTAAGATTACGTTTATTTGCATGTTTTTGCCAACCATGAGAGGCTAAACTCTTTTGTGATGAAATGTAAGTGGCGATGGATGGACAAGAACCGTTATTTTGAGACTCATCTATGCATGGAGATTGTGATGTAGTATCCTTATCATTCGTAACCTTCTTTAATGCTGTATGAAAATATAGTCAGAAGAGTGTATGCAATTATTGAAAGATAAATTGTATGCCAGTTTCACATATGGTATTACTTGTTCATATTAATCACAACTTAGGAATAAGGGTAAGATTTAGAGGAATAGAGAACAAGACAAGGGGATTCAAGAGAAGTAACTTTACTTGAGGTTTTAGATATAAGATCTATGGTAAAGCGACACATTAGGTTAGTTTGCGAAAACTCATCCTTGCTCTTGTCTTCCTATGTGTTGATTGTCTCAAAACTCCATCTATATGTGAAGTCGATTAGCAAGTTGTTAACTTATCAAAACAATCTGTCCAGATCCTTAACATATTATCACATCCTCATCCTTTGATCCACACTTCATGTTGATCCATTTACTTTGTGCGCAATTTCTTCTAGTTTTATCACTCATTCATATTGTTATGGTAGTAGTCTTCTTAATCTCTAAATTCGGATAGAAACAACCATCCTCGTGGGACACGACACTCACTTACCACTACTATTACTTGTTGACCATGTGCATTTGCATGCCACCACACACCATTTAGTTTGACCATCATTTCACCCAACACCCACCTTGCATGAATAATGGCGTTAGAGCTTAGAAAAGAAAATGGCAGTCGATGAAAGGAATAAAACAAAAAAATAGAAAATCTAGGAACCAAAGAGAGAAAAAGAGGAAGAAAATGATTTCGAGGGTAAAATGTCTTTTCACACACCCATGAGTATAAAATATATTAAAAAAAAGGTATGTTAGTTTGGATGGTTTTTTTTCACAGAAGCTGGACAAATGATAATGTAGGGGTGACAAAAACTAAATTGATAGTCCAGGGGTATAAATTGAAAAAGCTCAAAAGTGCAGAGGTCATTGGTGCATTTAACCCTTCCTTTATTTATATAGTTTAATTGGATCACATAAGATTTAGGGTAGAAACCCCAGCAATATCTCCTTTTCCCTAAACTTTCTAATATTTCAAAAAGTACCTCAAATTTTTTCCTAAATGATCCTCAACACTCTCTTAGCTAAAGAGTAAAGATAGGGCTTGAATCTTTTACAATAAATTTATCTTGGCCCAATTAATATTATTTACGAAATTTATTTTACCTGAAAATATGCGATGTTACAATGATAATATATGTAACATAATTATTTGATACAAGAAAAATCTGTAATAGTGACGGAATATAATTCGTCGTCGATTAGCAACGCATTACGTCGCTAAAACGAGCATTGACTTTTAGCGACGAACTCCATTTCGCTCGTTTGGTTAGAATTGTTGGCCCTAAGAACTAGAGCCAGATTTACCAACAGAGTGTGCTGCTAAAAATGGCGCGAAATGTTCCTGTGAAAGTATAGAATGACAAAATATGTCGTTATGCATGATGTGAATGTTCTCGCCATTGTTAGCGATGGAATCCGTCTCTACAAAAATGGCTGCATAATTTACCCCCATATTTACGACGGATTACATCATTACTTTTTCATTTTACTACTTATAAATATATGTGTCAATCAATAAGATATCAGCATAAAAAAACATATGCATACTTATGTTTGACGAAGTTTTTAGTTCGAGCAATTCGGAGTTGTGTTTTTTATTTTGTAATTTTTAGAAAAAAATACATGATTGGATGTACATTCATTTATTAGAAGGTTATTTGAAAGACCAGTTCGTAGCAGAGGTGGAACAATTCGTAGAGTTTTGTGCAAATACTGAAATGTTTGATCGCTATGGAAAGAAGATATGAAGTCCATGCAGAAATTGTCAAAATAAAAAGATATTTTCGCTAGTTGATGCGAATAAGCACCAATGGGTATATCTGAAGGAACTATTTACTAAATTTGCGGAATTTTCTTTAGTAAATTAATTAACGATTAATTACGGATCCGTTAATAACATGCAATTGTGATCAAACCGTAATATAAATATAAGGTTTTTCGAAAAACTTACATTGTAGATTTATGGAGAATCGGTTGGGGTTTTCTTTACAGCATCAATCCACTTCACCAAGCCTTCTATGCTATATCCCGATCACAAACCAACCCGACTTGTGGGAATCGAACCGGAAGAACAAACAAAGAAGAAGAAAAATTCTTCTTATTTTGATATGCCAAAATCGGCTATAGGGAGACTAAAAGAGAGAATTTTGATAAATATCAAAGTGTCAAATATGAGCACCCAATGGTCATATTTATAAGAAAAATAAGGGTTTGTTTCCTAATCAAATTAGAACTCTTATTTCATTTAATTTAAATAATCAAAATTATTTAAAAAAAAATAAAAAAAATGGAAAAAAAATTGCGTCAGACCACTTTATAAAGCAAAACATATTTTTGCTTTTTAATGTCAAAGTGGCGTGGCCAATTTGACTTTATCCTTTTTTTTGTTATTATTATTTTTTTTTATTTAATCTTTATCTTTTGTTTTATATATTTAAATTTTTCAAAAAAAAAATTCAAATAATCTTTTCAATTTAAATACACATTGCCTAAAATCCTCTTAATCAATTAATATTGAATCAAATTCATTTAATTAATTATTTTAGGTAAAATACTTATATGTTTCATAAAACAAATATATTGAATTCTCTCCTTTTAATATTAAATTAAATAAACTCATTATTTAATTAATAATATTCATTATTAATTTCTATTTAAATAAACTCATTATTTAAATAATTAATAATATTAATATTAATTTCCATTTAAATAAACTTTTTATTTAAACAATTAATATATCCCTTATTTAAGTAATTTAATTACTTAAATGTAAATATTTCTTCCTAGTTAAATTAATAACTTGGTTAGTTACAATGATATATGGGCTAGCATAGGGACCTGATGGACCTATAGATCATGGGCTCCAATAATTATTGATTTATTAATTAAACTCATTAATTAATTAATCATAATTATTAACTTAGGGTAATTCCACTATAAACCCTTAGTTGAACTCCCCTCACTATAGATGGGTTATGTCCATTTGTTATTAAGTTTGTTTTGACATATCCTTCACGTGGTAATCTCATAATTACAACCTGGGTCAAAATTACCGTTTTACCCTTGTAATTATCTCTTTTATCCTTGTGTACCCGATGATTCTCTAATAAATATTTTTCTATAGTTTTCAAGTATAGAACGATCCTTCTCGGGCAGTGAGAAGGTGAGGCCTCATGTTCAAGTACCGAATCATTACAACAAGGGAGATACCTAAAGTTCCTAAGTTAGAATAGTGTCGCACTAACACTTTCATTTGTTTTAGGAAAGTTATGAATGCCATCTTGTATAGAAATGTTCCCAAGCACCAATTTAGTCATTTCCCCAAAACGGGAGTTTATCGAGTGTATCAACAGATCACCCTCAACTATGTGAATCAAAGGAAAAGACTTCATTAATGTGAGTTCACAACATACTCAGGGATTGAGACGTATCAATCTTAATAACGTAAATTTGATATTATAAATCATTTCCTATCAACGGTGTTATTTAGGAATCGATTTATTATCCTTGTCCAGTCTTATATAAACTCATTATATATGATGTTTCCACTTGCATCTACATCATGCTAATGATTTGGATCAAATCAGTGAACAACATCAACAGTGTTACCAGAATAAGGTTTCCTAACCGTATTCGTTTCATCGTAGACTATTTGAGTTACTATCTTGGACTAGATCCACTTTATATCTCATAGTAGTCAAGATTACAGAATTAGTAACTCTGGAATTTTCTATTAATGTTTGAATATATAACGAATATCAACATATAATAAATTGCACAAAATTCACTAAAATAATACTTTTATTTATTCATAAAATATTCTATTACAAATTACGAATACTACATGCCAAAATTTTCAAAATTTTTTGAAATCAATTATTTTAAACTTAAGTTCTTGCTTCCATATGCGTACTCACGTCCTAGGATTTTAGAATAAGTCGGGTCGTCACAGTGCCCGATGAAACTATTTTTAGACTCGACAACCTTGGCCATATCCTATATTCTAAGTAGCCTCGTTCATCATAGTCAGCTTGGACGAGTTGAGGGACGACGGAGCTAAGAAAGAGCAACGAGTCGCTCCATGATTAGGAAAAGATGCTAGAGGCCCGTCTTGAGCAGAAGTCGTAAGCTTGACGTGAGTTCGAGCTTTCGATGAAGGCTATGATGGATGTTGTGCTAGCTCAGATGCATGGTGAGACTTCTTCATCGTTAGTTATTCCTCCATCAAATGCTTCTATTGATCTGCAATAGTTTTCCGATCTTGTTATTTTTTTTTAGCATTTTGTATTTCTATGGATATTTTTAATTATTAATATAATTTTTTTATGTCATTATTTATTATTTTATAATTCTAAATAACAATTTAATTATTTTGCAATTCTAAATAATAAATTAATTAAAAAAATTACAATAATCATGGGTGACGTTTTCGTCGTTAACATCCAAGGGTTTACTTTGACTATACCAGCAACGCATTCCGTCGTTAAGGTCAAAGGTTTCACATTGACCTTTTCTGTGATGCATTTAATCCCTACACCAACAATGCAATGCTTCACTATACAATTTCTAAAAACAATTTAATCTAACGACGCATTTCATCATCACACTCAAAGGTTTACTTTGAGTTAACTCAGTGACACATTGCGTCATTATGTTTGGTCAACATTTTGTAGCGATGGAAAAATGTTACATCGCTAATAACAACGAATTTCGTCGTTACGATCTGATAATAATGACAAAAAAAAAATGACAGGCATTTTCGTCGGTAATTCTGTAGCTAAATATCACGTAGCGACAGAGTGAGCCATATTTTGTCACTAAACTGCTATTTTCTTGGTTGTGATATTGATATTAAATTAATATTGTAACGTCCCGTTATTTTAAGGTGAAATTTTTTTTTTATTATTTATTTTATTTTATTTTAATTATTTATTTATTGAATTAAAGAGTTAAAGATAATTTTAGAAATTGTTATTTAGAAGTAAATAGTTAGTTTCGTTCGGAAACCTTTTAAACTGTTTATTTAGCTTAAATTAGTTTCGATGGTATTAATAATTATTAATAGGCCAATTAATAATTATTAATCACCATTGGGCTAGTTTAAGTGGTTCGGGTTTCGTTTTAAAAGCTTAAGGCAAGAAAAGGACATAGGCGTCATTTCCGGAATTCTTAAATATCCTAACACTATTCACTATCTTCTTTATTAAGCCATTTTTTAGACAAAAAATCATATTTTCTTCTCACCTTCTTCCCCAAACCCGTAGGTTAGAGAGAAAAAAAGAGGAGAGAAAGAAATTGTCACCCCGGCTTCATTTCTCGACCGTTTTGATCGTGCCTTAGCTCGTTGGAAAGCTCTCGAGACGTACTTTCTACCCATCCCATCAATCGATGTTTTTGTCCATTCTCTCAAGGCTTTAAGGTATGTTTAAATTCAAAACCTAAAGCTTCAAATAGTGTTTTAATGGTGTTTTTGGTTTTAATCTTCCAATTCTTGCTCGGGAACTTGGAGATTTAGATCGAGGGAGTTGTTTTACGTATATTTAGAACTTTCCCTAAACCCTAGAATCGGGTTTGAGCCAAAAGCCATTTATTTTAGTTTTTCTCATGTTTGTTGTTGATGAGGGTTTTGAATTTGATATGTTTTGTGATTTTACTAAATTGTTCGGGATTGAACTTTTGACCTAAACCCTAAATCATGTTTACCCATTGATATTACCAACCTCCAAAGTGCCCAAAACCAACTCGAACCCCTTTTAAAGTGCTTAAAAATCCGGAAAACCAACTTCACCTTGAAATCCCTTTGAGCCGTGGGCTTCTTGGATGAATTCCCGGGCTGTTTTGTCTTTTATTTTAATGACGTGACGATCGTTCTTCAATTCGGTTAATTAATTTACTTTAGGTGTATTTTAATTATAGGTTTTGTGCATCGTTCGTGATTTCGATCAACCGGTGATTAGGGGTTGACTACTTTTATAAGGTGAGTTTAAAATGGTTGTGATTACTTTTATGTTTTCGAATTGCTTGACGTTTATGTTCAATCGAGGTTAAGAGGGTTAATAGACTTTAGAACTTTCCAAGAATGTATGTTATTTGGGAGTTAAGGAAAGTGCATATGGAAAATTAGTTAAGATTGGTTGTTGTTTAAAATAAGATGTTATTGGTGGATTAAGTAATATTCTCGAGGAGAATTAGATTCCGGAATTTGGAGAAGAGCATTAGGTACTCCTTTTAATTCGAGTGGTTATAAGGTAGCTAAAAGAGACTTTGGAGAGATTCTTCATGTAGAATCGAGTTAGTATGATATTATTAGCGATGAGATTCGCTATTTAGTACTACCAAAGAGGAGTAGTACGTATGGTGTTATAATAAGCATGATTTGTGATTGGTGACTGTGAGGTCACTGTGACAGTGAGGTCACGGTATGATTGTGATTGGTGACTGTGAGGTCACTGTGACAGTGAGGTCACGGTATGATTGTGATTGGTGACTGTGAGGTCACGGTGACAGTGAGGTCACGGTATGATTTGTGATTGGTGACAGTGAGGTCACGGTGACAGTGAGGTCACGGTATGATTTGTGATTGGTGACAGTGAGGTCACGGTGACAGTGAGGTCACGGTATGATTTGTGATTGGTGACTGTGAGGTCACGGTGACAGTGAGGTCACAGTATGATTTGTGATTGGTGACTGTGAGGTCACGGTGACAGTGAGGTCACAGTATGATTGTGATTGGTGATTGTGAGGTCACGGTGACGATGAGGTCACCTGGTATTGTTTGTGATTGGTACTCGTGAGGTCACCGGTATGGTTGTGATTGGTGACAAGTGGTCATGGTTGAATTGTGAAATGTGACAATGTGGTCACAATGTGAAATAACGTGTGGAATGACGTAAATGATAGAAATTTACTTTATTATTTACTTTGTTATGCTTTAGTTGTTTTAGTACTTTATTTTACAAGCTTGAATGTTTATTTTTCGAAAGTTCGATATAGTTGAATGGATTGATTTTCTTATGTAAAGTACTTGGGAATATTGAATGGGTTGTAAGAGCACGTTAGGATTATTTGGACACATTTTGCGATATGGGATTCGGTCCATGGAAGTGATTGCATCCATCTTAGTCTCACTAGCATTTTAATGCTAATGTTGCTACACTTAAGCTTTTCAGGTAATACTCGTGGGAGAGGACGAGGTCGTGGAGGTGGTGTTGCTTGATTTCGAGGGGATGGCTTTTGGGACATTGACTTGCATGTACATTTTGGGAGCATTCTACGAATGCTTGATAAAAATCATATGTCATTACTTTTAAACTTGTGTTTCTGGCTCATGAGAATTTAATAACTGTTGTATATTATTTGTATTATTTTCTCTGATTTTCGGTATAAAATGGAGTGAAATGTCGTTTGTTTTAAATTCTCTGGATTGAGCCTATGTAAGCAGGTTTAGGGAGTTCGTATTTTAAACGGATCCATGCCAAATTTTTGTAAAAATAAGTCTTCCGCTGTTTTACTCATGATTTAAAGATTTGAGAAAATTCGAGTCTTTACAGTTGGTATCAGAGCCTACGGGTTTTGTAGACCACATGCATCGCATGTTATTCATGTTTTTGTTCTAAGTCCTTGTCCAAAGCATCACTCGGATCAACGGCTCCAGGTATTTCTTGAACTTTATTATTAAGTGTTACTTTTCTTAGAAGTGAAAAGTTATGAGGAGAGATTCTCCCTTATTGAATGTTGATTATAATTTGTGATATTTTTCCCACCTCGTAAGAGCCACTAAGTGGCGATGTTGATTGACTGATAGGCGGGGATCTTGGTATGACTACTAAGGTTAGGCTTTATCATGTGTTCTTTGAAGGTTATGCATAGTGTGTAGCGTGTGACATAGAGCTAGTGCAAGGGAGTCGAGATAGTCCAAGAGATTGATCTTTCGATCAAGGTTTGAGTTGTGTTGTATTTTTAGAGTAGTTGTGTTAGTAGAACACGTGACTAACGATTTACTTGAAAAGAGGCATGTTTGTGCCAAAAATCTCGGTGATAAGGGATGTGATACCTAGTTCATTTGATTGTTTGTGGAAAAGTAATCGGTCTAGCTTGAGTTTAGTGACTTAGATTGAGATAGGGACAAGTCCCTAGTCTGAGTTGAGTAAGTGAAGTTATTTTTAATTATGGCATTTCAAGGGATTAGTGAAGTTGTAAATTGAGAGAGTGTTGCTACTCAAGATAGAGAGGTAGAACCTTTTGGAAGATGGTCCTGATGAGGACAGTGAATTATTGTATCATTTGATCATTGGTCTAGCCTTGTAGCTAGCATGTAATGAGTGTACCAATATGAGCCGGAATACTCGAGGTTGAGTTTTTTTCCTGAATCCCTGCTTGTGAAATCTATTGTTGTGAATAAAGTTATTTATACCGATGATTTGTGTATTTTGGGTTGTTGTTTGCATGCTATGTTGATAGTGATGCCTATGTGTGACTTTGATATTATATTGGGTATGGATTGGCTGTCAGCCAACCACGCCAATATTGGCTGTAGTGCCAAGATTGTGGATTTTAGTGGTCCATGTGGGACTAGTTTTCAATTCCATGGGACTCGAGGTAGAGTGACTCCTGCAATCATTTCTGCGATTCAGGCTAGAGCTCTCTTGTGTGATGGTGCTATGGGTTATTTGGCTAGTGTAGTAGACATGTCTGTTAGTGTGACTACACTTGAGTCAATACCGATTGTGAGAGATTTCACTGATGTTTTCCCTGATGAGTTACCCGGTTTACCGCCGGTGAGAGAGATGGATTTTCATATAGAGGTGTTACTTGGGATGGCTCCATTGTCCAAGGCACCTTATCGTATGGCACCAGCGGAGCTGAATGAGCTCAAGAGTCAGTTATAAGGATTCTTAGATTTAGGGTTTATTCGCCCTAGTGTGTCCCCGTGGGGAGCACCAGTGTTGTTTGTGAGAAACAAAGATGATTTTATGAGGTTGTGTATCGACTATCGAGAGTTGAACCGAGTTACCGTGAAAAATAAATATCCTTTGCCAAGGATTGATGATTTGTTTGATCAGTTGAGAGGTGCTACTATCTTTTCGAAGATAGATTTGAGATCCGGTTAACACCAGTTGAGGATCCGAGAGGATGATATTCCCAAACCGCATTTCGTACACGATATGGGCATTATGAGTTTGTTGTTATGTCATTCGGTTTGACTAATGTACCGGCGGTTTTTATGGATCTTATGCAAACGGTGTTTAGAAGGTTCATTGACTCCTTTGTTATTGTGTTTATCGATGACATTTTGATTTATTCTGAGACCGAGGAGTTGCATGCCATGCACTTAGAGAAAGTTTTGATGGTGTTACGAGAACAGAGATTGTATGCAAAGTTCTCTAAGTGTGAGTTTTGGCTAAGGGAAGTGGCATTCTTAGGCCATGTGGTCTCTGGTAATGGGGTGATGGTGGATCCATCTAAAGTCGAGGCGGTTGGTAGTTGGCCTAGACCAATTAGTGTGACTGAGATTCGTAGTTTTCTTGGGCTTGCCGGTTATTGTAGACGATTTGTTCAAGACTTCTCTAAGATAGCATCGGCTTTGACACGTTTGACGAAGAAGGGAGTGGACTTTGTATGGTCCAAGGAGTGTGAAAAGAGCTTTGAGGAGCTCAAGGAGAGACTTATTACTGCACCTGTTTTAGTGTTAACCGATAGTAGTGGTGGTTTGACGGTTTATACCGATGGTTCGATGAGAGGGTTGGGTTGCGTTTTGATGCAACATGGGAAAGTCATAGCTTATGCTTCCCGTCAGTTGAAGGAGCATGAGAAGAAGTATCTGACTCATGATATGGAGTTGGCGGCGGTTGTACATACTTTGAAAATTTGGAGGCATTACTTGTATGGTGAGAAGGTCTTGATATTCACCGATCACAAGAGCCACAAATATTTCTTCACTCAGAAGGAATTGAATGTGAGACAACGACGATGGTTGGAGCTTGTGAAAGACTATGATTGTGATATTCAGTACCATCCCGGGAAAGCCAATGTAGTGGCGGATGCACTTAGCAGAAAGTCTTCACACTTGTCTGCTTTACCAGTGAGATTGAGATGGGAGTTGGAGCGTGCTGAGATAGCCCTCCTTACTGCCGAGGTTACAGTGAGTTTGGCTAGTTTGACAGTTGGGCCTATCATGAGACAAAGGATGATTGAGGCTCAGAGGAGCGAGAATCATTTACAGGCCGGATTTATTGAGGCAGAGTTAGGTGTACCTAGCCACTTTACTCTTTCCTCAGATAGTGCTTTGATGTATCTTCAAAGGCTATGTGTACCATTGAGTTCGACTTTCCGGAAAGAGTTGTTGGAGGAGGCTCACAATTCTATCTTTTATGTTCATCCGGGTAGTACCAAGATGTATAGAGATTTGAGACAACATTATTGGTGGCCCGAGATGAAACTTGAGATTGCGGAGTTTGTAAGTAGATGCTTGACTTGTCAGCAAGTTAAGGCTTTGAGAACGAGACCAGCGGGTTATCTTAATCCTTTGAGTATACCCGAGTGGAAATGGGAAGAGATCTCTATGGATTTTGTTTGTGGGTTGCCTAGAACACCCAAGGGGTATGATACCATTTGGGTCATTGTGGATCGTTTGATAAAATCCGCACACTTTATACCGGGGAGGATCACCTATCCGGTTGAGACATGGGCACAGTTGTACTTAAGGGAGATTGTTAGACTACATGGTGTGCCTGTGAGGATTGTATCAGACCGGGACACTCGGTTTGTGTCGAAGTTTTGGCAGAGTTTGCATTCCGCCATGGGTATCGGTTTGGATTTTAGCACGGCCTTTCATCCTCAGACTGATGGTCAGACAGAGAGAGTTAACCAGATTTTAGAGGATATGTTGAGGGCTTGTGTATTGGACTTTGGTGGTAGTTGGGACTCGCATTTGTACTTGGTAGAGTTTGCGTATAATAATAGTTTCCAGGCTACCATCGAGATGGCACCGTTTGAGGCACTTTATGGTAGAAAGTGTCGTTCTCCCGCTCATTGGGATGAGGTTGGGGAGAGGAGACTGTTGGGACCCGAGTTATTACAGAGGACTAGTGAGTCCATTATGTTGATTAGAGAGAGGATGAGGGTTGCCCAAAGTTGACAGAAGAGTTATGCCGATAAGCGACGTAGTCCACTTGAGTTTGCAGTGGGGGACCACGTGTTTCTGAAGGTAGCACCTATAAAGGGTGTGATGAGGTTTGGGAAGGAGGGCAAGTTGAGCCCTAGGTTTATCGGTCCATTTGAGATTCTGGATCGGGTTGGAGCAGTGGCTTACCGTTTAGCCTTACCACCATCCTTATTGGCCGTTCATAGTGTTTTTCATGTTTCGATGCTTTGAAGATATTTAGCTGACCCTTCACATGTGATAGATCATGAACCCGTTGTTCTTGATGCTAACATATCTTATGAGGAGACACCGGTGAAGATTCTAGCATCGAAACAGAAAGTGTTGAGGAACAAGACAATCAGCTTAGTGAAAGTTTTGTGGACGAACCAAGTGTCAGAGGAGGCCACTTGGGAACGAGAGGAGGAGATGCGGGATAAGTACCCTCATTTGTTTACTTAGTAGCTACTTTTCGGGACGAAAAGTCTTCTAAGGAGGGTGGACTGTAACGTCCCGTTATTTTAAGGTGAAATTTTATTTTTTATTATTTATTTTATTTTATTTTAATTATTTATTTATTGCATTAAAGAGTTAAAGATAATTTTAGAAATTGTTATTTAGAAGTAAATAGTTAGTTTCGTTCGGAAACCTTTTAAACTGTTTATTTAGCTTAAATTAGTTTCGATGGTATTAATAATTATTAATCACCATTGGGCTAGTTTAAGTGGTTCGGGTTTCGTTTTAAAAGCTTAAGGTAAGAAAAGGACATAGGCGTCATTTCCGGAATTCTTAAATATCCTAACACTATTCACTATCTTCTTTATTAAGCCATTTTTTAGACAAAAAATCATATTTTCTTCTCACCTTCTTCCCCAAACCCGTAGGTTAGAGAGAAAAAAAGAGGAAAGAAAGAAATTGTCACCCCGGCTTCGTTTCTCGACCGTTTTCATCGTGCCTTAGCTCGTTGGAAAGCTCTCGAGACGTACTTTCTACCCATCCCATCAATCGAGGTTTTTGTCCATTCTATCAAGGCTTTAAGGTATGTTTAAATTCAAAACCTAAAGCTTCAAATAGTGTTTTAATGGTGTTTTTGGTTTTAATCTTCCAATTCTTGCTCGGGAACTTGGAGATTTAGATCGAGGGAGTTGTTTTACGTATATTTAGAACTTTCCCTAAACCCTAGAATCGGGTTTGAGCCAAAAGCCATTTATTTTAGTTTTTCTCATGTTTGTTGTTGATGAGGGTTTTGAATTTGATATGTTTTGTGATTTTACTAAATTGTTCGGGATTGAACTTTTGACCTAAACCCTAAATCATGTTTACCCATTGATATTACCAACCTCCAAAGTGCCCAAAACCAACTCGAAACCCTTTTAAAGTGCTTAAAAATCCGGAAAACCAACTTCAACTTGAAATCCCTTTGAGCCGTGGGCTTCTTGGATGAATTCCCGGGCTGTTTTGTCTTTTATTTTAACGACGTGACGATCGTTGTTCAATTCGGTTAATTAATTTACTTTAGGTGTATTTTAATTATAGGTTTTGTGCATCGTTCGTGATTTCGGTCAACCGGTGATTAGGGGTTGACTACTTTTATAAGGTGAGTTTAAAATGGTTGTGATTACTTTTATGTTTTCGAATTGCTTGACGTTTATGTTCAATCGAGGTTAATAGGGTTAATAGACTTTAGAACTTTCCAAGAATGTATGTTATTTGGGAGTTAAGGAAAGTGCATATGGAAAATTAGTTAAGATTGGTTGTTGTTTAAAATAAGATGTTATTGGTGGATTAAGTAATATTCTCGAGGAGAATTAGATTCCGGAATTTGGAGAAGAGCATTAGGTACTCCTTTTAATTCGAGTGGTTATAAGGTAGCTAAAAGAGACTTTGGAGAGATTCTTCATGTAGAATCGAGTTAGTATGATATTATTAGCGATGGGATTCGCTATTTAGTACTACCAAAGATGAGTAGTACGTATGGTGTTATAATAAGCATGATTTGTGATTGGTGACAGTGAGGTCACGGTGACAGTGAGGTCACGGTATGATTGTGATTGGTGACAGTGAGGTCATGGTGACAGTGAGGTCACGGTATGATTTGTGATTGGTGACAGTGAGGTCACAGTGACATTGAGGTCACGGTATGATTGTGATTGGTGACAGTGAGGTCACGGTATGATTTGTGATTGGTGACTGTGAGCTCACGGTGACTGTGAGGTCACGGTGACAGTGAGGTCACGGTATGATTTGTGATTGGTGACTGTGAGGTCACGGTGACAGTGAGGTCACGGTATGATTGTGATTGGTGACGGTGAGGTCACGGTATGATTGTGATTGGTGACTGTGAGGTCACGGTATGGTTTGTGATTGGTGACTGTGAGGTCACGGTGACAGTGAGGTCACAGTATGGTTTGTGATTGGTGACAGTGAGGTCACGGTATGGTTGTGATTGGTGACAAGTGGTCACGGTTGAATTGTGAAATGTGACAATGTGGTCACAATGTGAAATAACGTGTGGAATGACGTAAATGATAGAAATTTACTTTATTATTTACTTTGTTATGCTTTAGTTGTTTTAGTACTTTATTTTACAAGCTTGAATGTTTATTTTTCGAAAGTTCGATATAGTAGAATAGATTGATTTTCTTATGTAAAGTACTTGGGAATATTGAATGGGTTGTAAGAGCACGTTAGGATTATTTGGACACATTTTCCGATATGGGATTCGGTCCATGGAAGTGCTTGCATCCATCTTATTCTCACTAGCATTTTTATGCTAATGTTCGTCGCACTTAAACTTTTCAGGGTAATACTCGTGGGAGAGGACGAGGTCGTGGAGGTGGTGTTGCTTGATTTCGAGGGGATGGCTTTTGGGACATTGACTTGCATGTACATTTTGGGAGCATTCTACGAATGCTTGATAAAAATCATATGTCATTACTTTTAAACTTGTGTTTCTGGCTCATGAGAATTTAATAACTGTTGTATATTATTTGTATTATTTTCTCTGATTTTCGGAATAAAATGGAGTGAAATGTCGTTTGTTTTAAATTCTCTGGATTGAGCCCATGTAAGCAGGTTTAGGGAGTTCGTATTTTAAACGGATCCACGCCAAATTTTTGTAAAAATAAGTCTTCCGCTATTTTACTCATGATTTAAAGATTTGAGAAAATTCGAGTCTTTACAAATATTGATAAAGAAAAAAAAAATTTACAATAACTTTTTAAAAATGCATATTTATATAAATGTTTTAGGAAATAAAGCTACCCACCACAATTTTTTTTTAGTGTTTTAGTTTTTAAAATTTGATTAGGATTTCAAAAACAATTTTAAACGATATATTTATATAATAAAATATTAATAAACAAGTTTAATTTTTAAAAACGGAAAATAAAACAAAAGCCGTTACAAACCATCATTTCATATATAACAACAACAACAATAATAATGACAAGGGGTACTTGCAAATCTAGCAATTTTTCTAATAATGCTTATTAAAATACCAGCTTATTGTAACTTTTTACTGAGTCTATTAGTGATAAACATTTAATTACATTTTTTACACTAAGTTTATCAATGATACACACATTAATCATTGATTATCATAGTAAAAATTACTATATTTACAAATACTTTTTAGAGTTGATATTTTTACAAATATTATATCAAATTCCGTTATCTAATAAAATTTCCCTAATAATAAAGGCTAATCTAATAATTCTAGACCGTTCTTGTAAATATCACAATTTAAAATATTTTAAAAGATAATGTATAAGCTATTGGAATCTCCGAAGACTAACCATAGAAAATTCTTGGTTTGTCCCTACATGAATTATTATAGCTGTATAAACTTGTCTTAAGGATAAGCCATTAAGGGGAAGGGAAGAAAACAATGTTTGGCCAACTCAGTAACGAATCGGAGATTAAAGCTCCGGCCGCCACAGTCTGGGAGCTTTATAGAGGTCTTAAATTAGGTAAACTAGTTGAGAAATATCTCTCAGATCTGATTCAGAAAGTCGAGATCGTCGAAGGTGATGGAGGAGAAGGAACTGTTCTGAAACTCATATTCGCTCCCGGTAACTTTTCACCTTCTCTCTTTCCTCTCTAAATTTTCTAAATAAAGAGGTTTTTACGAATATAATAGAATCAAGAAACAATGTTTACAATAATAACGGTCCAAAAACTTATTTACGCAAAATAGCATAAATCTCAAATTCTCACGTATAATATAGTAGCGGTTAATTATAAAATTATAACTAGTTTTGCATAAATAATCAATGATTTTCATAAATATAATAATTGATTCACTACATAGGCGTGAAAATTGGGTGGGGCGTACACCCGTTTAAGGTTTTTTTCCCCACCTGGCACAATTAATTCTATCCCCCCACCCCAGATCCCGCCCCTTTTATTAAACGGGGGTTGGGTGGTGTCTAAACAGTGTGAAGGAAAATTGTTAAAAATGCATGATTTCATATATTCTTTTAAATCAAAATTCAATTTTTCAATGATAATAGTACATAAAAATAAACAAATAAAACTCCCAATCATAATTTATATAAAAATAAACGTAGGAAAATTAAATTACAAAAATAAATAAATTAAAGTAGCTAAACGGGGTGGGGCGGGGGTGTAAATAGGGAAAAAATTCCCCCGCCCCGCCCCATTTATTAGGCGGATTTGACAGGGTCGGGGCAGGGAAGCGAGGTTGGGGTTTTCGCTTTCACCCCTATCACTACAGAAGCAATCACTTATTTTACAAATTCATAATATTAACTAATATTTCCATGTAATCACTGATTCCATCTCATAAGTTATCACTTATTTATGTAATTTACATGAATATGGATTTTTTTTATAAAAAAATACTATATTTATAAATATTGTTGAAAATTCTGGTACTAGATGAAATTTCCCTTTGATATTTACATTTAAAGAATTATTATTTTTTATAAATTTATAATTAGATGTTTATGTTTTTATAATTAGATAACTAATTTTTTTATTTGTGCTGAATAAAAAAATTTATAATTAGATAAGTCATTTCTATGTTTGTTGAGTTTTTTAAGAATTAGATTAAACTACTTGAGTGTTGGGTGAATTTTTCTTTTTATTTGTTTGATTCTGTGACTATAATGAACCTTTTCTCATCGAGACTTGACGTTTGTGGTTAGTTTATAGAGTTATAAATGATGAAATTAAAAGGTTAAAAAATTTAATTGACGAATCCTACTTAACTACGTGTATAAGTTAGTTTTTTCTTAATATGTTTAAATTGCAAGATTGATTCGTTTTTTATCTGACGCTGAGAATGGTTGAGGGTATGCTTAGATTTTATTTGGTCTTTGAATTTTGATTTTTTTCCGTTATTCGATACATTATCATAATTTATATAGTTATATAGTATATTATTGTAAATTATGAGTGGTCATCACTCTCGGATTTCTGTTTTAAAAAATGTGGTAGTTTAATAATAGAGCAACTTCATTTGAAAAATAATAATAATAAACCGTAGAGCCACTTGATAACTATTTTTTTAAACGATGTTTTCAAATCAAACCTATGTGATTTTAAAAAGATTTTAAGCATCTATGTAGTTTTATAAATTAAAATTTTACACCATTTTATCAATTAGTTTTAATAAAATTGATTCATGTATTTATTTTTACATTATCCACCAATTCTAATTAAGTGAAAAGTACGAAAAAAATTATCAGATGAGTGTAATTTATAGAATAAGTCATTTTGTTGATAAAATGTGAAATACAGGTGTTTAAAAAATTTAATGACCCGAAATACCAACCGGCCAACTCATACAGTTTGGGTTAAAAAAATTATATTATATAGCTTGGGTTTGGTTGGTTGGTTCAAGGACTTCCTATAAACTAGTTTTTGTGGCACCAAACCAGCCAGAATTTATTAATTACAAAAATACTTATTTAATAATCTAACTACTTTTATATGTCTTGTTAATTTCAGACATCTTAAGGACCCATTAATTTTTTTATTCTTTCTTATAATTCTCTTTTATCAAATAATTAGTTTAAATCATTTAGGTATCATTTTTCCATCCAATAAGGTTTAATTTTTTGTTTTAATATATAAAAGTATGTAATTTGATTCTAAAAAGTATTATTTTACTTTTTTACTATACAAATTTTTAAAATGAACAACATGAATAACCTGCACCAACCCAAACCAATATTTGTACGAATGGATTTATTACTTTGTAAGGGTTATTTGAGTTGTACTAAATTGTAACTCAAATAATTAAATTAAGATTAAAAAAATGCATCAACTCGAGCGAACTAAACCGAGGAACATTCATACTTTTAACATAAATTATTCTACAAAAACCTACTAAAATAAAAAAAAAATAGATTAAATTTGAAAGTTCTAAATGGTGACTTTACGAAAACTATTTGCAAAAATATATGTTTGTAAAAGTAGTTGCAAATAAAAAAAAATAGATCGACTTTAATAACTTTTAAAAAAAAAAATCTTATAATATTTATTTAATAAATAATAATTAATCCATTTTACTTATTGACACATCTTATAATATTTCATCTTAATTTTATTAGATTAACAATGAACGAAGTTAAATTTAAATATGTACACGTCGTGCAGGTTTCGTTGGTCCCCCAAGTTACAAAGAGAAGTTCACAAAGATAGATGACGAGAATCGTATAAAAGAGACAGAAGTTGTTGAAGGAGGGTACTTGGATCTTGGTTTCACTCTCTATAGGGTTCGTTTTGAGATCAATGAGAAAGATGAAGAGAGTAGCATTGTGAAATCTACAATTGAGTATGAAGTCAATGAAGAATCTAAGGCAAATGCTTCCTTTGTTACCATACAGCCTTTGATTGATATCGCTGATGCTGCTAACAAGCATTTTCTCACCAATCAACACAACCTCGATTATTGATAAATTGGAATATTCCACACATTGCCTAATCACTTGTTTGGTGGTTTATTAATTGCACTGGGTTATGTACTCATTTCAATTAAATAATTTTAAAAAATTGTTGTCTTTTATCATGATCTTTGATTTGGTAATGAATATTGTAATAATTAATGACTCTAAAACTCAAGTAGATGGTTTTATATGCTCTAATGTCTAGTTTATGTTTGCTATTTGGATGTCAGGCTACTTCAACTCTTCACAACTCTTTGTTGCACATGCTTGCTGTCAAATTGTCAAGAATTGGTTCAACTGTTTTGAAAGCTGATGCAGTGTAGGATAGCAGTAAGTTTGTGAAGATTGTAACTGTTCATGTTAGCGTAGAAGTTAGTTAGTTAAGTTGTAAATAGCTTGTACATATAAAAGCTTTTAGTTTTCATTTCTGGATGCATTCTATCAAGGCGTGTATGTTTTTGGCTTCTTAATATGACTCAATGAGTCTTATGCTTTTGTTATATCAAAGATTATATTAATGGATCATATTCCTTCAATCAACAAAACGTTTGCATTGATCATTCAAGAGGAACGTCAACACAAATTGAAAACTATTGAACTTCCTACACCATCTGAATCTTTGGCTTTTTCTGTTTCTCATACTAATCAAAAGCCCCATGTTTTTTTATAAATATAACAAAAAGGACAAGCCAGTTCATTGCAATATTTCTGGACATACCATATGGACAAATGCTATAGACTTCATGGTTTTCCTCCATGGTTTCAAATTCAAGAACAAAAATCCGGTTAATCCTACCAATCAAGTATCTATTGATGACTCTTCTTCTTCACATAATCATTATCTACTGCTACTGCTAAACCTTATAAGATTAATGCTGATCAATATCATCAACTGATGAATCTTCTCACTACTCAGGTACACAATTCTACAACCTTTTCTTCAGCGAATAATAACACTCATCTCATGTTGTAGGTACGTGTTTTTCTGTTAGTGCAAATTTTCCAATTGATTCTATAAGAATGTGCATTTTGGATTTTGGTGCTTCTAATCACATACGTTCTTATGTTGTTTTGTTTGACACTTTAATCTCTGTTCAAGATACTTATGTGACCTTACCAAACAGTCAACGAATTGCAGTTTCTGGTATTGGGAATGTGTTATTGAATAACACTTTATTACTAAATGGTGTTTTTCATATCCCAGCTTTTGACTACAATCATATTTCAGTTTGTACTTTGACAAGACAATCTGATCTTTTCACTCTTTTTGCTTCTACTGATTGCTTCATTCAAGAGGAGTTCAATTTGAAGATGATTGGCAAGGGTGATTTCTTACGTGGTTTATATGTGCTGACAAAAAATAATAAGCTGTGAACTGCTGCTCCAAAGTCTGTTTCTTTTTGTTCATCTATTTTACAAAAGCCCTCTATTCAGGGATGGCATAATAGACTATGGTATTTATCTTTCTTTAGACTATCTTTACTGCATGATAAACTAGGGATGTCTACTTCTGCAAATAAGACAATGCACTTGGATTCATATTGTATTTGTCCTTTAGCCAAACAAAGAAGATTGTTTTTTATCTCAAATAATCATATGTCTGCTTTTCCTTTTGATTTAGTCCATTGTGACATATGGGGCCCTTATCATACATCAACACATCATGGTTTTAAATATTTTTTTGACATTGGCCGATGTTCATTATATTATTCTCAGGTTTTTCACTCTTATTTCTACACAGTTTAACCAGAAAATTAAGGGTTTCATAACTGATAATCCCCCTGAGCTACAATTCATAGAATTTTTTTTCAGTCCAAGGGAGTTGTCCACAAGTTTTCATGTGTTGACAGAACTCTGTTGCTGAGAGGAACATCGGCATTTGCTTAATGTTGCACGAGCTTTGTATTTTCAATCTAAAGTACCTATCCATCTCTAGGGCAATTGCATTTTAATGGCTACTTATTTGATAAATAGAACTCCTACTTCACTTCTTTACAACAAGTCTCCTTTTGAGGTTTTGTTCTAATAGGTAATTCAATATGATTTGTTCAAGTCTTTTGGTGTTGTCTTTTCTTTGTTTCCACTCTTTCCTCCCACAGAAAGAAGTTTGAACCTTGGGCTCGCAAGTGCATTTTGGGTACCCTCCTGCCATGAAGGGTTACAAGGTGTATGATTTAACTCAGAAACAATTTTTTTGTTTCCATGGATGTTTTCTTTCATGAACATTATTTTCCTTTTTATAACATAGACAATTTAGCCCCTGTTGACATCTTTTCTGATTTTGTCCTTCCCAAACCTTTAACTATTACTTTACCTACCATTACCCCTCTTTCACATCATTCTACTTCTACTGAACTTGCTTTTACTACTTCTTTAATAACCATTACATCAGTTGTTGAAGATATTGGCCATCATCATGCTATTGTTTCTAGTGATCAAAACAATTTGAGAAGAACTTCAAGAGTTAGTAAACCACCTTCCTACTTATTTGACTTCCATTGCAATCTACTTACTCAAAAACTTGTTTCTTCCAGTCCCAAGTATCCCTTACAAAAATACCTTTCATATTCCAGGCTTTCTTCATCTCATGGAAGATTTTTAATGAATGTTTCTTTAGAATATGAACCTCAGTTTTATCATCAAGCTATTTTTTTTATCACTGGGTGAAGGTTATGTCTGATGAAATTAATGCCATGGAAAGGACCAATACATGGTCAGTTGTTCCTTTACCTCAAGGTCATAATACAATTGGTTGCAAGTGAATAAAAAAAATCAAGCATAAGGCTGATGGAAGTAAGGATAGATATAAAGATATAAAAGCAAGATTGGTTGCTAAAGGTTACAATCAACAGGAAAGGCTTGAATATTTTGAAATTTTTTCCCCTGTAGCTAAAATAGTTTATGTCAAACTTCCCCTCTCTTTGGTTACACAGTATTCTTGGCCATTTGCCCAATTAGATATAAACAATACTTTTCTGAATGAGATCTCTTTGAGGAAGTTTATATGCAACTGCGATTAGGTTTTACTTCTATTTCTCCTACTTTCAAATAGAGTGTTGTTCTTGGTAAGGGGCAGTCTAAATCTCTTGTTTGCAAGTAACATAAATTCATTTTATGGATTAAAGTAGGCCTCTAGGTAGTGGTTTGCTAAATTTCCTCTTCATTGTTGTTTTATGGTTTTAAACAGTCCAAGGCTGATTGTTCTCTATTTACAAAGGGGAATAGTTCTTCATTTTTAGCTCTCTTAGTCTATGTTGATGACATAGTCATTACAACATCTAGTCTCATTATTCAACATCTTAAGACTTATTTTGTAAAGACTCGAATTTTCACAAATCTTTAAATCAGAAGTAAAACAGCGGAAGACTTATTTTTACAAAAATTTGGCGTGGATCCGTTTAAAATACGAACTCCCTAAACCTGTTTTTAAGAACACAACTCAGCAAAGTTTATTCACATATATTCCTACCCAGAATATACTCAAATCAGAGAAAGTAAACTCAAAATATACATACAACCGACTTTAGGCTCTCATGAGCCACAAAATACAAGTTTTAAGACTTTATTTCAAGTTTATATGTATATAAAGCATTCCCAAAATACACCAAACTTAGATTTACAAGTCCAAATGTCCATGAGCATCTACTCGAGATCACGCAAGACCACCTCCACGACCTCGCCCTCTACCACGAATATTACCTGAAAATAAAGTGGTGTAGCACCATTAGCAAACAATGCTAGTGAGAATAAGATGGATACAAGCACTTTTATGAACCAAATTCCATATCGGAGAATGTGTCCAAATAAACCTAAGTACTCTTGCACTACCCATTCAATATTCCAAGTACTTTACATATAAGATCAAACCATTCTACTATCTCGTAAATTCGGAAAGTAAACATTCAAGCCCGTAGTTAAAGTAGATACTAGTGCTTAACAAAGTAAATGACAAAGTAAATAACAAAGTAAATAACAAAGTAAATAACAAAGTAAATAACATCCGTGACCACTTGTCACCAATCATAACCATTCCGTGACCTCCGTGCATAACGATAATATGCATGCATAACGATAATATGCAAGTCACCAATCACAATCATTCCGTGACCTCCGTGCATAACGATAATATGCATGCATAACGATAATATGCAAGTCATCGTGACATCTATGCATAACGATAATATGCAAGTCAACGTGATATCTATGCATAACGATAATATGCAAGCATAACGATAATATGCAAGTCATCGTGACATCTATGCATAACGATAATATGCAAGCATAACGATAATATGCAAGTCAACGTGACATCTACGCATAACGATAATATGCAAGCATAACGATAATATGCAAGTCAACGTGACATCTACGCATAACGATAATATGCAAGCATAACGATAATATGCAAGTCAACGTGACATCTACGCATAACGATAATATGCAAGCATAACGATAATATGCAAGTCAACAACCACAACCACTAAAATAACGTACTAACATGATTCTACACAAGAATCTCTCCCAAGTCCTTTTAACTATTCTAACACTAGTCAAGATAAAAGGAGTACATAATACTCTTCTCCAAGTTCCGGATTCTCATTCTCCTCGAGAATCTAACTTAAACCACCAATAACATCTTACTTTACTTAGCAACTAAACTTAACTAAAATTCCTTATACACTTTCCTTAACTCCCAAAATAACATAATAACTTGGAAAATTCTCTAGCCTAATAATCCCTCTTAACATCGATCTAACATAATCGTCAAGTAATTTGAAAGCATAAAAGTAATCATAACCATTTTAAACTCACCTTATAAGAGTAGTCAACTCCTAACCACCGGTTGGTCAAAAATCACGAACAATGCTCAAAACCTATAATTACAATACACCTAAAGTATATTAATTACTCGAATTGAACAACGATCGACACGATTCTAAATTAAAAGACAAAACAACCCTTAATTAAAGCCAAGAGGCCCACGGCTCAAGGGGAAGGAAGAAAAGGAAATTGTTTTCCGGATTTCAAGCACTTTAAAGACAATCCGGGTTGGTTTCGGTTACTTTGAAGTTTGGTAAACTCAATGGGTAAACCTAATTTAGGGTTTAGGTCAACAATTCAATCCCAAACAAATTAGGAAAGTCATTAAACTAAACAATTCAAAGTTCTCATCAAAAACCAATAAAAGGAAAAAATTGAATTAAAAGACTTTTGGCTCAAATCCGAACTTAGGGTTAGGGGAAAGTTCCTAGGAATGAATAAAACGACTTTCCCGATTGATATCAATAAGCCCCGATGAACGAAATCGAAAATTACAACTCAAAACCTCCATTGAACACTATTCACTTCTAGGTTTTGAATCTTTAACATACCTTTAGGCCTCGATAAAACGAGCGGAAATCCCGAAGAGTAGGTTGGAAATGATCCCCGGGCCAAGAGCTTTCCACAGGATCTAGAATCGATGCGATCCGTTGAGAAATAAAGAAAATCAAAAATTTGAGGGGGGGGAGATGAAGCTCACCAGCAAGGAGCAAAAGAAGATGCAGAAATTGTGTTTTTTTGGCTAAGTATGGGTATTTAAAGGATGATGAATAGTGTTTTTGGGATTTTTAGTAAATCGGGTAATAACGCCTACGTTTCTCTTTTACTTTTGCCTTAAAAACGAACCCCGAACCACTTAAACTAGCCCCTGGTGATTAATAATTATTAATTGGCCTATTAATAATTATTAATACAACCAAAACTAAAATAGGCTAATTTAGCGATTAAAAAGGTTTCCGAACGAAAATAACTATTTAAATCTAAATAACTAAATCTAAATTAACTTTAAATAAATAAACACTTATATAAATAAAAAAAATTACCTCTAAAATAACGGGACGTTACAGTCCACCCTCCTTAAAAGACTTTTCGTCCCGAAAAGTAGCTTCTAAGTAAACAAATGAGGGTACTTATCCCGCATCTCCTCCTCTCGTTCCCAAGTGGCCTCTTCGACACTTGGTTCCTCCACAAGACTTTCACTAAGCCGATAGTCTTGTTCCTCAATACCTCTCATTCCGTTGCTAGAATCTTCACCTGGTGTCTCCTCATAAGACATGTTAGCATCAAGAACAACGGGCTCATGATCTATCACATGTGAAGGGTCAGCCAAATATCTTGAAGCATCGAAACATGAAACACACTATGGACGGTGACAAGGATGGTGGCAAGGCTAAACGGTAAGCCACTGTTCCAACTCGATCCAGAATCTCAAATGGACCGATAAACCTAGGACTTAACTTGCCCTTCTTCCCAAACCTCATCACACCCTTCATAGGTGCTACCTTCGAAATACGTGGTCCCCCACCGCAAACTCCAAGTGGACTACGCCGCTTATCCAGGATAGCTCTTCCGTGGACGACTGGGCAACCCTCATCCTTTCTCTAATCAACATAATGGACTCACTAGTCCTCCTGTAATAACTCGGGTCCCAACGGTCTCCTCTCTCCGACCTCATCCCAATGAGCGGGAGAGCGACACTTTCTACCATAAAGTGCCTCAAATGGTGCCATCTCGATGGTAGCTTGGAAACTATTGTTATATGCAAACTCTACCAAGTACAAATGCGAGTCCCAACTACCACCAAAGTCAAGAACACAGGCCCTCAACATATCCTCTAATATCCGGTTAACTCTCTCTGTCGACCATCGATCCCGAGGATGAAAGGCCGTGCTAAAGTCTAAACCGGTACCCATGGCGGAATGCAAACTTTGCCAAAACTTTGACACAAAGCGAGTGTCCTGGCCCGATACAATCCTCACAGGCACTCCATGAAGTCTAACAATTTCCTTCAAGTACAATCGTGCCCATGTCTCTCCTGGATAAGTAATCCTCCCTGGTAAAAAGTGTGCGGATTTTGTCAAACGATCCACAATCACCCAAATGGTATCATACCCTTTGGATGTTCTAGGCAATCCACAAACAAAATCCATAGAGATCTCTTCCCATTTCCACTCAGGTATACTCAAAGGATTAAGATAACCCACTGGTCTCGTTCTCAAAGCCTTGACTTGCCGACAAGTCAAGCATCTACTCACAAACTCCGCGATCTCAAGTTTCATCCCGGCCACCAATAATGTTGTCTCAAATCTCTATACATCTTGGTACTACCCGGGATGAACAGAAAAGATAGAATTGTGGGCCTCCTCCAACAATTCTTTCCAGGAAAGTCGAGCTCAAAGGTACACATAGCCTTTGACGATACATCAAAGCACTATCAGGAGGAAAAAGTGAAGTGGCTAGGTACACGACTCGCCTCAATAAAGCCGGCCTGTAAATGATCCTCACTCCTCCGAGCCTCAATCATCCTCCGTCTCAAAGTAGGCCCCCATGTCAAACCGGCCAAACTCATCGTAACCCTAGTAGAAGGAGAGCTATCTCAAGACGCTCTAAATCCCATCTCAATCTCATCGGTAAAAAGGGACAAGTGCGAAGACTTTCTACTTAGAGCATCCGCCACTACATTGGCTTTTCAGGGATGGTACTGAATATCGCAATCATAGTCTTTCACAAGCTCCAACCATCGTCGTTGTCTCATATTTAATTCCTTCGAGTGAAGAAATATTTGAGGCTCTTGTGATCGGTGAATATCAAGATCTTCTCACCATACAAGTAATGCCTCCAAATTTTCAAAGCATGCACAACCGCCGCCAACTCCATATCGTGAGCCGGATACTTTTTCTCATGCTCCTTCAACTGACGTGAAGCATAAGCAATAACCTTACCATGTTGCATCAAAACGCAACCCAAACCTCTCTTCGAAGCATCGGTATAAACCGTCAAACCACCACTATCATCGGGTGACACCAAAACAGTGCAAGAATAAGTCTCGCTTGAGCTCCTCGAAGCTCTTTTCACACTCCTCGGACCATACAAAGTCCGCTCCCTTCTTCGTCAAACGTGTCAAAGCCGATGCTATCTTAGAGAAGTCTTGAACAAACCGTCTGTAATAACCGGCAAGTCCAAGAAAACTACGAATTTCAGTCACACTAGTTGGTCTAGGCCAACTACTAACCGCCTCAACCTTAGATGGATCCACCATCACTCCTTTACTCGAGACCACATGGCCTAAGAAAGCCACTTCCCTGAGCCAAAACTCACACTTAGAGAACTTTGCATACAATTTCTTGGTCCGTAACACGGTCAAAACTTTCTCTAAGTGCATAGCATGCAACTCCTCGGTCTCGAGAATAAATCAAAATATCATCAATAAACACAATAACAAAGGAGTCAATGAACCTCCTAAACACCGTCTGCATAAGATCCATAAAAACCGCCGGCGCATTAGTCAAACCGAATGACATAACAATGAACTCATAATGCCCATAACGTGTACGAAATGCGGTTTTGGGAATATCATCCTCCCGGATCCTCAACTGGTGATAACCGGATCTCAAATCTATCTTCGAAAAGATAGTAGCACCTCTCAACTGATCAAATAAATCATCAATCCTTGGCAAAGGATATTTATTTTTCACAGTAACTCGGTTCAACTCTCGGTAGTCGATACACAACCTCATTGAACCATCTTTCTTCCTCACAAACAACACTGGTGCTCCCCACCGGGGACACACTAGGGCGTATAAACCCTAAATCTAAGAGTCCTCGAATCGACTCTTGAGCTCACTCACTCACTGGTGCCATACGATAAGGTGCCTTGGACAATGGAGCCGTCCCCAGGTAACACCTCTATCTCGAAAATCCATCTCTCTCACGGTGGTAAACCAGGGTAACTCATCGGGGAAAACATCGGAGAAATCCCTCACAATCCAGATCGACTCAAGTGTAGTCACACTAATGGACATGTCTACTACACTAGCCAAATAACCCATAGCACCATCACACAAGAGAGCTCTAGCCTGAATCGCGAAATGATTACAGGAGTCACTCTACCTCGACTCCCACCGGAATCGAAAACTAGTCCCACATGGACCAATAAAATCAACAATCTTGGCACTACTGACCAATATTGGCGTGGTTGGTGACAACCAATCCATACCCAATATAATATCAAAGTCACACATAGGCATCACTATCAACATAGCATGCAAACAACAACAACCCAAAATACACAAATCATCGGTATAAATAACCCTATCCACAACAATAGATTTCCCAGGTGGAGTAGAAACATGCAACTCATGCCCTAACGGTGCGAGACTCACATGCAGCGGACTCAACAAACTCAGCAGAAATAAAGGAATGGCTAGCCCCTGAATCAAATAAAGCTAAAGCAGAATGTCCCAAGACTGTCACAGTACCTGTAACGACAGTACCTGACGCCTCGGCATCCTCTCTAGTAGTGGCAAAAACACGAGCCTGCTGAGGTGGCTGATAAGGTGCATAAACAGGTGGTGGTGCTCTCGGATACTGGGTAGGCCTAACCTGGCCCCTACCTCCTATCTGACCACGACCATGCCCCTGACCTCGTCCCCTGCCATGACCAAGATATCTTGCGGTGGAGCCTGAAGTCTCGGACAATCTTTGTCGAACATGCCCAATCGATCACGGTGAAAGCACCTCGGAACACTATCTTTGCGATCTTTGGGCCGAATCTGAGATCCAGATGGTCCTCCTCCCCTACCCTGTGCATATCCCGGTGGGTGGGTCACTCGACCTGAATGGTCACCCTCGGCCTTCCTCTTAAGAGAGGAGGTCTGGAGCATTGCTATCTCGGCCTTTTTCTCAGAAGGCCCAATATCTATAGCTAAGGCAAAATCTAAAGCCTCAGCATAAGTGGTAGGTCGAAAAGCTCGTATATGACCTCGGATGTCAGCTCTCAAGCCCACAACAAACCTCTTCCTCTTACTTTCGGGATCCGACTTGCCCAAGAGCAAACTTGGACAACCGGTCGAACTCCCTCTCATACTCAATCACAGATCGATCTCCCTGCCTCAGGGTCAGAAACTGTACTCCAACCGATCCCTGATATCCTCCGGGTAATATTTTTCAAAGAACTTCTCCCTAAACATCTCCCAGGTGACTATCAAAGTAGGACTCAAAGAACGATAAAGTCCACGCCACCAATATAACGCATCATCAACCAGAGAATAGGTCCCACAATGGACCTTGGTCGGTCAGGACACTGAATAGACTCAAGGGCTCTCTCAACCCTCGTAACCCATCTCTCGGCAATCGCCGGATCAATAGATGTCCCATCAAACTCAGGAGGGGCATGCCTCAGATAATCTTTCAGAACCTTAGCAGCATCGCTACTCTCAGGTCTGTCAACTGGAGCAAGTACTCTAGTAGGTGGTATAACATGATCATGGTGTCCTCCACCACCCCGTAACAACTCCAAATAATCCCCCATGGGAATAGTAACACTACCTGCAGGCATAGCTGGCCTGTCAACTGGAGTCTCATCCTCGTGTACAAAACCCGGGATCGATCCTCTAGCATCAGTATGATCCTCAGGCAGAGGCGGAGTAACTGTCCTAGCACGACCTCGACCCCTACCTCGGCCTCGGCCGCACCGCAGTAGCCGGTACACTACGCTGACTCCTCCTAAGTGCAGCTACTTTGGGAGGCATACTGAAATCACAAATAGACAAGTTCCTTGTGAGCCAAACATAAAATAGGAACTTACAAGTCTACACTTAACTTGTCGGTAAAATAATCTATAAAGTACAAATTTAGAGGATACCTGGTGCTGTCGATCCGAGTAATGCTTTGGACAAGGACTTAAAACAAAACATGAAAAATATGCAATGCATATAGTCTACAGAAGCCGTAGGCTCTGATACCAACTGTAAAGACTCGAATTTTCACAAATCTTTAAATCAGAAGTAAAACAGCGGAAGACTTATTTTTACAAAAATTTGGCGTGGATCCGTTTAAAATACGAACTCCCTAAACCTGTTTTTAAGAACACAACTCAGCAAAGTTTATTCACATATATTCCTACTCCAGAATATACTCAAATCAGAGAAAGTAAACTCAAAATATACATACAACCGACTTTAGGCTCTCATGAGCCACAAAATACAAGTTTTAAGACTTTATTTCAAGTTTATATGTATATAAAGCATTCCCAAAATACACCAAACTTAGATTTACAAGTCCAAATGTCCATGAGCATCTACTCGAGATCACGCAGCACCACCTCCACGACCTCGTCCTCTACCACGAATATTACCTGAAAATAAAGTGGTGTAGCACCATTAGCAAACAATGCTAGTGAGAATAAGATGGATACAAGCACTTTTATGAACCAAATTCCATATCGGAGAATGTGTCCAAATAAACCTAAGTACTCTTGCACTACCCATTCAATATTCCAAGTACTTTACATATAAGATCAAACCATTCTACTATCTCGTAAATTCGGAAAGTAAACATTCAAGCCCGTAGTTAAAGTAGATACTAGTGCTTAACAAAGTAAATGACAAAGTAAATAACAAAGTAAATAACAAAGTAAATAACAAAGTAAATAACATCCGTGACCACTTGTCACCAATCATAACCATTCGGTGACCTCCGTGCATAACGATAATATGCATGCATAACGATAATATGCAAGTCACCAATCACAATCATTCCGTGACCTCCGTGCATAACGATAATATGCATGCATAACGATAATATGCAAGTCATCGTGACATCTATGCATAACGATAATATGCAAGTCAACGTGATATCTATGCATAACGATAATATGCAAGCATAACGATAATATGCAAGTCATCGTGACATCTATGCATAACGATAATATGCAAGCATAACGATAATATGCAAGTCAACGTGACATCTACGCATAACGATAATATGCAAGCATAACGATAATATGCAAGTCAACGTGACATCTACGCATAACGATAATATGCAAGCATAACGATAATATGCAAGTCAACGTGACATCTACGCATAACGATAATATGCAAGCATAACGATAATATGCAAGTCAACAACCACAACCACTAAAATAACGTACTAACATGATTCTACACAAGAATCTCTCCCAAGTCCTTTTAACTATTCTAACACTAGTCAAGATAAAAGGAGTACATAATACTCTTCTCCAAGTTCCGGATTCTCATTCTCCTCGAGAATCTAACTTAAACCACCAATAACATCTTACTTTACTTAGCAACTAAACTTAACTAAAATTCCTTATACACTTTCCTTAACTCCCAAAATAACATAATAACTTGGAAAATTCTCTAGCCTAATAATCCCTCTTAACATCGATCTAACATAATCGTCAAGTAATTTGAAAGCATAAAAGTAATCATAACCATTTTAAACTCACCTTATAAGAGTAGTCAACTCCTAACCACCGGTTGGTCAAAAATCACGAACAATGCTCAAAACCTATAATTACAATACACCTAAAGTATATTAATTACTCGAATTGAACAACGATCGACACGATTCTAAATTAAAAGACAAAACAACCCTTAATTAAAGCCAAGAGGCCCACGGCTCAAGGGGAAGGAAGAAAAGGAAATTGTTTTCCGGATTTCAAGCACTTTAAAGACAATCCGGGTTGGTTTCGGTTACTTTGAAGTTTGGTAAACTCAATGGGTAAACCTAATTTAGGGTTTAGGTCAACAATTCAATCCCAAACAAATTAGGAAAGTCATTAAACTAAACAATTCAAAGTTCTCATCAAAAACCAATAAAAGGAAAAAATTGAATTAAAAGACTTTTGGCTCAAATCCGAACTTAGGGTTAGGGGAAAGTTCCTAGGAATGAATAAAACGACTTTCCCGATTGATATCAATAAGCCCCGATGAACGAAATCGAAAATTACAACTCAAAACCTCCATTGAACACTATTCACTTCTAGGTTTTGAATCTTTAACATACCTTTAGGCCTCGATAAAACGAGCGGAAATCCCCGAAGAGTAGGTTGGAAATGATCCCCGGGCCAAGAGCTTTCCACAGGATCTAGAATCGATGCGATCCGTTGAGAAATAAAGAAAATCAAAAATTTGAGGGGGGGAGATGAAGCTCACGGCAGCAAGGAGCAAAAGAAGATGCAGAAATTGTGTTTTTTTGGCTAAGTATGGGTATTTAAAGGATGATGAATAGTGTTTTTGGGATTTTTAGTAAATCGGGTAATAACGCCTACGTTTCTCTTTTACTTTTGCCTTAAAAACGAACCCCGAACCACTTAAACTAGCCCACTGGTGATTAATAATTATTAATTGGCCTATTAATAATTATTAATACAACCAAAACTAAAATAGGCTAATTTAGCGATTAAAAAGGTTTCCGAACGAAAATAACTATTTAAATCTAAATAACTAAATCTAAATTAACTTTAAATAAATAAACACTTATATAAATAAAAAAAAATTACCTCTAAAATAACGGGACGTTACAGTCCACCCTCCTTAAAAGACTTTTCGTCCCGAAAAGTAGCTTCTAAGTAAACAAATGAGGGTACTTATCCCGCATCTCCTCCTCTCGTTCCCAAGTGGCCTCTTCTGACACTTGGTTCCTCCACAAGACTTTCACTAAGCCGATAGTCTTGTTCCTCAATACCTTCTGTTCCGTTGCTAGAATCTTCACCTGGTGTCTCCTCATAAGACATGTTAGCATCAAGAACAACGGGCTCATGATCTATCACATGTGAAGGGTCAGCCAAATATCTTCGAAGCATCGAAACATGAAACACACTATGGACGGCTGACAAGGATGGTGGCAAGGCTAAACGGTAAGCCACTGTTCCAACTCGATCCAGAATCTCAAATGGACCGATAAACCTAGGACTTAACTTGCCCTTCTTCCCAAACCTCATCACACCCTTCATAGGTGCTACCTTCAGAAATACGTGGTCCCCCACTGCAAACTCCAGTGGACTACGTCGCTTATCGGCATAGCTCTTCTGTCGACTCTGGGCAACCCTCATCCTTTCTCTAATCAACATAATGAACTCACTAGTCCTCTGTAATAACTCGGGTCCCAACAGTCTCCTCTCTCCGACCTCATCCCAATGAGCGGGAGAGCGACACTTTCTACCATAAAGTGCCTCAAATGGTGCCATCTCGATGGTAGCTTGGAAACTATTGTTATATGCAAACTCTACCAAGTACAAATGCGAGTCCCAACTACCACCAAAGTCAAGAACACAGGCCCTCAACATATCCTCTAATATCTGGTTAACTCTCTCTGTCGACCATCGGGCCCGAGGATGAAAGGCCGTGCTAAAGTCTAAACCAGGTACCCATGGCGGAATGCAAACTTTGCCAAAACTTTGACACAAAGCGAGTGTCCTGGCCCGATACAATCCTCACAGGCACTCCATGAAGTCTAACAATTTCCTTCAAGTACAATCGTGCCCATGTCTCTCCTGGATAAGTAATCCTCCCTGGTAAAAAGTGTGCGGATTTTGTCAAACGATCCACAATCACCCAAATGGTATCATACCCTTTGGATGTTCTAGGCAATCCACAAACAAAATCCATAGAGATCTCTTCCCATTTCCACTCGGGTATACTCAAAGGATTAAGATAACCCGCTGGTCTCGTTCTCAAAGCCTTGACTTGCGACAAGTCAAGCATCTACTCACAAACTCCGCGATCTCAAGTTTCATCCCAGGCCACCAATAATGTTGTCTCAAATCTCTATACATCTTGGTACTACCCGGATGAGCAGAAAAGATAGAATTGTGGGCCTCCTCCAACAATTCTTTCCAGGAAAGTCGAGCTCAAAGGTACACATAGCCTTTGACGATACATCAAAGCACTATCAGGAGGAAAAAGTGAAGTGGCTAGGTACACCTGACTCGCCTCAATAAAGCCGACCGTAAATGATCCTCACTCCTCTCGAGCCTCAATCATCCTCCGTCTCAAAGTAGGCCCCCCATGTCAAACTGGCCAAACTCACTTGTAACCTCGGCGAAGAAGGAGAGCTATCTCAGGACGCTCTAAATCCCATCTCAATCTCATCGGTAAAGCGGACAAGTGCGAAGACTTTCTACTTAGAGCATCCGCCACTACATTGGCTTTTAGGGATGGTACTGAATATCGCAATCATAGTCTTTCACAAGCTCCAACCATCGTCGTTGTCTCATATTTAATTCCCTTCGAGTGAAGAAATATTTGAGGCTCTTGTGATCGGTGAATATCAAGATCTTCTCACCATACAAGTAATGCCTCCAAATTTTCAAAGCATGCACAACCGCCGCCAACTCCATATCGTGAGTCGGATACTTTTTCTCATGCTCCTTCAACTGACGTGAAGCATAAGCAATAACCTTACCATGTTGCATCAAAACGCAACCCAAACCTCTCTTCAAGCATCGGTATAAACCAGTCAAACCACCACTATCATCGGGTGACACCAAAACAGTGCGGAATAAGTCTCGCTTGAGCTCCTCGAAGCTCTTTTCACACTCCTCGGACCATACAAAGTCCGCTCCCTTCTTCGTCAAACGTGTCAAAGCCGATGCTATCTTAGAGAAGTCTTGAACAAACCGTCTGTAATAACCGGCAAGTCCAAGAAAACTACGAATTTCAGTCACACTAGTTGGTCTAGGCCAACTACTAACCGCCTCAACCTTAGATGGATCCACCATCACTCCTTTACTCGAGACCACATGGCCTAAGAAAGCCACTTCCCTGAGCCAAAACTCACACTTAGAGAACTTTGCATACAATTTCTGTTCCCGTAACACAGTCAAAACTTTCTCTAAGTGCATAGCATGCAACTCCTCAGTCTCAGAATAAATCAAAATATCATCAATAAACACAATAACAAAGGAGTCAATGAACCTCCTAAACACCGTCTGCATAAGATCCATAAAAACCGCCGGCGCATTAGTCAAACCGAATGACATAACAATGAACTCATAATGCCCATAACGTGTACGAAATGCGGTTTTGGGAATATCATCCTCCCGGATCCTCAACTGGTGATAACCGGATCTCAAATCTATCTTGAAAAGATAGTAGCACCTCTCAACCGATCAAATAAATCATCAATCCTTGGCAAAGGATATTTATTTTTCACAAGAACCTCGGTTCAACTCTCGGTAGTCGATACACAACCTCATTGAACCATCTTTCTTCCTCACAAACAACACCTGGTGCTCCCCACTGGGGACACACTAGGGCGTATAAACCCTAAATCTAAGAGTCCCCTGAATCGACTCTTGAGCTCACTCAGCTCACTGGTGCCATACGATAAGGTGCCTTGGACAATGGAACCGGCCCCAGGTAACACCTCTATCTCGAAAATCCATCTCTCTCACAGGTGGTAAACCGGGTAACTCATCAGGGAAAACATCGGAGAAATCCCTCACAATCCAGATCGACTCAAGTGTAGTCACACTAATGACATGTCTACTACACTAGCCAAATAACCCATAGCACCATCACACAAGAGAGCTCTAGCCTGAATCGCAGAAATGATTACAGGAGTCACTCTACCTCGACTCCCACCTGGAATCGAAAACTAGTCCCACATGGACCAATAAAATCAACAATCTTGGCACTACGACCAATATTGGCGTGGTTGGTCGACAACCAATCCATACCCAATATAATATCAAAGTCACACATAGGCATCACTATCAACATAGCATGCAAACAACAACAACCCAAAATACACAAATCATCCGGTATAAATAACCCTATCCACAACAATAGATTTCCCCAGGTGGAGTAGAAACATGCAACTCATGCCCTAACGGTGCGACTCACATGCGCGGACTCAACAAACTCAAAGAGAAATAAAGGAATGGCTAGCCCCTGAATCAAATAAAGCTAAAGCGGAATGTCCCAAGATGTCACAAGACTGCAACGACATGACTGACGCCTCGGCATCCTCTCTAGTAGTGGCAAAAACACGAGCCTGCCGAGGTGGGCGATAAGGTGCATAAACAGGTGGTGGTGCTCTCGGACATCGGGTAGGCCTAACCTGGCCCCTACCTCCTATTCGACCACGACCATGCCCCTGACCTCGTCCCCCGCCATGACCGATATCTGCGGTGGAGCCTGAAGTCTCGGACAATCTTTGTCGAACATGCCCAATCGATCACGGTGAAAGCACCTCGGAACACTATCTTTGCGATCTTGGGACGAATCTGAGATCCAGATGGTCCTCCTCCCCTACCCTGTGCATATCCCGGTGGGTGGGTCACTCGACCTGAATGGTCACCCTCGGCCTTCCTCTTAAGAGAGGAGGTCTGAGCAGCTGCTATCTCGGCCTTTTTCTCAGAAGGCCCAATATCTATAGCTAAGGCAAAATCTAAAGCCTCGGATAAGTGGTAGGTCGAAAAGCTCGTATATGACCTCGGATGTCAGCTCTCAAGCCCACAACAAACCTCTTCCTCTTACTTTCAGGATCAGCGACTTGCCCAGTAGCAAACTTGGACAACCGGTCGAACTCCCTCTCATACTCAATCACAGATCGATCTCCCTGCCTCAGGGTCAGAAACTGTACCTCCAACTGATCCCTGATATCCTCCGGGTAATATTTTTCAAAGAACTTCTCCCTAAACATCTCCCAGGTGACTATCAAAGTAGGACTCAAAGAACGATAAAGTCCACGCCACCAATATAACGCATCATCAACCAGGAGAATAGGTCCCACAATGGACCTTCATCGGTCAGGACACCGAATAGACTCAAGGGCTCTCTCAACCCTCGTAACCCATCTCTCGGCAATCGCCTGGATCAATAGATGTCCCATCAAACTCAGGAGGGGCATGCCTCGGATAATCTTTCGGAACCTTAGCAAGATCGCTTACTCTCGGTCGTCAACCGGGAGCAAGTACTCTAGTAGGTGGTATAACATGATCATGGTGTCCTCCACCACCCCGTAACAACTCCAAATAATCCCCCATGGGAATAGTAACACTACCTGGCAGGCATAGCGGCCTGTCAACCTGGAGTCTCATCCTCGTGTACAAAACCCAGGGATCGATCCTCTAGCATCGGTATGATCCTCAGGCGAGGCGAGTAACCGTCCTAGCACGACCTCGACCCCTACCTCGGCCTCGGCCTCGCACCGTAGTAGCCAGGTACACTACGCCGACTCCTCCTAAGTGCAGCTACTTTGGGAGGCATACTGAAATCACAAATAGACAAGTTCCTTGTGAGCCAAACATAAAATAGGAACTTACAAGTCTACACTTAACTTGTCGGTAAAATAATCTATAAAGTACAAATTTAGAGGATACCTGGTGCTGTCGATCCGAGTAATGCTTTGGACAAGGACTTAAAACAAAACATGAAAAATATGCAATGCATATAGTCTCCGAAGCCGTAGGCTCGATACCAACCGTAAAGACTCGAATTTTCACAAATCTTTAAATCGAAGTAAAACAAGGGAAGACTTATTTTTACAAAAATTTGGCGTGGATCCGTTTAAAATACGAACTCCCTAAACCTGTTTTTTAAGACACAACTCAAGCAAAGTTTATTCACATATATTCCTACCCGAATATACTCAAATCGGAGAAAGTAAACTCAAAATATACATACAACCGACTTTAGGCTCTCATGAGCCACAAAATACAAGTTTTAAGACTTTATTTCAAGTTTATATGTATATAAAGCATTCCCAAAATACACCAAACTTAGATTTACAAGTCCAAATGTCCATGAGCATCTACTCGAGATCACGCAACACCACCTCCACGACCTCGTCCTCTACCACGAATATTACCTGAAAATAAAGTGGTGTAGCACCATTAGCAAACAATGCTAGTGAGAATAAGATGGATACAAGCACTTTTATGAACCAAATTCCATATCGGAGAATGTGTCCAAATAAACCTAAGTACTCTTGCACTACCCATTCAATATTCCAAGTACTTTACATATAAGATCAAACCATTCTACTATCTCGTAAATTCGGAAAGTAAACATTCAAGCCCGTAGTTAAAGTAGATACTAGTGCTTAACAAAGTAAATGACAAAGTAAATAACAAAGTAAATAACAAAGTAAATAACAAAGTAAATAACATCCGTGACCACTTGTCACCAATCATAACCATTCCGTGACCTCCGTGCATAACGATAATATGCATGCATAACGATAATATGCAAGTCACCAATCACAATCATTCCGTGACCTCCGTGCATAACGATAATATGCATGCATAACGATAATATGCAAGTCACTGTGACATCTATGCATAACGATAATATGCAAGTCAACGTGATATCTATGCATAACGATAATATGCAAGCATAACGATAATATGCAAGTCATCGTGACATCTATGCATAACGATAATATGCAAGCATAACGATAATATGCAAGTCAACGTGACATCTACGCATAACGATAATATGCAAGCATAACGATAATATGCAAGTCAACGTGACATCTACGCATAACGATAATATGCAAGCATAACGATAATATGCAAGTCAACGTGACATCTACGCATAACGATAATATGCAAGCATAACGATAATATGCAAGTCAACAACCACAACCACTAAAATAACGTACTAACATGATTCTACACAAGAATCTCTCCCAAGTCCTTTTAACTATTCTAACACTAGTCAAGATAAAAGGAGTACATAATACTCTTCTCCAAGTTCCGGATTCTCATTCTCCTCGAGAATCTAACTTAAACCACCAATAACATCTTACTTTACTTAGCAACTAAACTTAACTAAAATTCCTTATACACTTTCCTTAACTCCCAAAATAACATAATAACTTGGAAAATTCTCTAGCCTAATAATCCCTCTTAACATCGATCTAACATAATCGTCAAGTAATTTGAAAGCATAAAAGTAATCATAACCATTTTAAACTCACCTTATAAGAGTAGTCAACTCCTAACCACCGGTTGGTCAAAAATCACGAACAATGCTCAAAACCTATAATTACAATACACCTAAAGTATATTAATTACTCGAATTGAACAACGATCGACACGATTCTAAATTAAAAGACAAAACAACCCTTAATTAAAGCCAAGAGGCCCACGGCTCAAGGGGAAGGAAGAAAAGGAAATTGTTTTCCGGATTTCAAGCACTTTAAAGACAATCCGGGTTGGTTTCGGTTACTTTGAAGTTTGGTAAACTCAATGGGTAAACCTAATTTAGGGTTTAGGTCAACAATTCAATCCCAAACAAATTAGGAAAGTCATTAAACTAAACAATTCAAAGTTCTCATCAAAAACCAATAAAAGGAAAAAAATTGAATTAAAAGACTTTTGGCTCAAATCCGAACTTAGGGTTAGGGGAAAGTTCCTAGGAATGAATAAAACGACTTTCCCGATTGATATCAATAAGCCCCGATGAACGAAATCGAAAATTACAACTCAAAACCTCCATTGAACACTATTCACTTCTAGGTTTTGAATCTTTAACATACCTTTAGGCCTCGATAAAACGAGCGGAAATCCCGAAGAGTAGGTTGGAAATGATCCCCAGGCCAAGAGCTTTCCACAGGATCTAGAATCGATGCGATCCGTTGAGAAATAAAGAAAATCAAAAATTTGAGGGGGGGAGATGAAGCTCACGGCAGCAAGGAGCAAAAGAAGATGCAGAAATTGTGTTTTTTTGGCTAAGTATGGGTATTTAAAGGATGATGAATAGTGTTTTTGGGATTTTTAGTAAATCGGGTAATAACGCCCACGTTTCTCTTTTACTTTTGCCTTAAAAACGAACCCCGAACCACTTAAACTAGCCCACTGGTGATTAATAATTATTAATTGGCCTATTAATAATTATTAATACAACCAAAACTAAAATAGGCTAATTTAGCGATTAAAAAGGTTTCCGAACGAAAATAACTATTTAAATCTAAATAACTAAATCTAAATTAACTTTAAATAAATAAACACTTATATAAATAAAAAAAAATTACCTCTAAAATAACGGGACGTTACATATTTACACTCTAAATTTATTTTCAAAGACTTAGGTCCACTAAAGTTCTTTCTGGGTTTGGAAATAACTCGCAGCAAAACAGGTTAGTCTTTGTCTCAGAGGAAATATTGCTTCCAATTACTAGAGGATTATAGCGTTCTTGATTGTAAACCATATCTCCTTCCTATGGATCCTAAGCAAAAGCTTGTTGTTGTTGATAATTTTCCTCTATCTTTAGAAGAAGCTCACTCTTGTAGAATATTAATTTGAAGATTGCTTTATCTCACTATTTCCAGACCTGATATTACTTTTTGTGTCCTTAAATTAAGCCAATATGTGTCTAATCCACATTCAGCTCATCTCCAAGTTTTTCACTATCTTCTGTGATACCTCATAAATGCTCCAGGTTAAGGTGTTCATTTCTTAAACCCTACAATACAACCACTTTGCATTCAGGCATTTGTTGATGCAAATTAGGGCTCTTGTTTAGACACTAGGTGCTCTGTGACAAGGTTCTACATTTTCCTTGGTAATTCAATGGTTTCTTGAAAAGCCCAAAAATAAACGATTGTTTCTAGATTTTCTGCCGAAGCTGAATATCGAGCATTGGCCTCTGTCACTAGTGAAATTATATGGCTAACCCATCTTCTTACTGATTTATAAGTTACCACTTTTTCTCCTTTTGTTATTTATTGCGACAACCTCGCTGCCTTTCAAATTGCATCTAATCAAACATTTCATGAGCACACAAAGCATGTAGATATTGATTGCCATTTTATTCGGGATAAAATAGCTCTAAATGTTGTCAAAATACTTCCTATTCATACTTAATTACAGTTTGCAAATCTCTTCATGAAGGCTTTACCAAACAATTTGTTATTTTCTTTATTAGGCATGATGGGTATTATAAATGTGCATATTCCATCTTGAGGGGGAGTATTAAGTGTATTTATATTTTAATATTTAGTTATGATGTAATAAGCTACTATAAATACTTGTTAGTTATTTCATTAATGCGAATGAGTCTTTTCTATATTTATTAGTATATTAGACTTCTCATTTTCAATTAGTGTTTTGTTTTAGTTTATTATACTCATAACTAACTGATTAGTTGGCAATAGGAACGACTCCAAATCTTTTTAGGAGGAGCATATGAAGTGTGTATAAAGGAGCTTAAAGTGATCAAAGGCTTGTAAGATGATTTGACTAAATCATATTACATTCAAAATAGAACTTCTTTAATAATTCTTTCATACAATCAAAAGTTCTTTTTTAGTTTATTACATTGTGATCTTGAGGGTGTGACTTTTTTAGTTGTTCATAATCTGCATTCATTTGTTCCTTTTTCTTCATTTGATTAAGAATCCTTACAAAGTTTAAGGAACTCAGCCTCCATAAAAGAAAGAATAATATGTCACATATAAAACGCATAAATGAATCTTCATTCTCGGATGAGATAAATGAGGTGGATTTTAATCAAAGGTTTAATTTTCTGAAGTTTGATTATTATGATGGGAGCATTGATCCTATCTATATCACTTCAAGAAAGTGATGGGAATAGTTGCAATCCCTCTTTAAAAAAAAGGTGGTCAATGGTATGGTCTTCGCCTCCAGACTTAAGTGAGCAGCACTTGCTTGGTTAAATTGCATATCTAGAAAAACTGTTGAGGATATTCTTGTCTTGTAATGGATAAACGGATGGGGAAATAAGAATTAGGATGGCTTATGAGGATGGATGATGGTGAGGTGTGTGGTATGCAACTATACATAATCTGTAAAACTTAATTTGAAATATGAAACCATAATTCTTATGATGTTTGAAAGTCATGATTTCAGTATAACATAAATAGAACATATATTGAACATATTGTTCTTCAAGGTAAAGCAGTAGACGTATTTGGTGTAAATGAGTTTGATTTCTCTGCCTATCACCCATTTTAGTTGTACAACATTGATGATTTAATGTACTAACAAAATTGGTGGGTTGAGAGAAGACCAAACACATCTATTTATATAGAATCAAGAGGTGTTTGGAGACAATAGTGTCCTCTTCAAATCGGAAACGTCGAGTGTGGATATTTTGTCATGAGATTTATGCGAGATATAATATCAAACCACTCGACTTTGATTTCAGATGTGGTGAGTATTTATATTATTCTTTATGTTCAATTATTCTTAGAAGTATAAATTTATGCTAAGTACTTTTTATGACTATAGATCGACACAAGAGTTGCCTACACTCAACAAGAAATTGATGAAGTGCGGATCGAGTGGGCTGAATTCGTGACAATGTTTATCTAGGGAATATGACACTTCAACGAACATATGAGGACATAACTTTTTCTTAATTCTAGTTTAGTTTTTTGTGGCTGCACAATTAGTATAGAAATGCTCTCTAAGAACTTTTGCTTAAGCCTAGTTTAGATTTTTATGACTGCACAATTAGTATAGAAATGCTCTCTTTAAATTACATATTTATTAGATATTATAGTTTCTTAAATTGTTGACATTACTTCCAATGGAAATCATGTTCATTGGATGGATTAGATTCCAAAATTATTAATTCTATTGTTATGTTTATTCATTTACTTTCGCATATTGACTGGAAGGTATTCTAAGTCATATTATGATTGATCTGGAGTAGAATTAGTGTATGTCTGATGTTCTGCAATTGATTTATAATTTGGATGAATTTTAGCTTTTCATTGAATGAGATTTCTTTTTATGGTGCATAATTTTTTCATAAGAATAAAAAAATACCTTAACTTGTAAAAGTGGTCATCTAATATCTCAAAAAGGGTCAAGATATGGTAATTAAACTTGACCATTAAAATGTGTCAAAGTAAATTGAACACTTGACCTATAATAAAGGTCAAGAATTGTTTTGTTGACCCTTATAATTAGTCAAAAGAAAATATTATTCTTGACCATTATATTATTCTTGATGGATTCTTGACCCTTTTTGAAGGTCAAGAACCAACTATTTTGTTGTAGTGGAATGTGGAGTTTGAGGAGGAAAGTGATGGGAGTGTTGAAGAGGGAAACAAAGTTACTATAGTTTCTAGGAGGGTACTTAGTGCACAAGTGAAAGAGAATGACCATGACCAAAGAGAGAACTTATTCTATACTAGATGTTATGTAGATGCAGTGCCTTGTAGTGTCATTATAGATGGTGAGAGTTTCACAAATGCAATGAGTTCAACCCTAGTCACTAGATTGAACCTAACAACCAAACCCCATCCAAAACCATACAAATTACAATGGCTTACTAATTGTGGGGAGTTGAAAGTGAACAAAAAAAAAACTCTTGGTTCTATGACTCTTGGGAAGCATAAGGATGAAGTGGAGTGTGATGTAGTTCCAATGCATGCTGGGGATATTTTATTTGGAAGGCCATGGCAGTATGATAAAAGAGTAATCCATGATGGTTATCTAAATAGGTACTCATTTACATTGAATGGAAGAATTACCACACTTACACCATTAACTAGCTCCGAAGTATACATTGATCAATGTAATTTAGAAAAGAAAAGGAAAGAGCTTGAGAGTGAGAAAAAAAATTGACTGGGTCAAAAGAATTGAGTGAGAAAAACAAATTGAGTGCATCAAAAGAATTGAGTGACAACAAGAAATTGAGTGATTCAAAAGATTGGAGTTACAAAAAAACTTTGAGTCAACAAAAGAGTGAAAAAAGAGAGCAAGAGAAAGGAGTGAGCATTTTTGCAAGAACTAGTGAGGTTAAGAGAGCTTTGTTTTCAAACAAAACAATCCTTGTACTTTTGTGCAAAGGATCTTACTTTATCACTAACCAACTTAACCAAGATTTGCCTAGTGTCTTTGTTGATCTTTTGCAGCAATATGGAGATGTCTTTCCCGAGGAGATGCCTAATGAATTACTACCAATCAGAGGTATAAAAACCAATATTGACTTCATTCCAGGAGCTTCAATTTCAAATAGGCCAGCCTATAGATCAAATCCAACCGAGGCAAATGAGATTCAAAAGCAAGTTGAGGAGTTGCTTGCTAAAGGTTATGTAAGAGAAAGTTTTTCTCCTTCCTCAATTCCAGTTTTGTTAGTTCCTAAAAGGGATAGTACTTGGCGTATGTGTGTTGATTGTAGGGCCATTAATAAGATAACCATTTAGTATAGACATCCTATCCCTAGATTAGATGACATGCTTGATGAATTACATGGTTGCGCACTTTTTACTAAAATTGATCTAAAATCAGGTTATCATCAAATTAGAATGGAATAAAAGGGATGAATGAAAAACTGCTTTTAAAACAAAGTTTGGATTGTATGAATGGTTAGTAATGTCTTTCAGATTAACTAATGCACCTAGCACATTCATGAGGTTAATGAATTATGTTCTTAGAGACTTTTTGGGTAAACTTGTGATAGTTTACTTTGATGACATTCTCATTTACTCTAGATCATTGCATGAGCATGTAGGGGCTGTTTGTGAAACACTTAGGAAAGAAAAGTTGTATGCTAATTTGAAAAAGTGTTCTTTTTGCATGGAAAGAGTAAAGTTCTTAAGGTTCACTGTGTCCAATAAAGGGGTAGAAGTAGATGAGGAACAGATTAAAGCCATCCAAGAGTGGCCAACCCCAACAAATGTGAGTGAAGTGAGGAGCTTGGTTTATAAAAGACTTTAGCACCATTGCTTTTCCTTTAAATGAATTGGTTAAAAAGAATGTTGTGTTTTCATGGGGAGTAGCCCAAGAATCTTCCTTTCAAACACTTAAGGATAAATTGTGTAATGCACCACTACTTGTGTTGCCTAACTTTGATTTAACTTTTGAAATAGAGTGTGATGTAAGTGGCATAGGCATAGGGGCAGTTTTGATTCAAAATGGGAAGCTAGTGATGTACTTTAGTGAAAAGTTGAGTGAAGCTTCATTGAATTATCCAACTTATGATAAAGAGTTGTATGGATTGGTGAGGGCATTGCAAACATGGCAACACTACCTATGGCCAAGAGAGTTTGTCATCCATACAGATCATGAAAACTTGAAGCACTTGAAAGGACAAGACAGGCTCAACAAAAGGGATGTAAAATGGGTAGAGTTCATTAAAACATTTCCTTATGTTATCAAGTACAAGAAAGGTAAGGATAATGTTGTGGCTGATGCATTGTCAATAAGGTATGCTCTTTTCAATTCTCTTAATGCTAAGTTCTTAGGTTTTGAGCATGTTAAGACACTTTATGCACTTGATGATGATTTTGGAGAGATTTATGCTTCCACTGGCCGAGGGACTTCTTTTGATGACTATGTGATGTGTAATGATTTTCTTTTTAAGAAAGGTAAACTTTGTATTCCTAAATGTTCTATTAGGGAGGTTTTGACTAAAGAGGCTCATGGTGGAGGTTTAATGGTATATTTTGGTGTAGCTAAGACATATGACATGTTGCATGTGTATTTTTATTGGCCTAAGATGAAGCATGATGTACTTAAAGTTTGTTCTCATTGCATTACATGTAAGGCAACCAAGTCTAGGGTTAAACCACATGGATTGTATTCTCCTTTACCTATTCCTTTAGCACCTTGGTTAGATGTTTCTATGGATTTTGTGCTAGGCTTGCCGAGAACAAAAAGGGAAAGGATAGTATTTTTGTTGTTGTTGATAGGTTTAGCAAAATGGCTCATTTCATTGCATGTACTAAAACGGATGATGCTAAACAAATTGCCGACTTGTTCTTTAGAGAAGTTGTTAAATTGCATGGCATTCCTCAAAGCATTGTTAGTGATAAGGATGTTAAGTTCCTAAGTCATTTTTGGAGGGTTTTGTGGGGTAAGCTTGGGACTAAATTAATGTACTCTACTACTTGTCACCCCCAAGCTAATGGTCAAACTGAGGTTGTCAATAGGACTATGGTTACATTGCTTAGGGCTATAATTGATAAAAACCATAAGACTTGGGAAGATTGCTTACCATTCATAGAGTTTGCATATAATAGGGCTATCCATAGTACTACTAAATGCACTCATTTTGAACTTGTTTATGGTTTTAATCCAACTACTACTATTGATTTATTTCCCATGCTACCTACTGATTTGGTGAGTTTTGATGCTAGTACTAAGGTTTACAGGATTCAAAAGCTACACAATGAGGTTCGAGAGAGAATTGAGAAGCAAAACAACAAAGTAGCTTCAAGGATCAATAAGGGCCGAACTAGACTTGTTTTTCAACTAGGAGATTGGGTTTGGGTTCACTTTAGAAAAGAGAGGTTTCCATTGCAAAGGGAATCCATGCTTAATCCAAGAAGAGATGGTCTATTCCAAGTGCTAGAAAGAATCAATGACAATGCTTACAAGATTGATCTTCCCGGTGAGTATAATGTGAGTGCTTCTTTTAATGTTTCTGACTTAAGTCCTTTTGATGTCTGTGATGAATCAGATTTGATGACAAATCCTTTTGAAGAGGGAGGGGATGATATGAATCATGGAGTAAAAAACAAGAAAGACAAGTTTAGGATGGTTCAAGGGCCAATGACAAGATCCAAATCCAAGAAATTGCAACAAGCTTTGAATATCCATTGTCAAGCATACATGAGCAAACTCAAGGAGACTTTTGAAGATTGGAACATTGAGGATAAGGAAGAAGACTTAAAAAACTTCAACTTGTGGCATTTTCAATTGGAAGAAGAATTTGGACAAGTTGTGCAATCAGATTCAAAGAATGAAGCTTAGAGAAAGTTGCAAACTTTCCATATTTGACAACTTTTCTTATTTGAGTCTTTTATTTATTTTATGCATTTAGGGCTTTTGTGTAATGTTTCTCACGGCCAAAGGACATGTGTTAGGCCTTTTATATTCATTTTATATGTTTGGAAAGGATTAGGAAAGATATTATTCTCTAGAAAAGATTTTCCACAAAATCTGCCAATTTCATATAAGGCAAGTTTTGGGCAGATTTTGTGGTCCTTGTAATCTGAATTTCCTAGCTTATTTTTAGGGTTTCTTTGCCTATTTAAAGGCCTCATTTTTAACCCTAAAGACTGAGACTTCGTTTGATAATAATATTGTTTTTTCTTAGCCAAAATTGCTTAGTTTTGTAGCCTTGTTCTTAGGTTGCATGTTTTAGGAACATTCAAGCAAACCTTGATCTAGTTCGTTTGTGAATTGTTTCAATCTTGAAATAAGAACAAGTTCTCTTATTTCAAGGTCTTTGATCATTGAAATAATCTTCTTTTCTTGTTTTTCTAATGATTTTACCTTTTTATTCTTGGGGTTTTAGGATTTGCATCTAGGGGTTCTTTGTTCCTTCAAAGGGTTTCTATTTCAATTCTAGGGTTTCATATCAGTTTTCAATGTCAAGGATATATCTCAAACTCATTTTGATAACTAAATGGACTTAAATCATCTTTAGTGAGGGGAGTTCAGCTATGAATCTATAGTGGAATCATTCATAGTTAAATGATAGTAATTAAATGGTTATGAGTTAATTGATTAACTAACTTATTATTAAGCCCATGATCTATAAAGCTATCAGGTCCCTATACTAGCCCACATATCGCAGTCGTAAAATCAAGTCATTTAACTTGACTTATGAAGAAATAAATAATTTAAGTAAATTAGATAACTTTATTGTTGGCTTTATTAATTATTTAAACAATGAGTTTATATAAATGGAAATTAATAAATATATTATTAATTGTTTAAATAATGAAAGTAAATTAACCGTGATAGATTTATTTTCAGAAAATATAATTTGAATATATTTTTTAAATTTAATACATTAAATTATATTTATCCAAGATAAAATAAATAAAGGAAAAAATTGAAATTTTCCTTTGCATTTATCCTTGTATTTTCAGCCAAGATAAAATAAATAATATGATTAGAAAACTCAAAAGCTTATAAATAGAAGGCTTGGGTATAATTCACACAATCCAATTTTAAACAAATTGAAAAACTCTCCTCTCCTCTCTCCCTAGCCTTGCCGATTTTGAGGTCTTAAATTGGGAAGAATTTTTTTTCTTCTTTTAAGTTTTAATCTAAACTTCAATCTCACAATCGGGTTTTGCTTGTTCAATCAACATATAGTGTAGAAGATTCGTTGATAAACCCTCGAAACCAATTCTATATATTTACTCAATGTAAGTCATTGGCCTTTATTTTTTGAAAAAAAAAACATGAATTTATATGTTCTTGAATAATTTTGCACAGTATTGACTCTATCATGTTAATTAAATTAGTTGATTAAATCAATTATTTCAATTTCTGCTGCATTAGATTAGATCTTACTTCCTACATCAACATCTTGAAGAATAACATCTTTATTGTCATAGAAAAATAATGGATTCAGATAATATCTAAATGCATGTAAAGGTTGATGGAGTTTACAATCCCACCTCTTATTGATAATGTCCCCAATTGGTCGATATTTGGTCTCGTAGCCATTTAAGGCTTGCTTGATAACCTTTTTTAAGCTATCATCGCCTCGTATATGTAACCCATCGCAGGCTTGTCCCCATCGACAAGCCTAAGAATGCGAACAAGAGGGCTTATTTCCTTCATAGTGTAAATGATAGCATTCTAAAAAGATGGCATCAAACTCGTATCCGCTGCTCTTTTACATTTAGGGTCCTTCATCTACCTGCTTCTTGTCCACTTATCAGAAATGAACATCTACCTCAAACCATTTTTATTCTTGTGAATACTTGATATGGTCAAAAATTAAGTAGCAAAGCGGGTAGCAGCTAGTCTGACTAATTCAAGTTGATTGGTGAATTTCTCATTACATTCAACACATACAAGTGATTATAAATAAAACCACATAATTCTATTGCCCTCTTAATACATCCTTTAATTTGATCAATCTTTCCAATATCTTAAAGCATCAAATATAAGCAATGTGCCACACATGGAGTCCAATACAAATTTCGCCAATTATCTTTCAATTATTTTCTTGAGATTAAAATAAACTAAGCTAAATCAAGGGGCGAAAGTAAAAGAGTTGAACAATACATAGACAAGTAAAAAAGTTTAAACATACCCTCTAAAACATAATTGGAAACATTGTCAATGATAACTTGGACAATATTTTTTTCTCCAACCCTCTCAACCATTGTATCCAATAAAAAAACAATGTTTCTCCAGTCTTGATAGTCGAAGATGCATCAATGGGTTCAATGAATAATGTCCTAGTAGAAGAATGTACCAAAAATTAATTAGAGTTCAGTCTCTCCTATCTGTCCACCCATCATACATTAAAGAATAACCGATCTTTTTCCATTTAATTTCATGATCCTTCATGAGGTCTTTTGTGTGTTTTGCTTCATTTTTTAAGAAAGTGAGTCTTGCCTCAGGATAAAAGCGAGGTTTAAGACCGGGTCCAAATTGATCTACTGCTTTCAACATGACTTTAAAGCTCTTTGAATGTATCGTAATTAGAGGAAAATTGGTCTGATAAATCCAACAAATGATATATTGAATGGTGGTGTCCCTCACTTCTTTGTTATGTTTCTCTGAAATTGTTGTTTACTTCAATTTTTTCAACCTCTCTATTTTGAACTACAAATGTTGGATCTTTTTAAAAAATTATACATCCTTTCTTTTTGTTTAGGTTTCTTAGCACCACTTGTAGGTATACCACTGCCACCACCAATTACATTATTACGCTTTTTGTGTTATCAACCACTTCTATATCATTTTCATCAACTTCAACTGCATCATCCTCTTCTTCAATAGGATTGAACATGTAATCACCATTGGAAAGAGTCTTCATCTCTTCCTTTTTTTTGCTCATCTTTTCTTGATACTCTTTTAATTATTCTCTCACACTTTTTGGACACTTTAAACACATTTTCACATTTCGGTATCCACCTATCAATTGTTGGCAAGCTCTCAAATCCCCCTTTGTTACCTTTTCATAGAAAATACATGTACATATATTTGTATCATTTTCATTTTTCCAAAACCACATGTACCCAACATGGATGCTTACGTTTGGAGTTTTCTACTCCTTCTTCCATCCTAATATAAATAAATTATTTATTAGGTGATTAAAATGGAAAAAACAAAAAACAAAACAAAAACAAAACAAACAAACTCAAGTCTATTTTTTTAACAATAAAATATTGGGGGAAAAAGCATTTTTAGATCTTTTTTCTCATCATCCTTTTCTTAACCAACTAACCATCAACCTTCCCTTTCTTTAGGTCCTAATCCTTGCATGAAAACGTCTTTAAAATTTCTTTAATTAGGCCATCATGGCTTTTTCAGTAGATAGTAGATGCAAGATAGAAAATAATTTTTTGTTTCTTATGCCCTTATAGAGTGCAAAAGAAGGGAAGAGCTCTCTTAAGGAAAAAAAATAGGGATAACTGGTATGTTTTGTCTTTGGAGCCTCAGATGTTCATTTGGGTTAGGGATACATTGTTATAATGATGGATAGGCCGAAAAATTGGATATTTATTATGCAAAGAGACTGTGAGAATGGAACTTGTTGGGTGCCGAAAGTTTCAAATAATCGGGGTACTTTTGCGGATGTTACAAAAGTTATGAGGAATGGAGAAAAAATCAACCTCTTTATACCTTCAAGCGTCAACAAAGAAGGATGGAAAAACTTTATCAATCTGGTAGATGTAAAATTTGAAAAGCCTGAAGAGGTGGTCAAACAAATGGGGCAAGCTTTTACTAGAAAAAAACACATCTTTTGTTGAGGTTGTTAATAAGAACACTCAAAAGGCAGAGCTACCTAAGAAACTTCTCTACCAAATCCCTCAGAAGTTGCCTTAAATTGCTTTAAAAAGGGAGGAGGGGGAATTGTCAAACCTAAACCTAAAGACTACCATTGTAGTCACTAAGAAATGATTCCATGATGATTGGGGGAAAATTCTTCAAACCATAAAGAATTATTGTAGATTAGAAAGGTTCGAGTTGAGCCTTTTTCATCCTAATAAAGCACTTCTTAAATGTTCTAAGGTTGATGTAGCTTTGAACCTTTACAAAAACTATCTTTGGTGCACTTTTGATGACACCACTTTAAAATTTGAGCACTAGGACATCAATAAATATGGGAATGATGGATTCGTTACCATCTTATGGTGGGTGGATCAAGATTTGAAACATTCCTCTCATTTATTAGGAGGTAGAAGTGTTTATGGATAGACAGCAGTTTTATGAGTTTGGTGTCGTTGGATGTTGCTAGATCTTTTGGAGGCATTGTCATTATGTGGTCATATCTAAACCATGTTATTCAGGAAGCACATGTAGGGATCTACTCTCTTACCATCAAAGCTCTCCTCCCTAATAACTCCTTCTTATAGATAACAGTGTTTATGGCCATAATCATAAGAGAGAAAGATAAGCTTTTTGGCTTGGGTTGGTTACTTTAAGAGGGCCTCTATTCTGGTGAATGTCTTATAATAGGAGACTTTAATGTTACAAGATGAATCTCTGAAAAAACCTTTCGGAGGGCACAATACTATAAGTATGAGAGATTTTTCAAAGCTCATAGAGGAGATCAACCTAGAAGACATTCTCGTGAGAAATGGTAGATACACTTAGTCTGGCTTTAAAGGGATCCCAGTGCACACACGCATCGATAGGGTGCTTGAACTCTATCATGGTTACTTAAATTTTCTGATACTAGACTCGATAGATTGCAAAGACTTACCTTGGATTACTTCCATCTACTTTTGTAGATTGTTAATTTCTCTTGAGGCCCCTCCCATTTTAGATTTGAAAACATGTGGTTGGATCATCATCTTTTTCAAGGGTAAATGAAGACGTGTTGGGATTCTCTTCATGTCAATCACCAGCCAGGGCATTCCTGTATGACTAAGTTAAAGCTATTGAAAGTTAAGAAAAAGTCTGGGAATAAGGAAGTGTTTGGGAATATCTTTTCCCAAAAAATCAACTTGCAAAATGTGATAGAAGCTCTTGACATTACTGATTGAAATGGCTCAATGAGTCCCCGACAAAGAGAGGAGATGTTTACTTTGTGAAGGCTCATTATGGACATGATTGTTAAGGAAAGCATCTATTGGGGATAAAGAAGTAAAAGTTTATGGCTCTAAGGGAGTGATGAGAATTCTAATGTTTTCCATAACTTTATAAAAGGAAGATGAAGAAAGATTTTCATCAATGAAGTTATGGCTAGATCAGAGGACCTTCTTTTGAATGAGCTGACTATGGAAAAGGAATTTGATTTTTTCAAGGATCTCTTCACCCAAAAGCTGATAACTGTGATCTGTGGGAGAATATTGAGTGGAGGCTATCTCACAAGGGAAAAATGATGATATGATTTCCCCTTTCACTAAAGTAGAGGTCTTCAATGCTATTTTAGGACCAGGCATCAACAAAGCCCCTGGCCCCAATGGATTCACTGTTGAATACTTTAAAAAAAACATGGAATATCATCAAAAGTGACATCATGTTGGTGTTCCAAGAGTTTTTTGATAAGGGAGTTGTGAATGCAACTGTTAGTGAAATTTATATCACTCTTATCCCAAAGAAAATTTATGCTTTAGTGGTTAAAGATTATCATTCAATTAGCCTTACAACTTGTTTGTACAAGATCATTGCTAAAGTTCTAACCGATAGTATCAAGAAAGTGCTTTCAAATACGATTTCTATCTATCATAATGCTTTTATTGGAGGGAGACAGATTTTAGATTATATTTTTCCAGCCAATGAGCTTGTGGAGAATTGTTGAAAAAATAAAGATAAAGGAGTAGTAGTCAAGCTTGATTTTGAGAAGGATTATGATTGTGTGGATTAGAGTTTTCTTTTGCATATTCTTAGCAAGAAAAGGTTTCACCGAAGTGGTACAAATAGATAAAAGGTTGTCTCATTAGCACAAACTTTTCAATTCTCATCAATAGAAAATAAAAAAGGAAGTTCAATACTTCAAGAGGCCTTAAACAAGGAGTTCCTCTCTCTCTCTTTCTTTTTCTTCTAGTAGTCAATAGTTTTAGTAGACTTTTTATGAGGAATCGCCCTTTGGACTTAATATGAGGCTTCAAGGCTGGAAACATTGATGTCACTCATCTACAATTCGCAGATGACACACCCTTCTCTTTTCCCTTTTTAACAAGGATAAATTTCAAATTTGGCTAGGTTAGTGAAACGGTTTGAACAAGGGTTAGGGCTTATAATTATTAGCATTAAGTCCTCAATAGTGGGGATAAACTTGGAAGATGAGACTTTGTGGATGATCTTCCCTTGACTTACCTTGGGATTCCTTTGGGAGGCAATCATTCTTCTAAGCTTTTGGGAACCGATGGTGGATAAAATTAATAAAGGAATCTCAAAGTGGAGGAAATTATTTTTCTCTAGAGGTGGTAGATTAATTCTTGTGCACTCTATCTTGAGTAATCTCTCAGCCTACTTTTTTTTGGTGTTTAAAGCCTCTATTCAAGTTACTAAAAACATCAACAAAATCCTTAGAAACTTTTTCTGAAAAGGATCAGAAAATGAGGGGGGTGGACTTAGTGAAGTGGGATAAATTCCCTCCTCCTTATACCAAAGGTGGTTTAGCTTTCAGTAGCTTGAGAAAGAGGAATGATGCTCTCCTCATAAAGTGGCTTTAGAGGTTCCTTCTTAAGTCACACTCTCTTTGACACAATCACTACAAAAAAAACTGTTAAATTGCGACCAGACATTTGCGACCAAAGGTATTGGGTAGTTTTTTTGGTGACCACTCTGGTAGTAAATATGAAGTTTGACTTAAAACGACCATATGGTCACTTTTTTGCGACCAAATGGCGACCAAGTAAAGAATTAGTCATAAAAAATGACGCGAATTTTTGGCGCGAAGCAAGTGACCATATGGTCACTACAAAATTGTGACCATGTGGTCGTAACTTTGTGACATAGGTTATCATTTAGTAGCAAAAAAAGGCACGTACATTTGGCGGGAGAAAGGCTACTAAGTGGTCACAATTCAAAGTGACTATATGGTTTCAATTTTGGTGACCTTTAGTGACCAATGGTAGCTTAAAAATTTGGCAGGAAATAAGCTACCAGGTGGTCACATTTTCAAGTGACCAGATGGTCGCAAAAGTTGTGATTTTAAGTGACCAGTGGTAGATAAAAAATTTGGCTCGAGAAAAGCTACCAATTGGTCACCAAAATAAGTGACCATGTGGTCGTAAATGTTGTGACTTGATGTGACTCGGGGTAGTGAGGAAAATGACGAGAAATTTTGGCGGGAAAATGCGACCATTTGGTAGGAAAAATACGACCATCTGGTCACAAATAAGTAGAGGAGTCCATCATAAAATCCCCTCCTCCCATTGTTTGTTAGCATTAAGAAAAAAGAAAATGAGACAGTGGATGTATGTTCGTTTGATAGACGGGTATTTGAACGATGAGTTCGTGACCGGGGTTGAACAATTTGTTGAGTTTTGCATGACATCTGTCTATTATGAAAAGTATGGTGGAAAGCTACGTTGCCCGTGCAGGAAATGCGACAATAGGAGAATCATACCGGTTACAGATTTGAAGGTTCATCTTTATAGTCGGGGATTTGTGCAGAATTATTATCACTAGGTGTTTCAGGGGGAAACAAAGGAAATGTTTGACGCTGCATTACAAGAATCGAGACGATACAAAGGTAGCAGCTCGAATGTAGAGGTTGTTGCCGAAGAACGGAATGCTGAACAACAGTATAGTCAGATGCAGCAAATGATACTTGATGGTGCGGGGTATGGGGGCAGTAAAAATTTTCGTGAAAGTTTAATCGTAGACGAAGATGAACGGGTTGTTGAAGAGGAAATGAATCCGGACGCACGTAAGATGCACGAGATGCTAAAGACAGCCAGCCGACCATTGTACGATGGGTGTGAGGTCAGTCAACTTGCTGCTGCTACAGAACTTTTAAATATAAAGGCGCAGTACAACATACCTGGTAGAGGATTTGATTCGATTGCATCATGGTTTCACCGAAAAAACTAGTGGAGGGACTTGGATTACTCGTGGAGAAAATATACTCGTGTCACAACGGATGCATGATTTACTGAGATGTGGATGAGGACCTGTATCACTGCAAATTCTGTTTTCTTCCAAGATATAAACAAGGGAAACGCAGCTTGATTTCATTTGCCCGCAAGTTCTATTCACCGCTGACCCCACGTCTGCAACGGTTGTATACATCGGATGTGACAGCTTTGCACATGAGATGACATCACGAGCATTCACAGGATGAAGGTGTTATGAGACATCTCTCAGATGTTAAGGTATGAAAGCATTTAAATAATTGTCAACCTGATTTTGCACAAGATCCAAGAAACGTCTGATTGGGCTTATGTACGGATGGCTTTAACCCGTTCGGGGTATTCGAGGCATAATATTCATTTTTCCAGTCATGGTAACCCCGTATAACTTGCCTCCCTCGATGTGCATGCGAGACCCGGTCATTTTTCTAACAGTGATCGTACCTGGGCCGAAAATTCCAAAACAGAAACTGAATGTGTATTTGCAACCACTTATTGCAGAGTTGAAAAGGTTGTGGACAGATGGTGTTATGACGTACGACATTTCTAAGAAACAACATTTCTTGATGCGCACCGCATTAATCTTGACGATCAGTGACTTCCCTGGGTACTCAATGTTGTCAGGTATGTTGATCTTTAATTGCTTTCATATATATTTTTGAGTATGTGTTTAGTTTTTTTTATTGCTTTGCTTAGTCAGTAGTTAATTGTGTGAACCTCAATCTCGTCCTCTTAAAGGATGGAGTACGGCAGGGAAATACGTATGTCCACATTGCATGCTAGACACAGATGCATTTTATCTCAAAAACGGTTGGAAAACTTGTTGGTTTGATTGTCACCGTCAATTTTTGCGTTGAATCATACGTTTCGTTCAACGGTAGTGACTGGAAGAAGGGTCGACGAGTAAGAAAAGAAACCCCCCCCGACAATGTATAGTGGAAGGCAGATTCTTCACGGTATAGATGCTATAGGTATGCAGAAGATTATAGTGGACGGTGCAGAGAGTGCAAACAATGCGGCTAGGAAAAACATGGGTTGGAAGAAAAGGAGTGTATTGGGAAGATCTACTGATTAGACACAATCTGGATGTAATGCATATCGAGAAGAATTTCTTCGACAATATTTTTAATACGATTTTGAACGTTCTGGGAAAAACAAAGGACAATTTGAAGGCATCTTATGATATACGGGAGATATGGGACCGTCCTGAGTTGGAGCCTGACAACAGTGATAATTACGCAAAAGCAAAGTACATGTTGACGTTGGATGAAAAGAAAACATTATTTGGGTGGATCAAATCCATCAAATTCCCGGACGAATACGTTTCGAATTTGAGTCGATGTATAGACAGTCAAAAACATATCATGTTCGGGATGAAAAGCCACGGCTGTCATGTATTCATGCAACAATTGATGTTTGTCGCGTTCAGACCGTTCCTAGAGAATAGACATTGGGAGTCGCTTGCACAGTTAAGTGTTTTTTTCGGGTACTTGACATGTACAGAGTTGACTGAAGCTACTGTCGCTTCAATGAGTTCAGAGATCGCTGTTATTATTTGTAAGTTGGAGCAAATGTTCCCACCTTGCTTTTTTGACTCCATGAAGAATCTTCCAATGCATCTTCCATACGAGGTATTCTTAGGGGGTCCGGTACATTACCGCTGGATGTACTCATTTGAAAGGTAAGCACAGTTAATTTGTAATGTACACGTATAAAGTACAGTGATCAAATGTAAATATTTTCTACACATTCTACCCACAGGTACTTACATCGGTTGAAAAAGACGGTTGGAAATAAAGCAAGAGTAGAAGGATCTATCTGTAGTGCGTACCTGACGCAAGAGACTACCACATTTTGTTCATACTACTTTGATCAACACGTTGCATAGCAGTTTCGACCAGCGAAATGAAACATTGTCGAAAATTTACTTGAAGGTGTTGACATAAACGACTTGCCAATTTTTACGTAACCTCGCATGACAGTTGGAAGATCAGTGCGTAGGCCATTGACCGATTTTGAGTATCACGTAATGTAGACATACGTGTAATGCAACTGCGCAGAGATCGAGCCTTACATAGAGTGAGTTAGTAACTTAACATTATTTCATCGCATAAACAATTACAAACTATTTGCTAACTATATTTGTAACATACAGATTATTTCTAAACTTATACGTTCGAATGACACGAGTTGGTCTTACAGCCGCTGAGGAGGGGTCAATAATCGACAAAGAGTTTCGTTCTTGGTTCAGTGCATACGTAAGTTATTTTAAATTGTAAAAAAAAACGTGGCAATTTGTTGAAAAAATTGCTATCCTCCTAACACTACTGTATGTGAACAATGACAGGTTGACTCCCCTACATTACCAGTAGATGATCCTCGAATTATTTCTTTAGCAAAGGGATCTGGACGGATTGCAAGGTCGTATACTGGATACGTCGGTAACGGTTACAGATTTCAAACGAAGGCGCATTCAGTTAATAGAGCAACAAACAACAGTGGTGTTTGCATAAAAGGTCATGTGTTCGGCACAAATGAAGACGATTACTTCGGAGTAATCGATGAGATTCTTGAGATTCAATACGCAAGTCTGACGCTAAAACGCATTATTCTGTTAAACTACACGTGGTTCGAGACAACCAGACGAGGCGGAGTCCGTAAGATTGATCATTTACAAATCATTGAGGTAAACAAGTCTAAGCATATGCGCACCGCTCATAGGTTTGTCCTGGCTTCACAGGAGATTCAAGTTTATTATCTGAACTATCCGATTAATAGACGAGATCTGATAGATTGGTTAGTTGTTTGTAAAGTTAAACCACACCAGGAAGAAGAAAACTCATCCGAGTAAGACGACCATGCAGAGAAGCTGGTGCTTTTCAAGAAGATAAGATAAGATGTCGTGTAATTGATGATGGTCAGAATGCAAGTACTGTTCGTCCTTTGAACGATGGAACGATAACATTGCATGATGATGATACAAATGCTTCCACTTCTCACGCACGTGACATTGATGCTGAATTTATTCGAGACGATGAATCTGATGAAGAAGAAGAAGAAGAAGAAGAAGAAGAAGACTTTATGTGAGGGACTTCTTTGAGACGATGAATCCGACGAAGAAATAGAAGAAGAAGAAGAAAAAGAAGCGACAACCAAAGAAACTGAGGTGATGAATGAGACATTTTGTAACTTTATTATTCACTGTGTATGTTTTATTAAAACTATTTCTATAATGCAGATTAAAATATATATATATATATTTGCGACCATCTGGTCGCAAATTAACACAAAAGGTGACCACATGGTAGTAATTTAGAAGTGAAATGCGACCAGTTGGTCGCAATTTTAGAAAAGTAGACTTATGTTTTTCCAAAACTCTAAATGGTTCAAGTTAAATGACGACCAATTGGTCGCCAATATGCAACGGGTAATTTAAATTTTCACGAAATATTCGGCGGTGAATTTCATAATTGCGACCATGTAACGTCCCGTTTCTTTTGGAGGTAAATTTTTTTTATTTAATTTTTATTTTTATTTATTTTATTTGAATTAAAGTATTTAAGGTTAGTTTAAAAGTAGTAATTTCGAATTTAGTAGTTATTTTTGTCCGAAAACCTTTCTAATCGTTTTATTAGCTTAAATTAGTTTTGGTCGTATTAAAAATTATTAGCGGGCCCATTATTTATTGTTAAATACTTTTAAGATAGATTAGAAGTAGTTAAGTTGAATTGGAATTAGAAACGTGAAATAACGAGCACACGGAATAAGTTTTCTTAAGGAAATAAGAGGAGGGGCAATATGGTCTTTTACCAAAATTTCTTTATATATATCTACTACATATTTGGAAAAAAAAAGAAAAGAGAAGGAAAAGATGCCCCAAACCCGTAGCTAGAGAGGAGGAAAAGGGAAGAGAAAGAAAGTGTCGCCCCGGCTTCATTTCTTGACCGTTTTCATCGTGCCTTAGCTCGTTGGAAAGCTCTCGAGACATACTTTCTACCCATCCCATCAATTGAGCCAATCCATTCAAGATCAAGGAGATACGATGTGAGGAAGAAATGGGTTTTTGGGTTTTTTTTTTTTCCAATCTTGTATGCAAGCCTTCATTCGTTTTTCTCGGGTATTGTTTGTGAATTCTAGTTAGGAAAAATCACTTTGGATGACGTTGTTGTCTTGGAACTAAACCCGAGTCGAATGAAAAAACCCGTTCCGTGTGAATTTCCCTCACTTGGCCTTGGTTAGGATGTTTAGTTTGTTATGATTTTGTATTTTACTTAACTTTTCGGAAATTGATTATTGTGTAAAACCCTAAAATATGGTTACCCATTGATTTGGCGAACTTCCAAAGTATCCGAAACCAACCCAAAACGCATCTAAATTACATAAAAGCCGGAAAACCGAACCCGAACCTCATTTAGCCTTGTATGGCCGAGAGCCTCATAGGGAAGATTTCCGGGTTTTTCGTCGTTTTATGCATTTAGATGTTGTATGATCAATTTTCAGATAATTAATGATTGTTAGGTGTAATTGATTTGTAGGATTGTGATTGCTTGTGTGGTTTTCAACCTCGATACTTTTTGGAGCTTGACTACAAATTCAAGGTGAGTTTAAAATGGAAGTTAGTAATTTTATGAATTGAGTTTCGTTACGATATTGTTTATCGAGGTTAAGAGGGAAACTAACTTATGAAAATTAATATTTGGTTGGTGACTTTAAACTCGAAAGTGAGTGGAGTGACTTTGAAGTTCTTATGAATTTGGGTGTAAAATGTAAGATTTGAGTGGTTTGGAAGTCTTGTAAGATGAATTGGAGATTTTAGATGAAAGTGGAAGTTTAAGGAACTGTGAGTGGTTTGGGAGTCAAAGTGACTTAGAAGTTACACTTGAGTATTCACTCGTGTAATTCAAGTAGTTTATGTTCTTTAGTAGCTTAGTAGAATTCTTTTTAGATTATCTAACTTACTAGGGAACTCGATAACTTGTGATATGGTAAGACCGTACGGGGTAGTATGTTGATGTTTATCCATACGGTGGCCCGTTACGATGACTTGTGTTATGGTAAGACCGTACGGGGTAGTATGTTGATGTTTATCCATACGGTGGCCCTTTACGATGACTTGTGATATGGTAAGACCGGACGGGGTAGTATGTTGATGTTTATCCATACGGTGGCCTGTTACGATGACTTACGATATGGTAAAATCGTACGGGGTAGTATGTTGATGTTTATCCATACGGTGGCCCGTTACGATGAGTTGTGATATGGTAAGACCGTACGTGTTAGTATGTTGATGTTGATCCATACGGTGGCCCGTTACGATGACTTATGATATGGTAAAACCGTACGGGGTAGTATGTTGATGTTTATCCATACGGTTGCCCGTTACGATGAATTGTGATATGGTAAGATCGTACATGTTAGTATGTTGATGTTGATCCATACGATAACATGTTACGATGAAACTTGTTTGGTAACAAAGAAAGTTAGTGTTATACTTACATATATCCATTAGAATTGTGTAGTAAGACTTAGTATTAGTTATTACTTTTACTTCAAGTCTCTATTTCATTTTCATACGAGATTGAAAGTTTATTATGGGAAGCATATTACGATTGTATGATTATGTGGAAATTGGAAGTGTGGAATAGGTAGTAAAGTGCAATTTAGGCCTTGGGACACAATTTCTGGTATGGAATTTGGTTCATAGGATTACTTGCTTTCATTTTACTCTCACTAGCATTTTTATGCTAATGTTGCTACACTTACAATTTTTCAGGTAAATCTCATCGCAAAGGACTTGGTAGAGGAGGTGGCGCTGTTTGACATGCCGAGTTGATGAATGGACAGGAACATAAACTTATTTTGGTTTAGCATTCTTAGAAATGCTTGTAAATATTTTACTATATTTCATGCTTTATGTTTTGAGCTCGGGAGAGCATGTGTTTAAATATCATGTTGGTCTTGTGATTTTAAGATCTCTTATAGGTTTAAAACTTAATCTGGAATGTGCATTCCTTGTTTATTGCTTTCTCTGTATTGGGTTGTTGTAAAACAGGTTTTGGATAATCTGATTTTTAAACGAACTCATGCCGTTTTTTTAAACTAAGTCTTCCGTTGTGGCTTTGAAATTAAAGGATTTTACGATTTTGGGTTGTTACAGACCATCTGGTCGCAAATTTGAGCGGTAAATTAAAATTTTCATGAAATTTATGGCGGTGAATTTAAAGATTACGACCAGCTGGTCGCAATTCTTGGCGGTGAATTTAAAGATTACGACCAACTGGTCGCAATTCTTGATGGGACGCGTGATGTGATAGTTGTTGTTGATAAATACAAATTTGTGACCCTCTGGTCGCTTTATTAATAAATGCTACCAGATGGTCGCAAATATGTGTGAAAATGCGACCAGGTGGTCGTAATTTCCCCTAAGCACGCGCGACCTTTCGTTTCTAGTCATAATTACATATTTGCGACCAATTGGTCGCAATATCTGATTTAAATTCAGAACCTTTTCCCTACCCCCCCCCCCTCCTCATTCCGTTTTTCTTTCTCTCTTTTTCTCTCTCTTTTCTTTCTTTTCTCTCTTTCCCCCGTTGTTTTTGCCCGTTCCCCGTTCCTACTCTAAACCAAAAAACCCTAAACCTCCAATCCCAGTTTCAATTACGAGGTTAGTTTTCTTATAGATTTTAAGTTTTAAGTTAGTTTTAGTTTTAAGTTAGTTTTAGTTTTAAGCTTAAATTTAGTTTAATTAGTTAATTTAATGTAGTTTAATTAGTTAATTTAATTTAGTTTAATTGATTAATTAGTCTAGTTTAGTTAATTAATTAGTCTAGTTTACTTTAGTTAATTAATTAGTCTAGCTTTTAATTAATTTTAGTTTAATTTAGTTAATTTAATTAATTTTAGTTTAATTAATCTAATTTACTTTCATTCATTACTTAGTTTACTTTAATTAATTAATTAATTTTAGTTTAATTAATCTAATTTTAATTTACTTAATTACTTAGTTTACTTTAATTAATTAATTAGTTTAGTTTAATTTAGTTAATTAATTAATTTTAGTCTTAATTTTGTTAATTTAATTAATTTTAGTTTAATTTTATTAAGTTAATTAATTTTAGTTTAATTAATCTAATTTAGTTTAATTAATTACTTAGTTTACTATAGTTTAATTAATCTAATTTTAGTTTACTTTAATTAATTAATTAATTTTAGTTTAATTAATCTAATTTTAATTTACTTTAATTTAATTAATTAGTTTAGTTTAATTTAGTTAATTAATTAATGTTAGTTTAATTTAGTTAATTAATTAATGTTTGTTTAATTTAGTTAATTTAATTAATCTAATTTAGCTTAATTCATTACTTAGTTTACTTTAACTAATTAATTAATCTAATTTTAGTTTAATTAATCTAATTTTAGTTTAGTTTATTTAATTAACTAATTCTACTTTAATTAATTAATTACTTTTAGTTTAATTAACTAATTAATTAGTTTACTTTAATTTAATTAATCAATTAATTTAAGTAGTGTAATTAATTAAAATAATTAATTAATTGCACTACTTAAATTATACTAAGTAGTTTAATTTAATTATACTAAGTAGTTTAAATTAATTAATTACACTACTTTAATTAATTTGTTTTGTTTTGTTTAATTAATTAATTTTGTTTTAGTTTCTTTAATTTAGTTTACTTAAAATTATTTAATTAATTTAATTTAGATTATTTCATTAATTAATTAATTTAATTTAGTTAAATTATTTTAATTTATTTAATTATTTTAATTACTTAGTATTAAATTAGTTTTGTTTAGTTGTAGGATTATGACGAGCAGACGACGTCTTCCCAGTCTGACGAGCCTAACGACGCGACTCCTCAGCCGCCTACTGCCCTGCCGCTGATGGGGATTTGACTACAGATGAGTTGGACAGCCTCCTCTTCATTTACGAGTTGGGAGTTGCTGCCACTTCTGATGATGCAGTCCCTGAGTCTCAGCTTGCGACACCACGTTTGGTGCAGGACTCCCAGGCCACGACTTCCGCAGGAGCATCAGGGTCTGCCACCCAGCCCCGATCCAAAGGAGACCATCCACTTCGGCACGCAGCCTCCTCGGGCCCTGGACTCTACCCCTGGATTGAAGGGAATACATAAGTAATTTTGTTTATTGTTATAATTAATTAATTTTTAAATCTTTAAACATTTTAAAAATTGTTTTTTTTTAATAAATAGTTTTGTTTAATTCTAATCTAATATCACAATATTTTTAATGTTTTTGCAGAATACAGCCACATACAACCGTTTCAAAACGGTTTTGCGAGGTCCTCCAGAGCATGCCTCTACCCAGCGAGCTTCGCTAGCAGAAGATTTCGACGATGGAGAAACGTCGGATGTACGACAATTAGAAGGTAAATAACATCAATTATTTTTATAATTAATTAATTTTTAAATTTTTAAAAATAAATTTATTACTTTAACAATTTTTTATTTGAATTTTTTCAGAGCAAGTTTCCTGTAATCGATTCTGATATCACGGATGGTAGATTGTTCCTCTTATGGGACAATCATGTCCAGGATCAATTCAAGGACCGCATTTATCGGGCGCGCAGAAAGCAAACAGCAAACTGACCCGTGTGGATGAGCGAGAAGGACCACGCGTAGCTAATCGCGAGCTTGAACACTCCCAAGGGCAAGGCAGTGTCAAGGAGGAATAAGGCCAACCGCGCGAAGAATCCCACCAAACACACGCGGGGCCCGGACCCACGACGAGCACCATCGTCAATTGGTAAGTTTTTTTTTTTTGTTCTTTTACATACTTTTTTCTTGTTTTATTTTTTCAATTAATTATTAATTTATTTTTTCTTTTTCAATCTCTAATATTTTTAGGAAGAGAAGCACGTTTGCCTTGTCCCGCCCGATGAGCTGCACCTCGTTCTTCACACGAAGAAGGACGGGACGATTGTCGACGAAAAGGCGAAAGAAGTTCAGGTATTTAATAATTTTTTCAATTATTAATTTTTGTTTACAATTTTTTCTAACTTATATATTAAATATTTTATTTTCTGAATTTTAAATATTTAGGAACGTTTCAAGGAGTCTTTGAGTCAGCGGTTGCCCACACTAGACTCGCAACCGACTCAGGACGACCGTAAAGAGGCATTCTTGGAGGCTGCTGGAGGGGTTCGGCCTGATGAATCAGTTCCTGGGCTCGGCTCATACTGGAGACGACTATACACCGACATGTCTCGGCCTCAACACACGGAGCGAGCACGAGTTACGGTCCTTCTCTGACTGAGCAGCAGCTTCGAGAGGAGGTTCAGCAGCTGCACACCGAGATGGACGATATGCGCAGCAACTTCGATGCTCGAGTCGCTGCGATTCAGGCGGATGATCAGGCCCAGGTTGCAGCTGCATTGGTCGCGTTCTTCGGACCCCGAGATCCCGGTTCATCATCTTCGGCGCCGCCTCCACCACCCCCTGCTCCTCCACAGTAGTTTAGATTTCTTTTCTTTTGTATAGTACATTCTTTTGGAAATTTATTTATATATTTTTTTATTTTAATTCCATTTTTTTATTATTTAATTAAAATAAATAAATAAATTTAAATAAAATAAAAATAATATTTACAAATTAAATAATTTAATTAAAACAATTAATTAGAAATTAATTAAATTGTTAATTACATTGTCGACCATCTGGTCGCATTTTATAAAATATAAAACGACTAGATGGTCGCCTTGGTTTGATGCTCAAACGACCGGATGGTCACTTAAGAAGGTGACCATTTGGTCACTAATATAAACGACCATGTGGTCACCTTTTTTGTGGGACCAACTGGTCACTTGTCTACAACTTAAATTACGACCAGGTGGTCACTATTTTAGGCGACTGTCTGGTCGTTTTTTAAAATGTTGACTTTTTGCGACCAAACACGTTTAGTCATATTTTGGTGACCATTTGGATGCATAAATTTCATGGACGACCAGTATTTTTGCCACGCCAGGTTTGGTCACTTTTCTGGTCGCATTTGTCTTAAAAAACGACCTTCTGGTCGCAATTCGCTGGTCGCAATTAGGTTTTTTTTGTAGTGAATATTATTGTAGGCATTCATGGTATTAATACTATGGGGTGGTACTCCAAACTCAAATACAATTGTACTAATAGAAGCCTTTTGAAGCACAATTCATAAGCTCAAAAACATTATGAAAGAAAACCGCTCTTCCAAGCCTGGTAAAGATAACACCATTCTGTTTTGGGAACGACTTTGGATTGGTGAGGTAGCCATTGCCAATAAATTCTAAAACTTGTTCTCCTTTGTTAAGTTAAAACTTCACCCAATTAATAATTTTTGGAATGAGGAGACGAACTCTTGGGTGATAGAGCTTAAGAGAAATCTCAATAACATTTAGGTGGTGGAGTGGATTAAACTAATGTCCCTTTTGGAGCCCCTTAGTATTTCTGATAAGGAGGACTTCAAATATTGGAAATATGATAAAGTCAAAGGTTTCTCTTGCAAATATGCCCTTCAGCATGGGACCAGTTTGGGAAGGATAAAGACAACCCCGTATATGCTAATTTGTAAAGAGAGATACCAAAAAGAAAATTGAGTCTTTTTGTGGCTGGTTTTGAAAGATAGCATCAATTCAAATTCCAAAATTCAATCTGGAATGTCATAAATTGCTCTCCAACCAAATTGGTGTTGCTTATGTTGTTAGGATTGATGCCCTAGATCTTATAATTTTATATAAACATTATTCATTTCGAATAAATTTAATATGAAAAAAATTATATTATTTTAAGTGAATCTGTGTGTTGTCGTATATATTAAATATAATGCATTCAAGATAACCTAAGTTGTTTAGATGTAATCACGACTGGGTATGTGAGTCAGACATAAGGATTCTATTGATATAGTAACTCAAATAGTCTACAGTAGATATATAAAGTTGGAAAAATTATCTTGTTAACACTATTGATACGGTCCACTTTGTACTAATTACAAATGATTTTATCCGGATCATTCATGTGAATATCATGGAACTGGAGGTATCCTATACAATAACGATTGTACAATACTGGACCATTATGTTTATCAATTCCTTAATAATGCTATTTATAGGAAATGATTAAACATCACTCAGATTATCAAACGTGATAAATCTTAATCCTGAGTGTGTTATACACTCATGCTTGTGGAGTTGTGTCCTTTGATTCACATGGTTGAGAGTGATCCGATTATACACTCAAATACTTGCTCTTTGGGGAAATAACTAAATAAGTAGCTGGGAACATTTCTACATACGATGGAATTCACAACTTTCCTACTATAACAGTGTCAATGCGACACTTCACTATTTTAGAAACTTTATTTAACTTTCTTGTTGTAGTGATTTGGTACTTGAACAAAGAGACGTCTCGTCTTCCACTGATCATGGAAGTATTAATTTATAATTGAACTATAAAAGTTGTTCATTAGAGAATTATCGGGTACACAAGGATATAAGAGATAATTAGGAGTACAATGGTAATTTTACCCAGCTATAATTATGAGTTTTACCACGTGAAGGATATGTCACATCTTTACTTGATAACTAATGGACATAACCCATCTATAGTGACGAAACTTTAACTATGGGTTTATAGTAGAATTACTCATAGTTAATAATAGTAATTAATGATTAATGAGTTTAATCGATTAATTAACTTATTATTAGAGCCCAAGATTTATGGGCCCATCAGCTCCCTATGCTAGCCTAAATATCGTTGTAGTAAAACTGGGTTATTAATTTAACTTAGGAAAAACAAATAATTTAATCAATTAATTTACTTTAAATTAGGTAATATTAATTATTTGAATAATGAGATTATTTAAATGAAAATTAATATTAAATATTATTTTTTTAAATAAAAAAAACTATTTAAATGGCAATTAATATAATATTTTAAAGCAAAATTAATTGTTTAAATAAATAGTTTATTAAAATGGAATAAATATTAATATTATTAATTATTTAACTAATGAGTTTATTTAAATGAAAATTAATAATTAATATTATGAATTAAATAATGAGTTTATTTAGTTTAGTAATAAATATTAGAGAGAATTAAATACAATCGGTTTAAGAAACAAATTGATTTTTGCCCAAAATAATTAATTAATTAAATATATAAGATTCAATAGTAATTAATTATATTAATTTTCATCTAAATATGTTTAATTAGAATTTATTGTTTGAATACTTGAATTGTGATTCTTCCAAAAATGTTCATAAACAAATATTTCACTTAAATTACTTCTCTCAAGTGTTTTTATATGAAACTTTTAACTATTATTTCTTTTAAAATATTTAACTTAAACATTTTTAGGAAATTATACCAAACGGGCCCTAAGAAAGGAAAGCAAGAGACTCGGTAAATTTTAGAAAAGCTGATAAAAAAATAAGTGGGTTGCTTTTAGGACTTGAAGAAAAGAAGTCGTGGAGAGTTCGATTACATGGCTTCCTTAACTGATTTGTAATGGTTTTGCCTTCTTTTTATTCTTTTTTTCATTCCCACCCAATATTAGAAAACTTTCAACTAACCATCATCAATGGGCCGAGTCGGCAAAAATTATTAGGCTCGGGCTTGGGCCTAGCGTACCTATGGTAATATTTGAGCCGAGCCGACTCAGCCCAACCTGATAAACAAAGGCTCACAGCTCAGCTCATGGGCATGGCTCGTAAGGCCGAGCTTGGGTCTAGCTCATTGGATCGAGTCGAGCTCGCCCATCATATGACTCAATTTTTTTTTATATTTTAGAAATAAAATTTTACCATTATTTACTTTTAGCTAATCAATTAAATTTGTAATATAAAAGGGAGGACAAAAAGTATTATATTTTTATTCATTACTATTTTCATACATAGATATTTGAGAATAAATTGCATCAATACAATATGATACATTCAAAATAGGTTCGTACTCATTTGTCAATCATATGCATTTTTCTCAACTTATAAAAAATACACTAAATGAATGAATGATTTATTCTTATTAAATGATAAACAACATAAACAAGTATATGTTCGAGCCGAGCTGAGCCGACTCAGCCCAACCTAATAAACAAAGGCTCACAGATCGGCTCATGGGCATGGCTCGTAAGGCCGAGCTTGGGCCTAGCTCATTGGATAGAGTCGAGCTCGCCCATCATATGACTCAATTTTTTTTAATACTTTAGAAATAAAATTTTACAATTATTTACTTTTAGCTTATCAATTAAATTTGTAATATAAGATGGAGGACAAAACATATATATTTTTATTCATTAATATTTTCATGCATAGATATTTAAGAATAAATTGCATCAATACAATATAATACATTCAAAATAGGTTCGTACTTGTTTGTCAATCATGTGCATTTTTCTCAACTTATAAAAAATACACTAAATGAATAAATGATTTATTCTTATTAAATGATAAACATAAATAAGTATATGTTAATTTTATAACACAAACTTCTATTTTAAAAGCACAGTTATTCAAATATTTTCAAACATCCACCGAAAATTATCTCACAAAAGAAATACATTTATCTGAGGATTCTCAAACTTCTAAGATGTTAAGCATCTAATTAAACCCTAAACTTGAAAAAATCGTGCAATTAAAACACATCATCATCAAAACAATGCTATTAAATTACTTAAAAAATCAAATAACCAATAACACGTCCAAACCTGACATCAGAATATCCTCATCCAGCTATAAAAAAAATATTTAACACATGCAAAAAAAAAAAAAAAATCCACAAAATTGGCTTCTTCGTGCTTAAAAAAAATTAAATAAATAAATAAACACTCACACCTAACTATTAATAAGTTATAATTCTACTAAAAGAGTATAAATTGTACCACATATTTATGTTTAGGGTTCAATTAGATGAAAGTAAAACTAGTTGAATTAAAATGATTCACTCAAATAAACATGAGGTAAAAGACGAACTATTCTTTAAGAGAAATTAAATAAAATTAGACACACATAATTTGATAGAGGAGAAAAGCCGCTTGACCATTTGTTATGCGTTTGCTTTGCTAAAATGGTCCTAGTTGAGCTCTACAAATTCCCCTCGCACTTAAATCCTAAATCTCCAGGGCAGTGCGGCTTACCTCTTTACTCAGCCTCACTCTTTTCACATACAATACTTAAGAACGAAAACACGATTCCGCCCTATCATTAGCCATTAAGGTGAATTTCCTGAGGTCATTCTATGGCCTTTCAATTACTCATCTAGCAAGATCTACATATTATAATAGCCGACACTTTTCAAACAGTTAAAAAAATAATACAAATTTTACATTTAAAATTTGAGACAACGGTTTTAGTCAACAGCCATGACCTCAGAGCCTCCATTAGCATCATCCACACCAATCTTATGCTCCTCAGCTGAGACTCTTATTTCCTCCATTAAACTCTTCTGCTCATCTTCAATGGTATTTTGCAACTCGTCCACCTGTAATATAAGTAGGGGATTTCAAGCATCAGCTACAAAAGTTTAAGAAAAACCAAACCTACAGACAAACAGATAATTTAGTTCAAAACAAAACAAAACTATTCATATGGACTTGTATTATATATAAAAAAGACCTGGTGCGTTTCAAAATCACAAGAGAAAACAACCCTTGTTATCTTTCTGCTACTCTGAACAATGTTAATAGTTGAAACAGACAATTAACAATTAATATAGTATTAAAAGTGATTGGAAAGAGAGTAATTTCAGTTATTGGACAACAATTTCTAAATCTGAAGAGATCTTTCCCTGACCCCAACCATAAGAACACCCCACCTCCCAAGCATATATATACACATATATATACATACACAAATACATACATACATACATACATACATACATGTGTGTATATATATATACATTCACATTAGTCAAATAGGAAAAAAAATTCAAGGCATGGAACATGTATTTCAGCATTTATGTCTCTCTCCTCTTGGAGACATTTTTTTAAAGATCTTTGTGATCATTTATGTCTTCAACTAGTGGTTAACATCTTTCTTGAAACCTTTATGGGTTTGTTTTAGACCGTCTTTCTTTTCAACTTTTGTATTATTTCAATCTTTTCAAGGATTAATTAGCATTCAAAAGTTTTAAAAAATATACATTCAGCAAGGCGTTAGTCTAAATTGATGATACCTATATGTACTGATCGAAGTTGAATCTCTAAAATTACAGGTCCATCCCTCCAAGGATACCTCCAAGGATAAAGGGAAAGTGATATGGATTCATGCTATTAAAAGTACTTTAGTTTTGGGGGGAATTTGGATAATCAAGCCTCATTTCGAGGTTCATATCTTTGGGTCGTAAGGACCCTTGTCACCCTTCTGTACTATTTTTTTTTTTCTCAATGAACTTTCTCACGGTTACTGTACTGGTTGAAGCTGAATCTCTAAAACTACAGGTCCTTCACTAAGGATAAAGGGAAAGTGATCTAGACTCATGCTGTTAAAAGTAATTCATTTTTGGGAGAATTTGGATAACTGAACCTCATTTTTGAGGTTTATCTCTTTGAGTTGTAAGGACCCTTTTTCGTCACCCTTCTGACTGGACACGGCCAACATGGGAAGGTCAATGTCCTTCGGATCAGCAATTAAATCTAATATCATGGGCAATTTGACTGGAAAGAAACCAAAGATTATAGAGTGGAAGGGATAGAATTCGGGAAGAAATTTTTTACTTAGCTTAGTTCCATTATTCCACTTGGTGTTCTTTATCTAGAGCTTTTTGTAACTATCCTTCCTTTATAATTAACTTTAAGGTACCGTTTGTTTACTTCTCTTGGTGGAACTTAGATTTTGTATCTATTATCAAACACTAATGGACAGTGTCTCCTTTTCATAAATTCAAACGAATCAAGTGAAAATGTTACTTGAAGTAATAGAGCATGTGAACAGTGTTAGACACCCTAGAGTGCCTAACAAGGGAATGGATAACTATCAGTTGTTTTCTGGCCTCAGCAAAATTACTCTCAGTAAACACACCATAACTCCAAGCAGCGGGAAAGACAATGCAATGAATAAAAGGAGCAGTTCAAAAACCCAATGGTGGCTTGGGTTTTGGTGGGCTCGGTAAAAAGAATGATGCTCTTCTTTTAAAGTGGTTGTGGCGTTTCCCTCTTGAAAAACATTTATTGTGGCATAAGATCATTGTTAGTATTCATGGCATTGAAGACTTGGGGTGGTGTTCTAAGTTGAAATCGAACTGCAACAACAAAAGCCCTTGGAAACTTATTCTTAGACTCAAACCCCTTATTGATAATAATTGTAATTTTTTGTTGGGAAATGGCAGGAGGATTCTCTTTTGGGATCACATTTGGCTGGGCGAGGAACCCCTCAAATCTAGTTTCCCTAACCTGTTCCTTCTTGCCAAAAACAAGACTAGCACAGTTAATCAAGTTTGGAAGGAGGAGGTGAATGACTGGGTTCTTGATTTCAGAAGAAACTTCAAGGATCAGGAGGTGATAGAGTGGATTAACTTGATTAATTTATTGGGGCATCTTTGTGTTAATGATAGGGAGGATACTAGGGTTTGGAAGGTTAACGTAAGTGAGGGATTTTCTTGCAAATCTGCTTTGAAGCTTCTATGGAACAATACTGGGGCTGAGTTAGATTTTGATCACTCACTGATTTGGAATGGTAAATATCCTAAGAAAATTAAAGTTTTTCTTTGGATTGTTGTTAATGGTGGTCTCAATTCAAACCAAAAACTTCAAGCTAGAAAGCCGTGGATTAGTCTACAACCTAATTGGTGTTGCTTATGTATGAAGAATTCGGAAACTACTTATCATCTGCTCTTTGACTGCAGCTTTTCTCAACACATTTGGTCCTCCCTGTTTAGCACCTTCAATATGTGTTGGGTCAGTCACATTGACATTAGGACTAATGTCCTAGCCCTTTTGGGAGGTTGCAATCTCCCGGATAAAAGTAAAGTGTTATGGAAAAACGCGGTGAGATCAATCTTATGGAATATATGGCTTGAGAGGAATAGGAGAATTTTTTGTGGATTCTTGTAAATCTTGGGACATAATTTGGGATTATAGTGTTCTCAATGCCTCTCTTTGGAGTGCAAATTGTAACTTTTTTTTGTAACTATTCCCCCTCCACTATAGCTTCTAATTGGCGGGCTTTTTTGTAAGTTCTTTTGGCCTTTTTTTTGGCTCTTTCATACATCAATGAAAAGCTTCGTTTATTATCAAAAAAAAAATCCCCTGGGACAACCACATCCACATCAATCTTATGCCTGGATATAAGATGTACCACATCCACATGTTTACCAAGTTATACCACCTATGACGCACAAATACTTCAACTTGGGTGACGTAACTGTTTCCGATATGTATCGGATACTTGGATACTCCGATATTTCTTGGATATGTATCGCCATATCTGTATCGTGTTGTATCCATATCCCGTATCCGTGTCAGTGCTCCTTAGGTTACAACAGGCTACACAATCGAATAGTCCTTAGTTTTGAAATTGATGAACATAACATTGAGAGGGTAAGAGATTTCTAATACTATAACAATTAATAGGAAATATTAACAAACAATGTTTGAATCTATATTTAAATATTCCCATGTTAAAGCTGGCAGAAATTCACGTAAAAATCAATACATGTTGAAGATTAAACACTAAACTACCACTTCTGCACTTCATCTAATTTTTATTTTATTTACAAGCACAGTATTTTCATTGATATTTGAAAAGAAAAAAAATGGTTGGATCTCATTCTTTTTCTATCTATTACTCGTTTACCATTCTTTCCAATTGGAGTGTCTCTAGAGCACCAAATAGAACTAAGAAATCTAATGTCGTTCCAAATCTCAAGGATATTTTGGGGGTTGGTGTTGAAGATGTTATTGTTTCTAACCAGCCAGATCTTCCAAAAAGCGGCAAGCACAGCATTAGACCAAGAATTTTGGCTCTCCCTTTCCAAAAAGTGAGTCTAACCATGGCTTACAGTTACACAAGCTGAGATTAAAGGTGAGGAGCAGCTTGTAAAGAATTTGCTCACTGAAAGTGCAATGGAGAAATAGGCGGTCTCTGTATTCCTCACTGATATTGTAGAGAGTGCACCAATTTGGGGAGAGATGACAATGTGAGTGTCTTCTTTGGATGAATTCCACGATCTTTAGCCCATTGTGAAGGAAAGACCAGTTGAAGTCTGAAGATCTTGAGTTATAGATTTCGTTAAAACTCAGGGGAGTCTGGGATTGACTGTTTTGTTGAAGCATAAGATAATTGAAAATTCTTTTGACTGAGAAATCCCCTTTTATAATCAAAATTCCACCTGAAACTGTCCTTGAGGAGGTTGGGCCTGACATTGTCAATGGTGGAAGAAAGAATGCACCATTCTTGGAACTCCCTCTCATTAAGATTTCTTTTAAAGTTTAGACTCTAACTGTTCAGGGAGGTGTCCCAGAAATCCTCAATAAAAAGAGAGTGAGAGTTTGAATAGGAGAAGAGATGAAGGAAAGCCATCTTTAAAGGACCCAAACCTGTCCAATTGTGGTGCTAAAAGAGAAAAAATTTCCCATTTCCCAGACAGTATCTGTTGTGAGTGCTGAGCAACTTTCTGCAAGAAGTGATGAACCTCCATGGACATTTCTTGTTGATGGATCTAGAGACCGTACTTGCTACTAATAACAGAGTGCCAAAGAAAGTGAGGCTCATTTATGAATCTACCAATCCATTTGGAAACTAAGGCCTGATTCTTCTTCTGTAAGTTGCCAACCGCAAGACAACCTTCATTCTTTGATCTACCAATTTTTTTCCAATTTACCAAATGGCTCCCTCCATTTGCCCCTTTTGGGAGCCACAAAAACTCTCTCATTTCTATTTGGATAATGTTGGCTGCTTTGTTAGGAATTTTGAAATGGGAGAGGTAGTAGGTTGGAAGGGATGAAAGAGTAGCTTCAATCATGGTGGGGCGGCCTCCTCTAGAGAAAGTGAAGTTGTTTGACTTGAAGATCTTTATATCTATTTTCTCTATGATGGGAATTGGGAGACTAAAAGCTAAGGTCGGTTGGGTTCCCTCCAAGGGGCATCCCAAGATAGGTATTGGGAAGAGAGTTTGCAGAGCAGTGAAACAGAGAGGCTTTGTGTTCAACATCATACTGATCAATATTGATTCTGAAAGAAGGTTATGTTCATGTTTATTTGAGACCAGTGAAGCTAGAGAAGGTGTTGTTTAGAGAGAATTCATCATCGGGGCAGAAGATGAGGAGCAACTTCATCTGATAAAAGTCTCCACTCATCTCAGCAACTAGGTCTACCGTAAAAAGCAAAAAAAACCCATTTCTTCCTAAATGAGCCACAAATCAGAGGTTCCAACACTAATGATCAAGACATCTTAATCTTCTCCATGCAGCAATCTACCTAACATTCACAATTCATAAGACCGAAAAAAAATCTCAGGTCTAATCCGAAGAAACTTCAAATAAACAGGCAAAAATGTCAATTTCTACTGCACAATTAAAGAGTTCAACCATATAAAACTGATAATAGCCGCATACCACGTGCAACAAAAGAGCAAATTGTTTCTTGCGAAGCTCCAGCGTTCTCGAACTAGCAGTATTTTCCGCATCAAGTGCCGCAATATCTTTCTCCAACTCCATAATAATCTTATGAGTCGAAGCCCTTGGCGTTTGGGCCGCAATGAGTTTCCTAATTGCCTCACATTCCTCCTTATGCTGTCTCTCAATTTTACTTTCTTCAAGCTGCTTCTTCAGATCTTCAATATCATCCTGAGCTAACAAAATTTGCCTATTAATCTCATCTTTAAACTCATAAAAGCTTTCCTTTTCTCTGATATTTGCATCAACGACAGCTTTACTCTTAAGTAAAGGAATTTCAAATGTAGATAGCTCCTGTAAGAAAGCTCGAGAAAGTTTTTCACAATCGACATAATTATTTCCATCCTTTTCGATTTCTAGGGCAAAAGAAGTGAACTTTTTCTGAAGCTTCTTCAATGGAGGTTCACCCCTTGTGGTTGTGGTTCGAGTGAGAAGCCTATGCTTTATAATAACGTCATCGTCGAGTGGACCAAAAGCATAATTTGCTGCTACCGCTTCTCCTCGAGTGGAGATTTTTCTCCCCTTGACTGACATTTTTAATCAAGTTTTTACTCAGTTCCTGGAACAGAAACTGAGAACGAATGGGAGAGATGAACACGAACGAAACCCTAATTTTTAACGCAATTGAAATGGAGGACTAAAGTTTATTTGAATTGAAAGTCAAAAGGAAAAATGCATATATGACCTCCATTAATGAATATTTATGAACCAGAACCTAACTTTTGATTTCTAATAATTATAATCTTATGCTGATGTCACCTGAGCGTGAAAAGAAGAAGAAGCCCTTCAAAATTTAATGTGGTTGAATGAAACCGATCGTAACCCACGAGCGTAAACGAAACGTCAGATCTCTCATTCAAACCCATGATCTCAACTCAAAACGTCTGATCTCTTCTCAAACCCATGATCTTTCGAAACCCACGATCTCATTCAAACCCACGATCTCATATATTTCAAACGACCCACGATCTCATATGTTCCTCTTTAAGTTCCGTTTTTTGATTTCATACACTTCGCTGAAAACATATAGGAACAATCTCTGCTAATCCTCAAACGATAAAAGGTATGTATTTTCGATTCAGTGAAGTTAGGGTTTGAACTCTTAGAGTATACTGCTAATGATCGGACTTGCATGATAGATCTGAATGATCATTTCTTATGATCGGTCAGATCATTCAAACAAGATCTGTCCGATCGTTAGCCCTAGAAAAGCCAATGTAACAATGATCTGTGTGATATATGATCGGACAGATCATAGTTAATGATCGGTCAGATCATAGTTAGAGATCAGACTGATCATTAACTATGATCTGTCCGATCATGTAGTACACCGATCACAGCCTCTGATCTGACCGATCACAGCCTCTGATCTGACCGATCATAGCCTATGATCTGACCGATCACAGCCTATGATATGACGTTTATTTTGTTTGACCTTTTTTCACTTTGTGTCCTTCAGGTGAAATGGCTACTTTGAAATATAGTATTGCTGATCATTTTTCTACCACTGTAACTGGGGTCTCACACTTGTCTTACTCCAACACAGCTAGCAATGTTGAGGGAAACATTCATTGGGCGTTTAATTGATGTAGAATTCAAGTACTGTGGCCCACTAATTCATCTAGTTCTACTAAGAGAGGTTGAACAACCGAATGAGCAAGAGATGAGCTTTTTGATTAGAAGACGGGTAAGGACATTTACAAAGGATGATTTTGCACGGATCACTGAATTGCCACGCGGGAAACCCTTTATACATAGGGACAATTCGATTAGACTACGAGAGTTGCTGTTCGGAGGCCATTATGGTATAAACAAGTATGATTTAGACGATAAGATCCTTAATCATGAATTGACAGATGATAAGGACGTAGTGAGGATGACCTTGGTGTACATTGTGGAGCTAGTATTGATAGGTGGATTGAGAAGAAAACAAATCGATACTAGTTTTTATTCATTGGTAGAAGAAGAAGAAATGTGGGAAATCTTTGATTGGGTTGACACAATTTATGCGATCACGCTTAGTTCCCTGAAAGAAGCAATTGAAGGAAAATTAAAACCGACGGAACAAAATGAAGTGAAGGAAGCAATTGATGATGCAATAGTGGAGGATAAGATAGGGGGTGCAACCTACTCGCTTGTCGGATTTCCATACGCATTCCAAGTAATGTACCAAAAACCTTCTTTGTATTATCCGGATATGAAAGTGTACAATTATATGATATTATATGATAATTTACCTTGTAAACTATTGTAGGCATGGATTTTCGAACAAATACCTAAGCTTGTTGCTGAAAAGTATGTATCAAGGGTGGATATAGATCTACCACCAGTCTGCTCGTGGCGGAGTGAAAAGGCCATGACACAGGCCAGCTTTAAGAAGAAAATATTTGATAAATTGGACAAGGTACTTTGTTATTTTTTATTGAATTTGATTGTAGATTATTCTAAACGATCGGTCAGATCATAATAGATGCTCGGTTCGATCATACATATGATCGGACCGATCATCTATTATGATTTGACCGATCATTCAGACAGAGTTATTTTATGTGCTCTGTCTAAATCATCGGTCTGATTATGATCAGTCCCATCATACACTATGATCGGACCAATCATCTATTTTGATCTGACCGATCATTCAGAAAGAGTTTTTTTTATCTGCTCTGTGTAAATGATCGGTCAGATTATGATCGGACCGATCATTGTGTATGATCGGTCATATGAAATTGATTACAGTTCTTAATTTGTTTTCATGTTTTTCATGTTAAAGGCAAAACCAGAAAAAAAAAATTTAAGATGTAGAGTTGGAGGTGAAGAAGACAAAGGGTGAGGATGTGAAGAATGATGAGGTGAAGAATCGAAAGGGTGTGGAGGTTGAGAGGGTAAAGGCTGAGAAAGTGAACAGGAGGACGGGAAAAAATGAAGTAGAAGTGGATAAGAGGCGAAGGGATGACAAACTAAGGAAAGGATACGGTTTGTCATCAAAGTACAAACGGGCAATTCTCAACTGCGAGGCTCGTATTGAACGAGTTGAAACTGATATTCGGGAGATGAAATCTATGATAATGACCATACAGACGTTATTGTTGAAGGTAATGAATCATATATATGTGGTTGTTCGTATTGTGAATGTTTTAGTGTTAATGAATAACGTCTCTATATGAATCCAATTTTGCAGAAAAGAGATGAAGAAGACGATTATAGGATGGAGGAGGATGAGAGGGATGGAGTTAGTGATAAAGAGTATAGTGGAGAAGATGGGAAGGTTGAGGAAGAAGTTAAAGAAGAGAAGGGAGAGAAGGATGAAAAGGAGGAAGAATCGGAAAATGAGGAAGAGATGGAAGAGGAGAAAAAGGAAAAGGGAGAGAAAGATAAGGATGAGGAGGAGAAAAAGGAAGAGGGAGAGAAGGAGAAGGAAGAGGAAAAGGAGGAGGGAGAGAAAGATAAGGACGAGGAGGAGAAGGAAGAGGAAAAGGAAAAGGGGGAGAAGGATGGAGAGAAAGAAGAAGAGAAAAAGGATAAGGGAGATAAGGAGGAGGACAAGGAGGAAGAAGAGGAAAAGGGGAAGGGAGATAAGGAGAAGGATGAGGAGGAGAAGGAGGAGAATAAGAGGAATGATCATAATATGGATGAGGGGGGAAAAGAGGAGGATGAGAAGAAAGAAGACGAGTAGAAGGATGAGAATAAAAAAGAGGGGAAGGAGGAGTCCAGTTCAGACATCGTTATGATGTCCAAAAACTTGGAGTTTAAGACGCGTCCACGGGGGGCTAAAAAGAGGAAGGTTGTGGGGCCACTTCAACAAGCTCCATTTTTATCGGAGAAGAGATTGAAGTTAGAAGAAACAGGCATACAATCATATGACCCGCTTTACATGGTCCCAGACAAAACACTGAATGAGTATAAGCTTTTCATTACCAATAAGAAGAATGGTAAAACTTTAGTACCGTGTCGGTACTACGGTGCAAAACCGAAACCATTCTTCCTAGATTGGCTTAAGATGAAAAAGGCAGATCCACATCTTGGCTGTGAGGTGAGTGACTATATGTCAATTCATTAATATAACTTTAAATATTTTGTACTACTCACTAATGTTTGCTTTCAATATATAGCACGTTGATACATCTATGCTGTTCATCCAAGACAAGCTGAGGAAGCGGCCTAAATTTATTAAGCATCCTTTCACAGTGGTTGACTCATATTTTGTGGTATGTAATTTGGTTAATGATGTTGTAAAGCTCTGTCCAAATGATCGGTAAGATCATAGACTACGATCTGACCGATAATAGACTACGATCTGACCGATCATAGAATATGATCTGACCGATCATAGACTATGATCTTACCGATCATAGACTATGATCTTACTGATCACACACTATGCTCTGTTAATAAAATTGTGTATTTGTCATAGCAATATTGCGGTAGAAATTGGGCCAAACATAAGAAAGCTGAGAAGAATAAAAAATTCTATGATTGGCATAAATGTTTTGAACTCATAGACTATGTCAAAGGCAAGCATGGAGACTTCATTGTCCCTTGGGGTGACTGCGATTACGTAAGTTATAATCTAGCATCTGTTAAATTCCAATTATATATAATTATTTTTCACTTATCTTATTTATCCTTCCACTAGGTATACACTCCAGTCAATATAAAAAAATCTCATTGGATATTGGTGGTCATTGATCTCAGACGGCGTTCATTTCTGTACTACGATTCTCTTCCAATATATTCAACTGAGGAAGAGATTGCAACAATTATGGGGCCAGTTCGGAGTTGTGTGCCACTTATTTTGTATAATGTCGGTCTATATGACAATGTGGACCAATGGCCATTAAGGCGTGTACGCAACACCCTGAGACAAAACAACGATAAAGATTGTGGTGTATGCACTATTAAGTTTTTTGAATGTCTTGTAACAGGAAATAGCGTAGATATTTTAACCCCTTCACTATTTAAACAATTTAGACTCATGTTCTCTGCTAAGGTGTGGTCTAACACACCCGTTTTTTAAGTAATGAAATTTTGTTGTACGCTTTAATTTTTGTGTATGCTTTCATTTTTTTTGAATAGTCATTCTGATAAATAATACATATGATAACGATTGTTGAATAGTCATTTTTGTGTATGCTTTCATTTTGTTGATAGTTAATGTAAGAGGCAGTGATCGGTTTATTGCCTATGATCGGTCAGATCGTGACATGATCGGTCCGATCATAATGTTACCGATCATTAGGACAGAGCCTTAAACTAATCTGTCTGAATGATCGGACTGATCATTGGCTATGATCGGTCACGATCTGACCGATCATAGGCAATGATCGAACCGATCATTGCCTCTTACATTAACTATCAATCTTAAATACAAATTTCATTTTATTCACTCAGCATTTGCAAATAAACTGATGAACCAATTTACAAGTGATACGAAAGTGGATTACGACATGTTTTCCTGTTATGGCCAACTGAACCACACCTTCCACAATGTCGTGTTTTAACAACAATCTTTCCAGGATGACGGGATCCTAAGTTTTTTCCAATGTCCAATACGTGCCACCATTTTAGGAGGTACCATAAGTACTGACTTAAATCCATCACAAGATTTATATTCCGACTGGTGTGGAACTGGATTTATAGGCTCCGCATACGCATTAAGTAAGAAGTCGGCCGTAAAATAATCTGAGCATAATGTATATGGATTGACATTCTGCTGCCTTGCTGCTGTGAGCGCATGTTTGCATGGCAATCGGTCTATGTCAAATAACCGACAACTGCACTCCATGGTGTTAAGATCAACAGTCGCAACATAATTATTATCTATGACTTTGAAACGGTAAATCTCAATGGTGGTGACAGACAGTTTGACTGACTTCACATGAGATATTCAGAGTTGATCTTCTGCATACTTTGTTAGAATTCCCTGAGTCTTCAATGCTTCAACTCGACGTTCAAAGAACCATTGTTGTAATTTCACACGAATACCTTCAATCAGTACAGTAATTGGTAATTCCCTATCATCAACGAATACACTATTGATAGATTCTGCTATATTCGTGGTCATTATACTATATCTGTTTTTCGGGGCAAATGCCCTTGCACATTTATGTAAACCAACTTCATTCTCCAAGTAATCACAAACACCGGTGAACAAAGAAAGGGCTTCCCAATAATGTTGGAAAGCAGACTCTCGATACGCCTTTGCAGCAAGGAATCATATCTTATTGATATTTTCATTTTTAAACTTATGTGTCAAGTTCATACTAAGATGGTGAATGCATATCTCATGAATCGCATTCGGGAAAACACTCTCAATGGCTTTCTCGATGCTTTTATGCCTGTCTGATACGAACACCAGATCCACAATGTCTCCAATTGCAGATTTCAGTTTTTCCAAAAACCAAGTCCATAATTCATCAGTCTCTCTATCCACTATCCCAAAGCCTACTGGATAAATTCGATTGTTTCCATCTAGGCATGTGCTCACAAGCAATGTGTCTCAATATTTTCCTATCAAAAAGGACCCATCAATGCAATTATCGGTCGTATACATCTTTGAAATCCCCTGATACAAGGACCAAATGCTATGAAGAGATATTTGAAGTGTTGGTCATCTTCTAATTGTATATGATAAATCATTCCAAGATTTTCACATTTCACCGCTTCACAATATGGCCACAAGAGATTATAAGCCTCTTCATATGAACCTCTAACAAGCTCATATGCATCCTATCTTGCTCGCCATGCTTTATCATAAGATATGTTAACACCGTACTCTTTCTGCATGTCGTCCATTATATCTCTCGGTCTATATCTACGACTAGAATTTTCAAGTTTTATCTTAATAATGTCTCCAACCACTTTGCTACTCGTTTGCCTATGATTATGGTTCAATATGGAAAGAGAACATGAATGAGCACTACAAACTTTGTAACACTGAATATGTTGGTAGCCTTTAAACACACCGCACGGAACCTCCACTCACAATTTGGATCAACACATCCTACAGAATATAGGGTCTTAGTGGATTTTTTCACTTTCCACTCAAAACTTCTACCGATCGCCAACCTAGACAATCTACTTATTAAATCTTGCTTGGAAAGGAATATGCGGCCTACTTCGAACTCCTCCATGGAAACCGTTTGCAGTACATTCATCAATGAACTATTTAACTCAAGAGGTTGGACTTTATTTTTCCCCTTCTTATCACGTACATCCACACGAATACTCGATTCACATTCATCGTCAACATTCATCTCAAGTTTCACTCTCACATTATCCCTTTGGACATTTCGGAGGTCAATTGGGTCATCCAATTCTGGAAAACTCGGTTCACATTCATTGACATCATCCCTCTCAACTTTCACTCTCACCGTATCCCTCTAGACATCCCGGAGGTCAAATGCGTCATCCAATCCTTGAAAAATATCATTATCGTGCTTATCAATATGAAAATCGTCGTTCATCTTATCCCAATCCATCGTCACATTATCATCATTTGCTAAATCATATGGAGCTATAAAATCGTCCAACGAAGTCATAGATGCAATATTCCCCAATCCATGACACTGATTTAAGTTAACATTCTCCATTCCACTTCTACTCATCATCTCTCTAGGTTCACAAGATACACATATAAGATCGAGGGGTTCTAAACCCATAATGTAAAACTGTAGCTCCATATCATTTCTAATTTCAAAAGGGGGATAGACTGTTGTAAACTTGTATATGCACTTGATTTTTATTGTAGTCGATGAAGGGTCAGATCCTACAATTACATATAGCCGATCTTTAAATTTTCATAACTTATACCCTTATCCACAATTATTTCTCCCAATGAGCCACCAATACAATTGTAACCTTCAGCATCCCAATATCCACCATAACGAACAAAAATTCTTACAAGTGGCATCTACATAAATTGTAAAAAAAATATATCAGAGAAAAATACTAAATGATCTGTCAAATCTTATGTAATGATCGGTCAGATCATACTAAATGATCGGTCAGATCATATGCAATGATCTGTCTGATCATACTAGGATATGATCGGTCAGATCATGTGCCATGATCGGTTCGATCATTGTCTTTCAAATGACCGATCATAGGAGGCAATGATATGACCGATCATAGATAATTATCAGATCGATCATTGCCTCCTATCGTCTGCCGATCATTCCCTCCTATGGTCAGACGCGAAACGAGGGTATGATTTTTCTGTTCTCTAACACGAAAATATATGATAACATCAATGAATCTTACCTTCCTTCTTCCTCTTTACGCAAGCTGGGCGAGAGAACAGAAAAAAAAATCACACAGAGAGAGAGAAAGAGACTTTAGAGTGAGAGAGAGATTTTAGAGAGAGAGAGTACCATGGATTGTAAGAGGGTAGGTAGTGATAAATAAAGCTAAAGAGATATTATAAGGGTTTTTTTATCTTTTCACACTAGGATGACATCAGCATAAGGTCTTAAATATAAGAAATATAAAGTGAGGTTTATGGTTCATTAAAACTCTATTTTTGAGGTCATATATGCAATTTTCCCAAAGTCAAAGAACTCGAGCATAAATCTTAATGAGTCTAGCTATCGTATAATATTTATAAAAAAAATGAGAAATTTCATCGGGTGACAAATTTTTATGTAATATTTGTAAAAATATCAACTCAAAAAAGTATTTGTAAATATAGCAATTTTTATCATGTTTATCAGTGATTAACAGTGATTTATGTGTTTATCAGTGATAAATTTACTGTAAAAATATGTAATTCAATGTTTATCACTGATAAATCTAAATAAAATTTGCTATATTTACAAATATTTTTTTGAGCTTTTAATTTTACAAATATTAATAAAAAATTTGCTAGATTTGCAAATGCCCCTATAAAAATAGTAGTTAAAAAACATATTGATAAAAATAAGGAGAATATTAACCTCCTGACAAATCAGGAGGATCTCCTCCTCATCTCCATTTCCATTGGTTAAAAAATAATAAGAGATAATTAATATATATTTTTTATTAATTATGTGGGACCGATTGACCCATTGATTTGTGTCAGGAGGCAAGTATTTTCCTAAAAATAATAAACAAAAAACTCAAATTCACATATGAAAATCTCTTATATATATGGGTGAAATTTCAAAATAGCCTCTTTTTGGATAAAAAAAATATCAAAGTAACCATCCTTTTTTAAAAAAGTTGTAGGTAGCCACTTTTACTATTCAATTTTTTAATATACCAATTTTGCCCTTTTGTATGTCAAGTATAGTCTGACATATCTGACACGTATAGTACGTGTAGTCTGACATTTCTGACATTTTTCTTTTTAGATTCATTTTAGTATATTGTTTATAGTTTCTCCTCTCATGAAAAGTGTTTTGTACATCCTGTATATTGGGAATATCGTCTTTCGTATCGTAAGTGCATTTGAGAAAGGTGTGGATGTACGTAATATAAGTAATCAGCAAACGAAAAACGAAAAAGTGCTAATTACATAATAGTTAATGTACAAAAAAAAAACTTAAATATGCAAACAAAACAAAAAGAGATGTATATTGCAGAATGAACATAAAAGGAAGGGAGATGTACATCAACCACTCGTCATTTCGTATATCGCGTGTATTACATAATATACACTTAGTAACACAAATAGTTGACTGAAGAAAACACATGATTATGTATATCACGTATATTACAAAATATATATTTAAACAGACCATGAAAAAGTGTATATTACGTACAATACAGACTATATATTAAGCAAAAAAGAAGCAGAACGAGCACATAAAAACTGTTATGTATATCACGTATATTACAAAATATATATTTAAGCAGACCACAAAAAAGTGTATATTACGTATATTATAGACTGTATATTAAGCAAAATAGAGGCAGAACGAGCAACAACAACAGTTATGTATATTACGTATATTACATAAAACAACAAATGACATAAATGAGGAAAAAAAATATACCTTTCGTCAAATTCATGTTATTTTTGGTTTAGATCTTCGAGATTCGGAACAAACACGTGAAAAATATTTATGAAAAAATGAGAATGAGAAGATATTAAGGCTGATAGTAAATTAAAAAGTGTTGGAAATTTGTGAGATGAACATTTGTAGAAGATAAAAATGGTGAATTTTTGAAAAAGAATGAGAGAATCAATGAAAGTTTGAAAGAAAATGATAGGGAATGGATAAAGAAATGAGGGAGAGAGGGAAGAAGAAATGAGAGAAAAAATGGAAAAAAAAAATGAGGGAGGGAGGGAGAGAATCAAATATATAGAAGAAAAGGGAGGGGAGGGGGGGGAATGGGAGGGAAAATATTTTTAAAAATAATTATGAAAAGTAGAGAGAGTTATGTTAATATTAAAAAAAAACAAAAGGCATGGATAGTAAGGGAAGGAGGAGAGAGAGGATGATTTGGCATTAAGGATGTTTATGTCTTTTTATATTGGGAAATGGCTATTTAGAGTTGTTTTAAAAAATGTGGCTATAGGGGAAAATGGGGAAGAAAAAGTGGCTATTTTCAGCTTTTTATAATATATATATATATATAATATACAAAAATAGAGATATTTAGGAAACATTTTTGGACCATTTTATCCCTACTTGATTTTTAAATATTACGAAATCATTATTTATATAACATTTACCCTATATTAAACCCTTAATTTACAAAATATGTCATTACCATTTAATTACCACTAATGTATTAATTATGTAGATTTTAATTTTTTTTTAATTAATGATCAATTTATCAATAATTCATTAATACAATAAATTATTATCATTCAAATGACATATTATATTTATCCAAAAAACAAAATAAACATATTATATGCAAGACATATACATTGTTGATATTAATTTGAATTTTCATGTATATTAAAGGTGAAGAAATTAAAAATACATACAAACTTAGATTAAAAACTATATTTGAATATAGTTATTTACCAAATTTTTATAAATATTTAATTTTTTTCCGTAATCATTCAACATGTTAAAAAAATCCATATATTACTCTTTGTTTGTTCTTTTATTTCAATTAAATAAATTTTTAATTTTAATTAAAAATAATATAAAAGAATTTCTAAAAAAAAATAATTTTTCATTAAGAAACATGGGTAGTTTGTCGTTTAAATTTGTTTTTGTTTATAACAAAACAAACAAAGAACGAAACTAAAAGCAAGTGAAAGAAGAAGCAATAATTTCATCAATGTTGGGAAAATGAAAATTAAAACTTCATACATTCGTTTAAATTTTGATAAATTAAATGTACATAAATGTGCAAGTATGAATCTAATATTACAAACTTGTTACTAGTTTCACGTAAGTTGATTTTCGTGCAAATAATCACTGATTTTATTGATTCATTGTATCAACTGATATTTCGTTCATGTAATCACTAATTACCTTATAAGTTATCACTCATTTCCTTATAACTTATCACTTATTTCTTTGATTCACATGAATTAGGGTTTTTAAAAACTGATATATTTGCAAATTCTTTTAAAAATGATTTATTTATAAATATTGCAGAAAATTCTGCTACTCAATGAAATTTCCCTTTATAGAAAGGTTGTAGATGGAAAATAATGGGGAAATTGGGAAAGTTTGACTTTGATTTTATTGACATTTTAAAAAGTAAAAATACATATTTACCCTTGAATTTTAAAATCTTTATACTTCTGAGCAACTTATATTATTTCATTATTGTCTTACGTTTTTGCTTTATTATAAACACTCTCTCCAAAGTTTTAACACATCTATATCAACATTTCTTTTAATTCATCTTTCACTCTTAAAATGTTAATATGAAGATGAAGGGATTGATCTACTAAATTAGCGGAATATCATTTAGTAATCTAATTAACATTTAATTACGGATCTATTAATATCATTCAATTTGTTTTAAAAACATGTAGATTCATGCTAGTTTTTCGAAAATTAAAACCCTTTTACTTACATTGAGTAATTTATGGAGAATTGGTTGGAGGTTTTTTTACAGCATCAAATCCTCAGCAACACCGGATCTTCTATGCTATATCCCGATCGAAAGCAAAACCGACTTGTGGGAATCGAACCGGAAGAACAAAAGAAGAAAAATTTTCTTCTAAATTTTTCCCTAAGGAAAATCGGCAATTTGGCAAAAACTTGAGACCGAATTTTCACTTTTCTAATTAAAGTGAGAAGTGTACAAAATATGAATCCCAATGGTTATATTTATAGGAAAATATGATATCTAATCTCTATAGATATGCTAATCTCCTAATTATAAAAATAATAAAAAAAAGATAAATAATAAAATAAATATATATATATTAGTCACCTTGGACCAGGCCATCATATCCACGTTGAAGCCATATATAAATATATTATATTTTTTATTAAATTTTTATTCTTTAACTTTTCTTTATTCAATAATTATATATATGTATTTAAAATTAGAAAAATTCAAATAATAATTTCTAATTAAATACATTAAGCCAAAAATAATATATTAATTACCATTGAATCTTATTCAATTAATTAATTATTTTGGGTCATAACCAATTTGTTTGTTAAACCAATTGTATTTAATTCTCTCTAATTTTTATTATCAAATTAAATAAACTCATTATTTGATTAATAATATTAATTATTAATTTCTATTTAAATAAACTCATTATTTAAATAATTAACAATATTAACATTAATTCCTGTTTAAATAATTTATTTATTTAAACAATTAATTTTGCCTTAAAATATTATAATTGATAATGTTATATTAATTTCCATTTAAATAAACTCTTTATTTAAACAATTAATATTGTATCAATATTAATAATATTAATATTGTATCAATATTAATAATATTAATATTAATTTTCATTGAAATAATCTCATTATTCAAATAATTAATAGTACCTAATTTTAAGTAAATTCAATTACTTAAATTATTTGTTCTTCCTAAGTTAAATTAATAACTTAGTTTTGCTACAACGATATTTGGGCTAGCATAGGGACCTGATGGACCTATAGATCATGGGCTTAATAATTAGTCAATTAAGTGATTAATTCATAATCAGTTAATTACTTATTATTTAACTATGAATAATTCCACTATAGATTCATAGCTGAACTCCCCTCACTATAGATGAGTTATGTCCATTTAGTTTATCTTTATTTATATCTGTGATATGTCCTTCACGTGGAACCCTCATAATTACAGGCGAATAAATTTACCGTTTTCCCCCTGTAATTACCGCTTTATCCTTGTGTTCTCGTTGATTCTCCAATGAACTTTATCTTTAGTCGAACTAGAGATAATATACTTCTGTGATCAATAGAAGTCGTGGCGCCACTTGTTTATGTTTCGAATCAGTACATCAAGGGAGTTTCCTCAAATTCCTAAAAAGTTTAGGTATCGCACTGATACCGTTAATTTATAGGAAATTTATGAATTCCATCTTGTGAAGATGTGTTCCCAGCTACTTATCTAGCTATGTTCCCAAAACAGGAGTGTATTGAGCATTCTTACAGATCGCTCTCAACCATGTGAATCAAAGAACAAAACTCCATAAATAGGAGTCCACATTTCACTCAGGATTGAGATCTATCACGGTTGATAAACTTACAGATCGCTCTCAACCATGTGAATCAAAGAACAAAACTCCATAAATAGGAGTCCACATTTCACTCAGGATTGAGATCTATCACGGTTGATAAACTTAGTTTGATATTCGATCATTTCTCGTAAACGGTACTAATGAGAAATTTGATCAAACATCGTGGTCCTGTCATATACAATCAACATTACATATGATACTTCTATTTCACGTCTCCCATATGAATGATCAGGATTAGATCATTTGTCTATAAACAAAATGCGAAGCTATCAATAGTGTTACCAAGATAAGGTTCCCAAACGTTATCCGTTTACTGTAGACACTTTTAAGTTAGTCATCTCGACTTTAATCCTCTCGTATGACTCACATACTAAGTCGTGATTTCATAAGAGTAACTTAGGGTTTTGCTATTTTAATGTTTGATATTAATATATTTCCATATATTCCTAATATCGTCAATTGAATCAATCTAGATAATATAAAAAACTTTTGTTTATATATTTGATTTATTCGAAATAAATTATTATTATTAAATAATTACAAGTTCTAGGACATCATTCCTAACAGAAGATATATGTGATATTTTAATGTTGCATCACGTACAAATTCATCTTGATTTTTTTACCAATCTCGAATATGAGATTATGTATTTTGCTCCGAGATTAGACAAGTGGTCCAAGATCTTGGTTCCACATTGCCCATTTTTACTCCGAGATTGAAATTTTGGTCTAAGATATTAAGAACAACAGTAAACAAAAGAACTTATAAGAACATAAGAAATATAAACAACATTAAACAATAAAAATAAGTATGTAAAATATAAAGGGGGGAAAAGCCTCTCGAGCTTTTGCTCATAATACTTCTAGGCTATCCCTGTAGCCTCTTAGCTTCTGGGCCATCCTCCACATAGCGTCTCGGAGCCGTTCAAAATCCACCACGGTAACCATATGTAATGTCCAACATCCATTCACCATTACATAGGCTACGATCGCGTGACTATCAAACAAAGCAAGTTAAATGCAATGTATGAATATGTGACGACCCGACTTCTTTTAAAACACACTAAAACATAATGCAGCGGAAGACAACATTTTTACGAAAAATTCGCGTGGTTCCATTTGAAAATTGAACTATCCAAAAACCTGTTTTACATGGACTCAAGCAGGAAAAAATGGAAAAACACATTTCCAAATGACATCATGTCAGTTCAAGTATAAAGACATGCTCTCTTGAGCTCAAAACATAATATGTACAAAGTACAAAAGACATCAAATAGGACCAAAATTTGTCAATGCTCCCGGTCCGTGTCTAAAATCATCCCGATCATTTAAGCGGCACCACGACCTCTAGCTTGCCCTCTACCATGAGGCGTACCCGAAAAGTTTATAGTGTAGCAACATTAGCATAAAGCTAGTGAGAATAAAATGGAAGTAAGTGAGTCTATTGACTGAAATCCTCATCGAAAATAGTGTCCAACATCCTATCAAACTCTTTACTGACAATTTTATTCTTCCAAAGTAATGAGTATACAATGAGGATAAAAGGTAAACAGGTTTCTAATCTCTTCACAATTAAAGCTTAACATTCAAGAAAGTAAGTACTAAAGTCATAACTTGAATCGGCCTTAAAAACACATTACAAGTAAAAGCTTAAATAACCACACCACGTATTACAACATTAAACAATAATTACCATGCCGCATATCACCATGCCAAACACATATTACCATGCCGCGTATCACAATGCCAAACACATATTACCATGTCGCGAATCACAACACCAAACACAAATTGCCATGCCGTGTATCACAACGCCAATACTACACCCCTTTGGTAGCACTAAGTAGCAAATCTCATCGCTATAAATGTTACAAGTTTCACTGCGTATCACAACGCCAAACACATACAAGGGCTACTCTCTTCTTCCCTCCTTGGAAGCCTCGGTCTCATCCAACTCTTGCCATCATTTTTTCTAAACTCAAACCAACTTCCGTAATTTTCCAAATAGCCAACCCAATCTACTATAACTTGCTAAACATCAAAACTCTCACTCTCACTCTCAAAAGAGCAATTTCAACCAAAGATGAGAATTTTCATCTATTGCATTTACCTTAGCCCAATTATGTTCCCAACATCACTTAACCTCGATCAACTAATTCGTCAAGTAATTCAAACCAATAAAAATAATTAAATCCACTTTAGACTCACCTTTTTCAACGCGTAGGACCTTGCACTTGCCGAACATGATATCGAGCCCTCGTTGATCAAAACCTACGTTAAAATTTACACCTGAAGAACATTAATTACCAAACAACGAACGAACATCGATGAAATACAAAGTATGACAAAACAGCCTGGGTCCTTGGCTATGGAGCTCTCAGCTCAAGCAAGGGGAAAGGGGTTCGGGTTCAAATTTCTGGCTTCTTGGTACTCTAAAGGCAATCCGAGTTGGTTTCAAGTAGTCTAGGGCATGTTAGGTTCAAAGGGTAACACAATTGGAAACTTTAGGTCATGAATTTCCCAACCAATATGCAAGAAGTACGGAATTTAAAGCAAGAGGAAAAACCCAAGTAGCAGCCACGGTTTTGGGGTAATTCAAGAGGGTCGGGTTTTCACTCAATTCGAAAATTAGGGCCAAAGATAGACATGCATCAACCCTAGACAACTTCCTTTAGCTAAAAACTACCATAACCCAAAGGTAAAAAGATGAATTTAAACATGGAAATGGAATTGAAAGTCAAGACAACAATACCTATAAATTCTAGAATTTAATTCACCTTTTAACCTCTGAAACTTGGATGGAAAACCTCAATAGATAGGATGGATAGAAATTACATAGAGAGAGCTTTCTAACAAGCTAAGGCACAAAGAAATCGGCCGAGAAACGAAGGAGAACCGGAACTTTTTTTTTTCTCTTCTTGCTTCGGGTTTTGGGTGGGGGGAGTTTGGGAGAAAATTTCTAATTTTTCAAGAGTAGGAGGAAGAGGAAGTCAAATGGGCTATTTATAAAGTGGAGCTTTTACCCAAATACCCCTCTAAGGCTCTCCTTTAAATAAAACCGTCCCAAGTGCTCGTTAAAAGGAAACTTCTAACTAACAACTGAACTAACATAAATTAAGCTAACTAAAGTGTTTAATGATTATTAATTGGCCTGTTAATAATCATTAATGCACCTGATTCTCATTACACTCCCTTAACGGAAATAATGTTAACAAAAGACTTCGAACTTCTAAAATCTAATTTACTAACTCAAACTTTCTAAATAAATTTAAATACATATAAAAAAAATTACCTCAAAAGTAACGGGATGTTACAGAATGCAATGATATGCTAGTAGTCATGCTAGTTTCGTAACACTCATCGATCTTTAACTTGTAACACATTGAGCATATAAATAAGTATAACTCAATCAGTATATGACTCAATCTTTCACTTGAAACTACTAGTAATCATTGATAAGCATGCTAAAGCAAGTAAATTTCAGAGTATAAGCTTGATTAAAGTAGAGTCTATTTCACTCGTCCTGCTTCCTCGGTCAACCCGTTATTAGTACGGCTTAGCGATTTTCCTCCCCCCTCAATTCCTTTCATTTTCTTAATTTTAAGTCCATGGAATAAGGTATCATATCAGCTCCTTCCATTAGTAAACATAACTCCAAACTCATTCCGAAAGCAACCCAGATCATCCAACCATTTCGTCACTCGAGCCCATTTTATTCTCATCATGTTAATCATTGCCAAATGCGCCTTAAGCTAGACCTCCCCCTACAACAATCATGTTACATTTAATATGTTCATTAATATCATAAAATTCCAAAGATTAACCACCAAGAAAAACCCAGAACCCGGTTAAATTTGAAAGACGTAAACTAGCTAGTTCTGGATTTTTGACAAATCTTTGGGGGTTTTCAAAAATATCGTGTCCTGCCATTCCAAGTTGCTTTTCCTATGCTATATATATATATATATATATATATATATATATATATATATATATATATATATATATATATATATATAAGTATACATATATTCCATAATTGAAATTTATCAAGTGGAAAGTCATAAAAACTTCATTTGGAAGAAAACTAAAAAGTTTGAAATTGTCTTTAATGGAGTTTTAAGCCTATGTTCTTCCATGGCTTCTTGAATCAAGTTGTGATTTAAAATAGAAATTCTTAGGGTTTGAAATAGGTTTGATGAAAGCTTATTTCCAGAAATTTAGAAGTTACTTAACTTAAAGGAAGAAGATTCAACAAACAAACACAAAAGAAACCAAGAAATTCTACAATCTAGGTGATGAATTCTTGAGTTTTCCATGGATGATTACTTACCTTAAAGCTTCAACAATCAAAGGATTCTTCTCCCAACCTTCCTAACTTGTTTTTTCTTCCAGTCCTTGAATTTATTGATGGATTCTTCTTGATTACACTTGAAATCAAAATCTACTTGAAAAGTCTTTAAAGTTTGGCTTGGATTTGAGAGGTTTTGAATAAAAATTGAAAACAAAAAGTTGCTTCCTTTATTTCTTGCTTGGCCGAGGGATAAGGAAGGTTGGAGGTGGCTGCCTTTTGCTTTATCAAAATGAAGAGAATAAAAGACAATAGGTAAATAAAAAAAACTCCACTTTGCTTCCACCTCAAACTCAAAAACTAACACCTCCACCTTAGCTTTTCCACCACTTCTTAACAAGCGTACACCTCATCCTAAAGCTTCCTTCTCTTACTAACAAGCTAATAACTTAATTTTCTTAAACACTAACAACCACTAACAATTAACTATAGTTAAACTTTTTCTAACCTCCATTAACTCTAACCATGGTAAAATGTTTTTTCCAATTAATTACCACCCTTAGTAAATCTTAAACTATAGTAAACTTACCAAATAATCAAATCAAAGTAGAAAATAATTTCCAAAATATTTAACACCAAACACACAAACAAGCAACAAAAAGGAAATTCTATAATTAACACTCTTAATAAAAAAATTGGGACCTTACAGAAAAAATTGCGGTTCGGGTTTCATAAGTGAAAGAGGGGAAATAGAAAAGATTAGGGAAGATGGAAAAAATGATTTTTTTGGAATTTCATAGGTCAATGACACCAGCATAAGATCAATAAAAATTGATAATTGAGGGGAAGGTCAACAAATCTTAAAATGAATTTTTGGAGGTCAGGTTTCCTAATTTCCCAAACTAATGGAAACCAGACGAGATGGGTTTATTTTTACTTTTAAAAACCTGAAACAAATTTCGTTTTTATTTTTTATTTTTAATTACGAAAGTACTTGAATAACTTTTTATCATACTTTCTTTCTCTCTTTTTTTTTTGTTTGATCTCAAGTTATATTCAAAATGTATTGAAATCGTCTTATCAAGTTCTACACTTTAAACACTTTGACACTAAAAAATGTTGGAATTAATATAATCCTCAAAGCATATTGTTATTGAAAAATTATCACTCATTGCACTTTTTGTTGGAAATAGAGTCACAGAAAGAGTACGTGAAGAATAACACTTTTATAATATTGATACTGATTACACTAAGACCTTGTTTCCCTACTAGGAATGAGAATGGTAGGGAATCAGAATCAAATTATTTGGAAATGGAAAAAAAATTCCTTTATCGTTGTTTACTTGAATTGTCAACAATAAATGGAATCAGATTTCTATTCATGTTGTTTACTTGCATTAGGAATAGGAATCAGAATCAAGCACATTATTACTACGACGATACCCATAATCAAAATTAGATTCTTATATAGGTCGTTTACTTAAAATTGTTAAGAATTATAATCAAATTCATATTCATTCATTTCATACTTAAATCAATTAAAAATTTATCAATTAATTTGTTAGTAATTGAATTTCAATTTATTATATTATTATTTTATTTAATAATAATTAGTTTTATCTTAATAATTTATTCAAAATTCAAAAAAGATAGAAAATTAAAATTAAAATTAAATAATCAATTATTAATATTATTGAAAAATTTCAAAGAAAATTAAAATATAGGGGTAATTTCATCTATAATCAAATCACTATGTCTAATTACATCAGTGATTGGTAAACTAAAAAAATTACAAAAAAGGCCTAGCACCACCACTTGCAACGGTCTAAAAACGGAAAAGACCCTCGCCTGACAACCATCATAAATTCTCGTTGTTAATTAGAAAACGAAAAAAAAACAAAACAAAAAAACGGTTATCAAGGGAGGAAATGAAAATCTTGGAATTTTTTGAAAAAGAGCAGTAATTAAGGGATACGAAATCTGAAGATTTAAAAAAAAAAAGAATAATATCTTCACATATCTCCAGATATTGATAATCAAAATTAAGAAAAATCAAAAAACCAAAAAAATTGAAGAAAAAAAGAGGGGAATATCCAGAACTGAAAAGAAGAAGAAAAACGCAAACGGAAAAATGTGGAGCAAAAACCAAAACTTGGAGGCGAGATCAAGAATGACGAGCAAGGACAACGAAGAAGAACAAATACAAACAAAAAAGAACAAGATTGAAAAGGAAAACCAAATATCGATTCGAAATCGCTAGAAAAGGTATGTTCTTGTTTTTCCAGTCTAAATGTTTATGTTTTTGTAATTTTTTTTGTACAAACAATGACTATTTACATCATAGTTGATGTTAAATTATAAATCTAACCTGTTTTTATAATTTTTATGATGAAAAGGAAAAAGGATGTATCTATTCTGATCTTTTGACAAAAATTCGAATTTCAAAAAATAAAAATAAATTGAAGAACACGGTGAATAGGAGCGGTGCGAAGAAAAAAAAGGGAAGTTGAAGTAAAAATGTGAAGCAAGAACAAAATATTGGAGGAGAGATCGAAAGTGGTGAACAAGGACAACAAAGATTCACATAATCAAGAGAAAACGAAGATTAATGAAGAACAAATTGGCGAATCAAAAACCCTAGAAAAGGTATGTTCTTGTTATAACCCATATAAATATTCTCGTTTTTTTTATATAAATATTGAATCTTTACATTAGTGTTGATGTTAAAGTATCAATATCACCACTTTTAATTTTATAAACTAAAAAATATTTTTTATTTTGAAGGGGGAAAAACATCCATCGGTAAAGTGAAGAATTTGAATACTTTGTAAATTCGAGCGACAAGGAAAAACATGAAGGATGAAGAAAACGTTGAAGAAGAACATTCATACAAAGAAGAAGACCCAGAAATATTTATATTTGTTAAACATTGCTAAATAATCAAGTACATTGTAAACTGTCGTGAATAATTTAAATACACATTTATTTTTATTAAATATGGATAAATATTTAACTACATTCTTCTGTGCTCATCAGGAATATTTATTAATTTTAGAATTTTGAAGAAGAAAAAAGTAGTGACAGAGAAGACCCCAGAAGGAATAAAAAAGTGGATAAGCGACGTCCAAATCATATATTTATTTTTCATAAACATTTACATCCAATTGATAAAATAAAAATCTTGTTTAATTTATAAAAGGTAAATATTTAATATCATTTATTTTAAATAAACACGTAAATAATTAAATTTTGTTCACAAGTTTAAAATTCAAATATTTTTGGCACATCAAAATGATGAAGACTGATAATGAACATAGATGAAGGGAACGAAAAAAAAATTGAAGATGATGCACGAAGAGGAAGAAAATAAAACTGAAAATAATACAAAGAGAGAAAATATTCTACAAGATTCTGAAAATATGAAATTCAAAAAAATATTAAAAACTGTAACTGAAACGTGAGATAAGGCTGATTTGTAGGATTTAAACACAATAATTAGAAGATAATTTACAATTAATTAATAATTTATAAACATACATGGAAATACATGAAAAGCATGATTTGAAGGGAATGAAATCAGAAATTAATGGTAAGGCACGTAACAGATTCTATGGGATTTCAAACCATTTAAAATCTGATATGGAATATAGAAATTATTTATCATTACTTTTTTCTTCTTCAAATTACTGAAATTAATAAATATTCATATGAGCACAGAAAAATCTAATTAAATATTTATCCATGTTTAACAAAAGTAAATGTGTATTTAAATTATTCACGATAGTTTACAATATACATGGTATTTTAGCATTGTTTAACAAATATAAACATTCGGGGTCTTCTTCCTCGTATGAGTATTCTTCTTCAACGCTATCTTCATCCTCCATGTTATCCTCCTCGCTTGAATTTGTAAAGTAATCAAATTCTTCCAAAATTTCTTTTCCTTTTAAAACCTGTATTCCGTAGACAACTTCTTATGCAAAATTTTCAAAGTAACGTTATTTGCACATCTAAAAACTTCGGATTTGTAATCGACATAAACAGAATTATCATCAAACTGGCCACTGTGATAAACATCGTCGTCGGATTTTAAAACAACGTACTTTTTTCATCAACAAACGAACAAGTCTTCATGTAAATTTTGTGAGTATGAATGTAAAACTCGTATTCCCTCCATCCTATAATGAACACAAAAAAAATATAACAATTAAAAACGAAAAACTAATTTATGATAAATTGTAGAACTAACTAAGGGTTAAACAAGAACATAATTGATCAAACAATACCTAAACCAAAAAATTGACGGATAACAAAGGAGAAGAAAGACAAAAACCCAATTAGAAGATTAACGAAAACAAATCGAAAAGAACTCAAGACTGAATGATTAAAGACACATAAACAATGGTGATGAACCAAAGCACAAATGGAAGAAAAACGTGAAGATATCGAATAACAAAACTAACGTTAATGGAGAATAACATGATTTATGGGATTTGGATATCAGATCAATAATTTGAAACCGTAATTTTAGGTTATAAAATTAAACAAAAATTAAAAAAAAATAATTATAAGGAAGCAAATCTTTAGTGGGAATAAAGGGAATCCAAACAAATTAAATATCTGTAAATAAAAATATAAAATTACAAACGGTTGCAAAAAAGGGTATATTGGTCATAAAAAAGAAGAAAACCGCCAGCCACGGCCTAAAAAGTCTAAAAATGTAATTAATTTGGTAATCACAATACGGTTGTAATTAAGGGTACAAAACTAATTTAAGATGTAAAAATTTCTAAAATATATTACTTACCTCCTGATAATTCCACAAAAGGGAATTATTAGGCACCTAAAACTTAACAAAAGCAGAGGAAGAATCGAGTAAATTAATTAAATGATAAGTACCTTGTACATAATTTTAACATATATTTTTAGGGAGCTTTATCTCCCATGTACTTACTTACTTTTTGTAGTTTAGTCCCCCCCCCCCCCCCTTCCCTTTCCCCTTCCCCTTCCCTTTCCCTTTCCCCTATTTGCTTTCTGAATTGAATTATTAACATTTCTATTTGAGTTCTTGTAAATTTCAGAAAGCAGCCTTTCAATTGTCTCTTTTGGAAGCATGCTATGAGGCTTTCCTGGAGCATAAAGTGCTGATGCCAAGGGAAGCCCTATTTGGAAGCCAAAAGGTATTTTTGTAGTCAGCTGTATTATGATGTGATTGGCTCAAGTCACTGTCTGCGACAGTTCTCGCTGGTCATGTGAGTGCATTTATTGGTTATCTGATGAAGGCTGAGAGCAAACGCTTTTTGGCGGAAAAGGTCATTCTTATAAAAGAAGAAAGAAGGAAATAAAGTAGAGAGACGAAGGAGAAGGCCCGAAGGAAAAGGCAATTTTTAGTTAGATTTTGTTTTCTGCCCTTAAGTTTTACGATTCAAGTAAGCACTTCAGTTTTTCAAGCAAGATCATCTTTACTTTCTAGAATAGCCATGAAGTTTAATTTCTGTTTTTACGTAGGGGAATGGAAACTTTTGCCATGTTAGGCAAATCAGTTGGGGGTGTAAGGGTTAAGGGACGAATTGAACTTCATGATTGAAATATAATTTCTATGAAACTAGTTTTGACATTAGTTTTCTCAAGTCTCTATCCCTCTGTAAAGCTCCATAGAAATAGAGTAAGGGGAAGCTAGGTAAATATTGAGAAATACTTTGCACAACACTTTCAAGAAAATTGACATTTTTATCATTCTTTTATGCTCAGGGATAAGTAGAAGGGATGATGAATCGAATAACATGTGAAAGTAATTGAGATCTTATCATCTTCTCATAGAATATAGAGATAAAGTACTGAGGGTAGGTCATACAGGTTGAATTGCATTCAAGAGAAGGCATCACTTCACTCATTTACACACTTGTTGTCTCATTAAATAGTTGTTATGGTACTGAAGTTTTAATAGCAAGAATTCATTCTTGGCAGAGCTGTTAGGAATGGTGTCCTAGAACTTGTAATTATTTAATTATAATAATTTATTTCGAATAAATTAAATAAATAAACATAAGTTCTTTATATTATCTAGATTGATTCAATTGACGATATTAAGAATATATGGAAATATATAAATATCAAACATTCAAATAGTAAACCCTAAGTTACTCTTATGAAATCACGACTTAGTATGTGAGTCATACAAGAGGATTAAAGTCGAGATGAGTAACTTAAAAGTGTCTACAGTAAATGGATAACGTTTGGGAACCTTATCCTGGTAACACTGTTGATAGCTTCGCATTTTGTTTATAGACAAATGATCTAATCCTGATCATTCATGTGGGAGACATGAAATGGAAGTATCATATACAATGTTGATTGTATAAGACAGGACCACGATGTTCGATCGAATTTCTCATTAGTACCGTTTACGAGAAATGATCGAATATCAAACTAAGTTTATCAACCGTGATAGATCTCAATCCTGAGTGAAATGCGGACTCCTATTTATGGAGTTATGTTCTTTGATTCACATGGTTGAGAGCGATCTGTAAGAACGCTCAATACACTTCTTTTTTGGGAACATGACTAGATAAGTAGCTGGGAATTCATTTTCACAAGATGGAATTCATAACTTTCCTATAAATTAACGGTATCAGTGCGATACCTAAATATTTTAGGAACTTTAGGAAACTCCCTTGATGTACTGATTCGAGACATGAACGAGTGGCGCCACGACTTCTATTGATCACAGAAGTATATTATCTCTAGTTCGATTAAAGATAATGTTCATTGGAGAATCAGCGGGAACACAAGGATAAAGCGGTAATTACAGGGGCAAAACGGTAAATTTATCCACTTGTAATTATGAGGGTTCCACGTGAAGGATTATATCACGAGATATAAATAATGATAAACTAAATGGACATAACTCATCTATAGTGAGGGGAGTTCAGCTATGAATCTATAGTGGAATTATTCATAGTTAGATAATAAGTAATTAATCGATTATGAGTTAATCAATTAATTGACTAATTATTAAGCCCATGATCTATAGGTCCATCGGGTCCCTATGCTAGCCCAAATATCGTAGTCGCGAAATCAAGTAGAAGAAATGGAAATTTTTAAGTAAAGTGAATTACTTAAAATAGGCAATATTAATTGTTTAAATATTGAGTATATTTAAACGGTAATTAATATAAACATTATTAATTGTTTAAATAATGAGTTTATTTAAACATGAAATTAATAATGAAATATTATTAATTAGATATTATGAATTATTTAAATATTGAGTATATTTAAATGGTAATTAATAATTTGAAATTAATTAACAATTATTAATTGTTTAAATAATAAATTTTATTTGAACGGAATTAATTATTAATAATTAATTAATTAATAATAAAATGTTATCAATAAAATTATTAATTAAATAATGAGTTTATTTAATGGAAATTAATAATTAAAATATTTATTATTAATTATTTAAATAATGAAAATTATTTAAATGGAAATTAATAATTAAATATAATTTGATAATATTTAGTCGGGAGAAAATATTAATATTATTAATTGTTTAAATAAAATATTTTATTTAAATGGTAATTAATAAATAAATTAATTAAGTTGGACTTATTAATTTAAGAGAGAGTTTCAAGCCCAATTGGATTAATGAACCCAATTGGAATTGGCCCAAAATAATTAATTAAATAAATTGTATTTATTAATTATTTTATTATGATAAAATCGGCCATATGAGATAATTTGTAGGAGATAATTGTTTGAATTATATCCTATAATAATTAAATAGATTTATTTACCCAAGATAAATAAAATAAAGAAAAGAAAATATTTTCCTATTTATCTATGGCATTTTCGAAATTGCAAGATAAAGGAAAGAGATAATTTTTTTTTCTTTTTTGTATTTATCTCTATAGATTAATCCTAATGGGATTAGAATTCCTATTTTCCTATAAATAGGAGGGTTGGGTCATTCATAAATTACACAATTCAATTCCTTAGAAATTCGGAATTCTCTCTTCTTCCCTTCTCCCCCCTTGGCCGAAATTCCCTATTCAAAATTGGGAAGAAAATATTTTTCTTCTTCCCAATTTCTTCTAAAGTTCGATCCCACAATCGGATTTCGTTTGATCGATCGGGATATAGCGTAGAAGATTCGGTGTTGCTGAGGATTTGATGTTGTAAAGAAACCTCTAACCGATTCTCCATTAATCAGTCAATGTAAGTTCCGATTTTAATTTTCGAAAATATAAGCATGAATCTACATGTTTTATCACAAATTGCATGATGTTAATAGATCCGTTATTAAATGTTAATAAGTTTACTAAATAAAATTCCGCTAATTTAGTAAATCATCCCTTCAAGAGCATTTAACGTCATTGATCCTTGTACAGCTGTAACGTCCCGTTATTTTACAAGGTAATTTTTTATTATTATTTAGTTTATTTAAAGCACTCAATTTAATTTTAGAGTTAATTAATTTAGATTTTGAATTTATATTCTTTTATTCGATGTTTATTACTTTAGTAGCTTAAATTAGTAGTGGATGTATTAATAATTATTAACAGGCAAATTAATAATTAATAATCACCTTTTGGCTAGTTTAAGTGCTTAGAGTTTAGTTTTAAAGGCTAAAAGCAAATGAGGGACGCATTCATAATTCCCGAATTTTTAAAATATCTTTTTTACTATTCACTCATCTTCTTTAAAAGGGTCAAAAGTCAAATTTGAAGACAAAATTCTTTATCCTTTTCTTCCATGGTCGTGGGACACAAGGGGGAGTTTTTCTCTTGGGTTTTTGTCGTTTCTCGGTGGATTGTCTCAATTTCGGTTGCGTTGGATTGCTCGGGACGAGGGCTACCTATCCAACCTACCCTCATGGCGTTTCTCATTCTCTAAGGGAAGTCCTAAAAAGTGAGTTTTCAAAACTTTTTGCATGGATTTCTTTGTTTTTGTTTCTAAATGAGTTTTGAAGTTGAAATCATGTATTACCATCAAGGAATTTGACAATTTCGAGCTTAGATTTTTTAAAAACACTATTCACCGGAAAACACTATTCAACTGAAAAACACTATTCACCCGAGAATCACATTTTTCTCATTATAGTTATGATTTATAAATTGCTGTTCAATTGATGAATTGTAGGTGTGATTGCTCGTTTGATGGTTGTGGGAACTTTGTTGTCACGCGAACATTCGAGGTGAGGATAAATAAAATTTAAATGTAAACTTAGAAACCGAACAAGTTGAACGACTTGTAGGATCAAAAGTTGAGATTAAGATTTGAATCGAAAGGATTAAAGTAAGTGAGCTAGCTTCCTTAGGCTTGGGAGTTAGTTCTAATTTGAGTTGAGAGAACTCATAAGTGTTTTGAAGGAAACGATTAACTCTTGGAAGTTCTAAATTTAGATTCGCTTCGGTGTTTACTAATGTTTATCAGATGTTTAAGGTTCCAAGTATAATAGGGTGAACAAGGAATTTACATATGGAACTTTGTATGTTTACTAAAACAATGGATTGGAGGCTTTTATGATAAAGTTAGTAACTCGAATTTATTTGAAGGTCGTTTGTCTTGACTTATTCATTGTTTTTCTGAAGTTCCTACTTGCTTGTTTTATATATACAGGGTAATTCGTGATTCATTTATCGTTATGTTCTTTCGATTACTTTGAATGGTTATATTTATGTTTATTCGCGCTAGAGACCCTATTTATGTTTATTTTGCATGATCGTATTCGAGGAATAATGAGACAATGCATAGATTGAGTGAGCTTGCAATATCTGGTGTTATTCGTTTTATGTTTACATATATATATGTATAATGAGAGAATGCATGGGTGCATTGAACCTTGTATAGTGAGAGAATACAAGGGTGTATTTAACCTTATATAGTGAGATAATGCAAGAGTGTATTGAACCTTGTATAATGAGATAATGCAAGGGTGTATTGAACCTTGTATAGTGAGAGAATGCAACCTTGTATAATGAGAGAATACAAGGATGTATTGAACCTTGTAATTATTATGATACATATATGAGAGAATGCAAGGGTGTATTGAACCTTGTATAATTATTATTATACATATATGTGAGAATGCAAGGGTGGATTGAACCTTGTACAAACACTATGTATACTTTGATTCGGAAAGTGAGATAATGAAGTATTATTAGATTGCGGGTGCTTTCAATACTGTCATTATAAGCATGAATTATTAAGACAAAGGAATGTAAACCTTATGTATAGTATAAGGTATTAAAGAGAACGAAATAAGAATGTTATGGGTGTTATAAAAAAGGTCCTTCTAAAGGCTTAAGAACTAGATTCTTGATTATTTGGGAGATCTAGTAAGTGAAAGTTGGATACTTGATATGAAACCCTTTTAAGTGGTTGAAAGGTAATGGGTATTTAAGCTTTATTTGGACACGAATCCGGATACGGGTTTGGAGTCTAATGTTACTTTATTTTCTGTTTATCTTCACTGGGCTGGCTTTAGCTCATGATATTACAAAATTTTCAAGTATCGATAGTGGTCGAGGTCGTGGGAGAGGATCTCTGGAGCTGTCTGATCTAGATGATGATGATGGAAAGATTGACTAGAGATGTTTTAAAGTCCATGGACTCATTTTATTTTACGTTTCTCTTTTGGTATTATACATGTGTATATAAGCTCATGAGAGCTTTTTGTTTTAAACTTTTATAACTATAAAATTCCTTTAAACTTCCTTGTCTTTACGATTTCTCTGACTGTGAAAAATGTAAACAGGTTTTGGATAGTCGAATTTATCCATGCCCTTTTTTTTTAATAATAAGACTTCCACTGCATTTTGGTTTTAAAATGATTTAAAAGGATTCGGGTCGTCACAACAACACCTCATATTCCTCTTCGATCTACACACTATGTTTGATCCACTTTCATTCATTGGAATTTAACTATTGAGAGTAACCGACTTCTTGTTATTTCAAGAAGTTTAATACAACTATCCTCATGGGATACGACACTCGCTCAACACTCTTATTACTTGTTGACACGTTCTTATTTATCCTAAAATGGGAAAATAATCTTCTGCCAAAAAAAAATATTTAAAAAGAGAAAAGAGAAAATTATGACATGCAATCACCTTTTATACATGGATGATAGGTAGTTGATAAATTTATGAATTTAAACATTAAAAATATAGATTATAGACAACTCGTGTTTTCACATTTATGTTAGGTAATTGTGTTTGAAACAAAAATTTCTTGCTTGAATGTTAAAGTATTTTTTTTACTTCAAAATGAATGTATTACATTTATATGCATATGTATTACATTTAAAAAGATCCTTATGTATCAAATAAAAAAGTAACATATGGAATTTTATAAAATTTATCTATATTTTTTCAATGAACAAGACCTATATGTAACTAGACTTCTCGGAATAAATATTATATAATATAGTTGGTGAGCCATAAACAAGACCTATATAAATAAAGAATTCAAAATTGTGTAACTCAATGAAGTAAAATAGAATAAATATTCAAAGCTACAAGCTAAAACCTGAAGCAATATAAAGTTTATACCATAGTCATAGAATGAGTTACTAAGCTAAACAAAATATAACGAAAAATTAGAATATAGTCAGGCTCCATGTTCTAATAAGTTTAGAACATAACCCCTCTGCTCCTCTTCATCCATAGTGCAAAACACTCTTAGAGGAGCAGAGGGGTTATGTTCTAATAAGTTTAGAACATATCATATGTTTGATATGGTCTCTTGTTCCATCCTTTTCACTAGATTTTCTTTGACGAGCATCACTATAAATTTTTTCACAAAAGATTGTTGAGGTTGTGGGAATGATGCCCTTTGAGCTTGTGAGCATGTTGTCCCTTGAAGTTATGAGAATGATGTCTTTTCATCTTCAAATGGATTTAATGTGTCATACATAGTATTGATGTCCACGTGGGAACCATGAGTAGAGTTTGCATCCTCCAATCTAATTTATTCCTCATCATTATTAGTGGTTCCCACATATAGACCATTGGTACGATCTTTTCCAAATACTTCCCTTAAATCATAATAATGGGGGGAAATGCTTTCCATATAGACTGCTTTCATCCTTGTGAGTCTACAAGTTAAAAAAATAATTATTATTGGAATGTATACAGCTAAAGTGAATAATCTAAAAAATTAAGAAACTTTTACCCACTCATCATATGCACTTCTCTTGCATTGTAACATCATTTGTTCATTATTTCAATTGAATCCACTCTTATCTTTAGCATCTTCACTGAGAATCAATGTTAAGAGATTCTTTTAAATTTAAAAAAGGTAATTTTCAAGCATCAAACGTTTAATTTGATTCAAATATTACTGTAAAATACGGTGCTATTAGCCACATTAGCTGGCGTCGTCAATGCTCCTGTTTCGCGTCATTAATGGCCTTTGCCAACGTGAGCCACACGTCGTTAATGTCGCGTCAATAATACCCTTTTTTGAGCAACGCTAACGAACTATTGTGGCACGTCGCCAATGCTTGACAACATCTACCACGCAAGTTACGTGTAACTAATGCTCACCATTAGCGATGATGTGGTGTGTAGCCTGCGTGACGAATGCCTAAGTCTCATGTGAAAATGGTTTAGAATTAGCAACGCAAGCAAATATATGGCCAATGGTGACTATAACGTCGCTATCTCGGTTTTATTAAGATAGAAGCTAGGACAAATCCTATCATGCCAATCTTAGTAGAAACTTTTCAATCATTGAATCATTTTCGGACGAAGAATGCAGGAAAATTTAGAGGGTGTGCTTCATTTGCTTTATGTTTCGATCATCAACCATACTGAATATTTACTTGAATTCAATATTCCAAGAACAAAGTTCAATAGTTCTTGAAATATGATGCATAATCCTATCTTAGACTTCACTCGAGCAAACCTCGGTCAAAGATTAACACAGAAAAAGTTTGGGTAGATTTCTTCTCAACTTTGAAACCAGAAAATGTACGATGCGTTATAAATGTCAATCAAGCCTATAATGTATAAATGTGGTGACTTTCAAACGCTTCCAATTTATTTGATCATGGGGATGCATATCTTATGCCCCATTATTGGTGTTGCGATAAATAGGACAAAAGCAGTTTATTTCGACTACGGGTGATTTGCAAAATTCAGAATTTGCATATGATTCAGAAGATTATGAACTTAAAATAAAAAAAATTGAGATCTGTTTGTGCTATTCAAAAGGGACTATATTACTACACTGCCACACCTGGGTATGAATTATGGCATTCAAAAAGGGGCAAAATTATAGTTGATTTATCGACTCATGAAGAAGAAAAAAATATGGATAAAGGTAAATAAGTAGTACAAGTTCTTGAGAAAAAGTCATATGAGGAATAATTTCTTATCATATAAGAAAATAATTCGACTCTTATTCATAAAAAGGAACGCTTGCAAGAAGAATTAAGGTTGGGACAGCTACGAAATACATTACTAGAACAAGAGCTGCTGAAAATGAGAAACAGTGTAAAGAACTAAGAGAAATAAAAAAATAGATTGATGTATTAGACATAAAAAGTTGTGAAATTAATTGAATGATGCAACGAATGAGAAGAGATAAGGCGATTCTGCAAACAGCTGTGAAATCACGTAATGATCAAATAGAGAGGCATCAGTCAGAAATTGTCTCACTCAAAAAAGTTAGCTGAAGAATGGGAAGAAATTATCAATACAAGGAATAAAGAATTAACTGAAATAGAAGAAAGTAATTATCTTTTATGACGAACAGTTGATGACTAGAAGTTATGTATTAATCGTACTAGAAAAAATAGAAATTTGAGACAGATTGCTCAATCACTGTTCAATTGTCTTGAGAAATATCATAATACTTCTGAGAGTTTGATGGGAGAGTATAAACTTCTAGAGGATCACTATTACAGGCTGAAGAATGATTTTGAGTCCGTGCGTCAAGATAATGTTATGATACATCATAATATAGAGCGAGTAGTCATGCAAATCAAGAAGGCAACTAGATGAGCAGATCGACTTACAGGGGAGACATATGCTTTTGAGGCTCTCATCTTTCCTACTCAAACAAATGACCAAGAGATGATAAAATTCTTGGGAAAGATTCATGAAGATCTAGAGCATTGAGAGACATTTTATTGATATTTATATTTATGTTGACTTTTAAATTGTAAATTAAAACACATTGTTAACTTTATTTTGCATAATAATATTCAACTTTTTCAGTTTTTATTTCATCAATTAATATCATTAATACTTTTCGCGTTGAAATTTAAACTTCTTACTTTATATTTTTTCTTTTCAATAATAATAAAGATAAAATCTTTAAAAATAGCTAGGCAATAGCACTCAAATCCTTATAATACAAGATATAAAGTGTCGATAATGGAGGAGAAACTTACTGAACAAGAGAAATTAAGGAAAGATGTTGACACAATTCAAGAACAATTGGTCAAACTCGTTACCTTATTTGAAAAGTGAAAGACGTGGCAGAGCCTATTTAGTCAAACCCAGCTATTCAACAAGGATCTGAAAGTGATCATGAACTTTCATTTTATCCACCTAGGTTTTGTCATACATTTTCATAAGCACCAACAGAAGGGGTTATTTCTCAATGTTCATACAACTCTTTAAAACAACATCAATTCCCTTCCAATGCAACGTGTTTGGTCCTAGGATGAAGAACATGATTGCACTCAAGTGTACTGGACTCAGATTATCACCCCACTATTGTGCAGGTGTTGAATTTGGAATATAGATTTCATTGAGAAGGGAGAATAACCAAACTATTTCAGTTGAACAAGTTGCAATACTTATGTACTCAGATTTAATACTAGATCTAGATGTAATATGTTGTTTTCTTGAAGACTAAGAGATAAGGTTTCCTTCTAAAAATATGCAGAAGTATGTGGTTGATTTATGATCATAAGAATCTGATGCCTAATCTGTATGAGCATAGTCTTGAAGGTGCTGGGGTTTCTACCCTAAATCTTATGTTATCCAATTAAACAATAAATAAATAAAGGAAATATTAATTAGTAATATTTACATTGTCATTTATTATTATTTAATAAATGTAATCCATCATAAGATCCAGAGTTACTGATGATAACTTAAAGTGAGCACGTGATGCGGGAAGATTCACTTAAGTTGTAACTCAAGTAGTCTATAATATATGAATAAAGGTTGAGTGCCTTATTTTTTGTAACACCACTAACACGGCCTACTTATGAATTGACAAAAGTGATCTCATCTGAATCACTCATGTAGAGACATGTGAGTGGGGGTGTTGCTGCAATAGAGATTGTAGTAGACTGGACTAAGATATACTTACTGTCTTCTGGTAAAATTGTTACAAAAAGACACTTCGTATATCAATCGGTTGATCATGTACAATTGATCTTAATCTTGAGTGGATTACGAACTCCTGTTCGCAAGAGACAAACCTTTGATTTGCATAGGTGAGAGTGACTCGATATAGTTCGCTCAATATGGCTTCCATTTTGGGGATTTCATCTTACTTATAGCTGGGAACGTAATTATACAAGATTGGAATTCACTCTTTTCCATATAGCAAAATATATAAGTAGTTCCCTTATGGACTGATTCGATGCTTGAACAGCGGGGCCTCATATTCCTCTTATCAAGGAAAAAGCAAAGACGCATAATGAAGATCATGAGAGGTTGTTCATTAGAGAATCAGTTGGGCTTAAGAAACAAGATGTATCATGGAGGTTAATATGTTAAATTACCTAGCCATGGATACGAACTACTTGTGAAGGATCAAAGTGTAGTTAATGATTTTAGACAATGGACATAACTATCTCTATAGTACTAAGAGTACAACTCTAGATATTTAGTGGAGTTATCTAAGAGTTAATGAATAAGATTAATTGATTAAAGTAGTTTAATCAATGTAATTCTAGATCATTGGAGCTTAGTTCTATAAGTCCATTAAGTCCTCCGACCTAACACATGTAATTGAGAACATAAATTAATATGAATTAATTTCTTTGAAAAAATGGTTTCAAGTATTTAATTTGAAGTTGTCAAATTAATTAATGTAATTTCAAATAGAGGAGTCTATTTGATTAATTAAATGAAATTAAATAGATGAGTCCATCTAATTATTTAATTATGGTGAAATTAAATAGAGGAATCTATTTAATTATTTATTAGATAAAAGAGTCTATTTAATTATTTTAATAGAGAGATTAAATAGAGGAGTCTATTTAATTAAATTAATTTTACAGTTGTCCAAAATTAATGTGGATTTAAATAGAAGAGTCTATTTAAATATTTAATTTTATGTAGTCAAATTAAAAAAGAATTAAATAAATAAAAGGAGTTTTATTTATTTAAATATTTAATGGAATTGTTCTATTAAATAAAAAAAGAAAAATAAAATGCTCAATATTGTCATGGAGATGATGACATGGGCGTGTGACCCATGAGTGGGTCACACGCAACTTTGGTTACTTTTTAACCAAGTATTTACATTTTATTTTATTTAAAATATATGGAATATCTTAATTTAAATTAATATGATTAATTTAAATGAATAAGATATGGAATAATTAATTTAAATTAATATGGATTAATTTAAATTGGGATATGAGAATATCTTATTATGGAATAAGATATTATATCTTAATTATTCAAAATATATTTTATAATATTTTTATTTAATTATTTGATAGTTAAAAGATATTCAAAGATTTTTTTAGGCCTTAGTTTTCCTATAAATAGGAATATTGAGGTGATCCCAAAATACACAACTAAGAGAGTAAAAGAAAGGCTCAGAAAAATTTCTCTCCTCTCTCTCTCTCTGCCACCGCCTATAGGGTCTAAGGGAAGAAGTTTTTTCTTCCCTCTTCTTTTTACCAAAGAGGATAGTGCCTACACATCGATTCTCTTTTGTGCTTAGTGAGGAAGAAATTTTTGGTGGTCCCAGGATCTAGGGGTGTAAATGGGGAAGGGTGAGGTGTAAAAGGGGTACCTTGAATAAACGGGGTGGGGCGGAGCGGGGGCTAAACGAGGTGGAGGAAACTGTTAAAAATGCATGATTTCGTATACATTTGTATCCAAAATTCAAATTTTTCAATGATAATAGTGCATAAAAATAAACAAACAAAACTCTCCATCATAATCCATATCAAAATAAATCTAGGAAAATTAAATTACAAAAAAATAAAATTAAAGTAGCTAAACGGGGTGGGGCAGGACGGGGTGTAAACGGGGGGAAAAATTCCCCCTGCCCCATACCCCACCCTTTTATTAGACGGGTTTGGCGGGGTCGGGGTTTTAGCTTTCACCCCTACCAGGATCGTAACCAAGTACGACGAGGAAAAGCCAGACACTTCTCGAAAAGGGTTAGTCTTCTATTTATGCATTAGTTTTTAGAATAATATTATATTGCAAGGAAAGATTCTTGGGACTTCCGTTTGAGAACTATTTTATAGAGGCCTCATTCCAACAAAAGGTATAAATCAAAAGATTTCTTGAGTAAAATTCCATTATTATTAGTTTCCTTTAACTATCTAAGAACTCTTTTTACTGCTTGACAATGAAGCCCAATGAGAAATTGCATGAATTGACAAAGTTTGTTAACTGAATATGCTAGGTATGGCTTTGTGATTGTTGAATATTGAGGAGAGCCAATGATAATGCGTTATAAATGAACATCTTTGAAAGTTTCTCCTCTATAACCACTAATTACATATCAACTTATCATTGAAGTTTAAATCAATTTGCTTCTTGCATTTTTGCCTTTTTAAGTAGATCATAGAAGTATTTTGACTGATATATAGAAGCATATCACCTGAATAAGTATATGACACCTTAATGCAAAGGAAATAACTCAAATTTTCTGAGTCATTTAATTCAAATGTGCAATGCATTTGTGAGATCAGTAAGTCAATTTGCTGAGTTAAACTGTCAGTGATGATGATATCATCAACATATACTAAAATGTATGTAATGACCCGACTTAAACAGAGGCTAGGCCGCGAGTACTCTCAGCGGAAGCATGGAAAACATGAAATTCAAAGTAAGGTAGTTGCAATTTAAAACATAATGCAACGGAAGGCAACACTTTTACGGAAAAAAATCGCGTGGTTCCATTTAAAAATTGAACTAACCAAAACTTGTTTACATGGTCCCAATAGAAAAATGAGAAATGTGCATTTCTAAAGTAAAGGAAATTCAAAACGACTTTATGGGAAATTAAGTATGAAACTATGCTCTGATGAGCTCAGGACACAAAATATACAATATTACAAAACGACAACAATCAAAACAATTTACATAAGTTATCTCTTATGCATTTAACACAACTCGAGCTAGAGGAACGACGTCAACTAGTCCATTTCCAAGTCCGGCATCCAAGCTCCAACGCATACCAGCTTCCTCGTCACGACCTCAACCGCAACAAAACCTGAAAGGTGATAAGTAGCACCTTTGAGTATGTCACTCAGTGAGAAATAAAAAGAAAGAAAGTAAGTTTACACGTGAAAACCATCATCCGAAATGAGTCCAAGCACTCGAGTCACTCGTCCCTCAATTGAGTCTTTGCTTTCACTAGAGAATCTATCTCATAAAGTTCATCCCGTACCAAAACTGTAAGCAGTCACAATCTCAATTTAAAACCAAAGAATAAACATTCTAAGCTAACTCTCTCACCGTTATAATTATTCAAACCCCAAAAGCTCTTAAGAACTACACGCACTACAATTATACTTACCTTCAAGCCTTAACTCAAAACCACTCCCCTTTCGTATCCCCATCTCGTACTTACCCTTTCTCGATACTCAAGTCCATTCTTAACCATACTAAACATATCACGTTCCACGTACTTAGTTCTTACACACATCTTGGTCAAAAGGCATTTTCATCCCAGAGTATGTAACGTGTTTAAAGTAAAAAGAAGTTAAAGTAATGCTAAGACCAAAATGTTACAAACAAAGTTGAACTCAAACTTTTAAGCAACCAAGCTTCAATACAAACTTTCGCTTTCAGTTCATTTACCCATACACCGATAGTCTCAGAGGCTATCTCGATAGCTCACTCCACAATTCAAAGTTTTAATAGTTTCACATCCCACGCATCTTACCCATACGCTGATATCTTGGAGGTTATCTCGGAATGAGTTAATGGCGTAATAAAATAATGTGTTTGTAATGGCTAAAAGACATAATGAAATGATGTAAGTGTGATGATTAGAAATGATGCATCAAAAGTAGCTAAATGACTTAATAAGAAAATTGCATAAGTAATAACTAAAAGTTTAAACAAGTGTGTTTAATGAAACCAACAACAATGCCAAGTGCTCGGTCAAGTCATGTCACACTTTCATTCAAACCAATACCATTTCCCGTTTACACTTTTCTCGCGTCTTACTACACACATCTCAAAAACCATCTTGGTAGCTACTCATATGTACTAGGCTATCTCAGTAGCCACTTGAGTCATTTTATAATTTCCCATTTCACATTCCTCGCGTCTTACCACGCATTTCTCAAAAACTATCTCAATAATCACTCGAGTTGTAGCTCATTTTATTCTTTAAGACTATCATAATAGCCACTCTAGCATCCAGGCCATTTACCACACAACACCTTAGAGCTACATGCAACCCGCCACGGTAACCATATGTAACGCCCAATAACCACGCACCGTTACATAGGTTACGACCCCATGGCCTTTCAACAAACACATGATATGCATGAATGAAATGAGATGTAATATCCATGCTTTCTTTAAAACTCTTATCAAAAATAAATCTTTAGCATAACGAACACAAGTAAGAATGATTCCCAATCAGCATATGACTCGATCTTTAACTTGAAACATGTATAAATGCAAATAATCATGAAAGAACAACTCAAAGTGTTATGTAGAAGCAAGATTATATCAAGGTAATTCCACTTGTTCCGGTTTCTCAACGACACGCCAAGTTTAGTCTATGATTTCCGTTCCATTCTCAACCTCCATTTCCCCTTAATGTCAAACACAAATGGTGTTCCCAAGTCATCCTTAGTTAACATTAGCATTTAATCCACACTGTCTCACTAGCAACCACGAACAACACCGCCACCATCACTTTAATTCCTTTGGTCTCACTTTTCAAGTCAAAACAAGGCTTGAGCTTGACTTTTATTTCCTCATAAATCACAAACATTTAACAACTAACCTTAAGCTTGAAATATCATAAAAAATTCAGTAAGAACAATAAACTAAACCCAGGAACCTGGTTTGCTCCAAAAAGTCTCTAAACTAGCTAAATGGAAAAGTGACAATTTTGGCCATTTGAGGGGTTCTTGAAAATTCATTGGTTGGAGTTCCCAACTTGATTTTTTTATGTAAAATATGTATTTAGAAACCCAAATATATCAGAATTGAAAGACATTAAGAGAAAGCTAAGATAACCCCAAAATTAAGAAAACTAGTAAGCTTCAAAGGAATAAAAATGAAGGTTTTGAGCTTGGGTCTTATCCATGGTTTTCTACATTTATGTGGTGCCTAATATGTCAAAGCTTTCATCTTTATCCTCACTGGTACCCTTACAAGCTAACACGCATACTCTCGATAAAGTCTTACTCACAACTTACGTCACCATAACTCAAGTCAAACCACCAACCCCTTCTATCTAGCCACAATACCTCCATCAAAGAATTGAGTGTTTAAACTTCAAACCAAGCCTAGACCCTCCATTACATAATCTCGTCCCTAACTATTCTAAGACCAAATAATATCAACTTGGCTTACCAAAGGAAATCCCGACATCCTAGAATCCTCGTACTCCATATATCTCGTTTTTGTCTTACACACTCCCAATTGCTTGTTCATGAATAACCTCCCATCTAACTTATCTAAAACTTGACAATACTAACAAAGCTTAAACATCACTTCATATTATAAAAATTAAATGTAAATATACTTTAGTTCCTATTTATTCCCACCTTGGCAAAAAACAGGAAACTTGCTCTTTGGAGATTTTCTTTTAGCCCGAAACCTACACAAAACAACATTCATATACAACAACACCTTATTTACCAATCATTAAAGATTTATGACATATTAAAAAACTTCCCGGGACCACAAAACAGCCCCACAACCCGAGCCTTCTAAACAGCCCCTTAACTCATTAACAAAACTATGGGTAGGGTGTATTTTGTTATGTATTATATAGGAATGTGCCTAATGATTTCCATGCTCAATTTAGAGTCAATTCATATACTCCATAATATTAAACTCAAGTTTGTTTAAAAGAAAACCATTTTGGGTTTCAAAGTTTTGATAAAGCTTAGAGAAACAATTCATGGAAGTTTGTTAATTTTGGAAGCCAAGTGAGTTTTAAAATAAAGTTTCATATATTACCTCAACCTAATAAAACTCTAAAACTTAATTCATACTTTTGTTCTAAAAAGTTCCAATTACAAGAATTTATATGCTTTTCCAATGAACTTATCAACTACAAGCTTAAACCCATCTATTTCAACAAAACCCCCTAATTTTAAGAAAAAGCCCTAGAAAGAAATCTTACCTTTTAATCATGAAAACTTGTTGAAAACCTCTTGATTCTTCTAGATTTAGACTCTACTTACAAAAACTCACACTTTTGGCTTTGATTTGAATGAATTTGAGCAAAATTCAAAAAAACCCATTCAATTCTTTCCTCACTACGCTGGACAAGAAAGAAAAGAAAGAAATAGCAGATTTTTTTTTACTTTAATTGAAAGAAAGAAGTTGAGAGTAAGAAGATATTTGGTATTGATTTGTTTTGGTGTTGAATTGGAAGAGAATTTGGCTTACAATGGAAGAATTGAAAACAAAACTCACCTTCCATGGATGTTCTGTCGTGAGCAAGGAGGAAGAGAAAATGTCTAATTTGTGTTTTTAATTTTTAAAAGAAAATAATGTATATAAATTTTAATAAATTGCATACAAATTCTTCTCTTCTTAAAATCCCTATTTTTAACCCCACCTCTTGTATTTTTATCATTTCATTTAATTTAATATCAAAACAACCCCCTCTTCTCAACTAACCATAATTAGTTTTAACCAAAACTCAATTTTACACTTTAACCATGGTTAATTTTAAACCCAACCTTGGTTAACCATTTTAACCTTCTTTAACGATTCGAAACAATTTGTTTAACAGTTTAAAATAGAAATATCATTTTTAAAACCCATTAACCAATTTAAAATAAATAAAATAAAATAAAATAAAAAAAACTAAATTAAAATAAAATAAATTAAAATAAATTAAAATAAATGAATTTAACTATTTTAATTATTTTTTCAAAACTCGGGCCGTCACAATGTAGATGGAGTAAGATGTAGAAAAGTTCGTGAATAAATATTTATTGGCTTTTGAACTATGGAATCCTTAATGAGATGAAAAAATGACCTAGTCTTTCAAACCAAGCATGAGGGCTACTTTTAACCATATAAGGCTTTTTGTAGCTTGCAAACTAGAGGTGAGGAAGTAGAAGAGATTACAAACCACGTTGGTTATTCCATCAATACATCCGCTTGTAGAAATAAATTATTGATCTCAAGTTTTCTTCGATTCCAGTTGTTTGTCATAGCAATAGAGTAAACTGAAAATGAATTATAGTAGATTTTACCACTGGATTGAATGTCTCGTTATAGTCAATTAGAGTTTGTTGGTGAAAACTTTTGGCAACTAACCTTGCCTTGTATTTAGCTATTGATTCCTATGAGTGTCTTGTAATTTTGAACACCTATGTACAACGAATAATATTTTGATTATTTCTCTAGGGAATGAATTTTCAAGTTTTGTTTTCCATTAGTGCATCATATTCAGTCCGCATAGCTTCTTTCCATTATGGACTTTGAAGTGCTTCTTTCACTGTTTTAGGTTATTGCTTAGATAGATCAAGAATGAGTATAAATTTTTGTTTTCTAATATCATCTACCAATCTTTTAGTCATATGATGAGTATTTTGTGTAGGAATCACGTTGAGATTTGTGCAGGTATGACTTTGCTGGTTGATTGAAGACTTGTATTATATTGAATATTTATGTTCATTTGGCTTGTAGAAGTTAAAATATGAGTGAGATCAGTTTGAGGTGCAGGTATGATAGCAATTTAAAATGAGGATTGAAGTTGAGGAAACAAATTATTAACAGTTCTGGTATAATAGTGAATTTTAGAAGAATTGGGATTTGGCCAATAAAGAATGAAGACTGATTTGGTAATGCTACATTTGACAATGAGTTGGATTGATAAGGGAATGAACTTTCATAAAACTTTACAGGTTTAGGGATATAGATATTTTTTCATTTGGTGCAAGGCATTTGTAACATTTTTGTTGAAAAGTATAGTGAATGAAGGTGCATTTGATTGATCTGTAATCCAATTTATGATTAGTGTATGATATAGGGTAACATGTATATCCATAACCTTTAAGGAATTGATAGTTAGGCTTATGACCAAACAATCTTTCCAAAGGGAATGTCATGAAGAACTTTTGTATGAATTCTATTAATGATGAAAGCAGATGTGAGGAATGCATCATCCTAGAAATTTAAGAATAGAGATGTTGGGATTGATAACTTAGCACTTGTAATTTATGTAAACATTATTTATTTTGAATAAACTTAAAATGGATATAAAAAAAATTTATATTCTTTTAAGATTATGTGCACATTGCCATATATTTGATATAATGCATTAAAATTACGTAAAAGCCCATGCGTTACTTAGATGTAATATCGATTGGGAATGTGAGACATACACAAAGATCCATCTTGAGTTAATAGCTTAAATAGTCTAGAATAGATGGAAAAGGCTGGAAAGCATTATCCTGTCAACACTATTGATAAGGTCCACTTTGTACTTATTACAAATGATCTTATCTGGATCATTCATGTGAGTGACATGAAAATTGTGGTATCCTGTACAATAACGATTGTACGAGACTGGACCATAATATTTGATCAATTCCTTAATAATACAGTTTAAAGGAAATGATCAAAACATCATTTAAATTATCAAACGTGATAGATCTTAATCCTAAGAGTGTTATGAACTCCAGCTTGTGGGGTTGTATCCTTTGATTCACATGGCTGAGAGTGATCTGTCGATACGCTCAGTACACTTTTGTTAGGGAACATAACAAAATGAGTGGCTGAGAACATTTCTACATAAGATGGAATTCACAAATTTCCTACTATAACGGTGTTTGTGCGAAACTTCACCATTTTAGGAACTTTAGGTAACTCCCTTGTTGTAGTGATTCAATACTTGAAGAAAGAGATATCTCATCTTCTACTAATCAATAGTTGAACTATAGAAGTTGTTCATTAGAGAATCATCGGGTACACAATGATACAAAATATAATTACAAGGGTAAAACAGTAATTATAACCTGACTCTAATTATGTGTTTATCACGTTAAGGGTACATCAACTTAACTTGATAACTAATGGACATAAGGCTTGATGGTGATTAAATAACCACCAACCAAATCTCCATATAATTCTTTGTAGGTATTGTTTAAAACTCTAAAATTTAAGGTCTTTTCATTATTTTTACATGATATTAACTATGATCTTAACTGATTAGGTGTTGATTAATAAACTAATTATTTTCTGTTGCACGTTAGATTTTGATCTCAGTTCTTTCAAGAGAAGCTTGAGATATAAGAGATAGACCTGCCTCTACTATATGTCGATATTGTTTTATCTCTACTATGCATTCTGTTTGTAACGGTTTAAGTTTAACATATGGTAAATTTTCAATTAGAGCTTTAAATTGCATGAATGTTTGGAAAGCTTCTGAATTGTTGTGAAGTAAATAGATCCAGGAATAACGAGGGTAAACATCAACAGATATAATGTAGCAATTAAAGCCATTTCTTAAGGTAACATGTGAGGTACCCCACAAATCATATTCTATAAGTTGCTAGAGAGTTGAATAAATAGTATGTGATATGGAAAATAAAGTTTATGATGTTTTACAAGTTGCCAAGAATGACAGAAATAGAATTATTTATTTGATTGAAAAGAGGCATTACAAGTTTACTTTACAGTTTTAACAATGGCTAAGCTAGAGTAGCCTAATCTTCTATGTTAGATATCAAGATAGTGAAGAAAGTAAGATCTAACTAACACAGCGGAAACTAATTAGTTGATTAATTAAATCAATTTTAATTAACATGCAAGATTTGGGTCTACTTTATTATTATGCAAAATCAACAAGAACACGAATTCTAATAATCATTTTTTAAAAAAACTAGTAAATACTTACAAAGTAGTATTAATGGAGAATTGGTCGAAAGTTTTCTAAAGTTCTCAATATGATGAAGTGTCACACAAACACTATCATAATACGAAAGATGTGAATTTCATCTTGTGTAAATGTTCCCACCTTCTTGTTTTGTCATGTCCCCAAAACAATAGTGATATTGAGCATATCAACGGATCACTCTCAACTATGTGAATCAAAGAACACAACTTCACAAGCAGAAGTTCATAGCACACTCAAGATTAAGATCTATCACATTTATTAATTTGAGTGATATTTTGATCATTTTTTATAAACGGTATTATTAAGGAATAGATAACACATTGTAGTTCAGGCTTATACAATTAACATTGTACAAGATACCTCCACTCATATGTCTTTCACATGAATGATCATGATAAGATCATTTGTAAATCAATACAAAGTGGATTGTATCAAGGGTGTTGACAGGAAAAGTTCCTCAATCTTATCCATCTATAATAGACTATTTGAGTTTACTATCTCAAGTTGGATTCTCTTATATATCTCGCATAACAAGTCGATGTAACTTAAGGGTATTCTTCTAATGTGAATATTTTATATCTAATATAGGTGGCAATGCATAAATGTACTCAAAAGAATATTAGTTTTATATATTTTCAATTTATTGTGAATAAATTATGTTTACATTAAATCAAGTCCTAAGGGATTAATCCCCACAATTAGTACATGTGTTTATTATGAGTTTTGTATAAAGTAGTAAGACAAGTTGGCTTGGGATGATCCATATTGATAAAAGCTACTGGTGGAGACTTGGGCTTGATCTTTTTAAGATTGAATTGGTACAATCTTTCATGTATTCTCCCTTGAAGTAGAGGTTTGTCACTGATTTTATCCTTTACTAGACAGGGTGAAATCAAAAGAAGACATGACTATCTCTAGAATTTCCATAATTTGATATAATCAAACTTGCAACATTGCCAACACAGATTTGATTGTTTCTATGATACTCATTTCCCACATTAAGTTTGTTGTAATCATACATAACATGATTAGATGCTCTGAAGTCTGGAATTCAATTAATGTCATTCATCACATTATTTGAAGCATCCGCTACATTCATATATTATTTGAGTGATTTCCATAGGCAAAAGCAATAACATTATAGTTCTGATTAAATTGCTAATTATTTGAATTCTGAGTATTCTATGGATTGTTTGGTGCATGATAATTCTTGTCAAAACTAGAATAGCATTTGTAAGATGTATGTCCATACTTACTGCTAAGTTGACAATGAGGTTTTTTATTTGAATTCCAAGGTTTTCCACGACCACTGCTTTGTCCTCTAGAATTTCCTTGATTCTGATTGTTATTGTTTGTGTTCATATTTTCTGAATTATCTCTTCTTCCTTGATTTTGAGTAGATAGATTGACTAGTGATCGAGAGCCTCTGAATTTATTGTATTACGTTCGAGTCTTGCTTCATGAGATACATTCTATCTTGGTTATTACGTTCGAGTCTTGCTTCATGAGATACATTTTGTCTTGGGTTTTGATGTAATAACTGGTACGATTGAATCATAATCTGTAACGTCCCGTTACTTTTGAGGTAAAAAAAATTATTTATTTTATTTTAATTTAAGTATTTAAAGATTATTTTAGATTCAGTAATTTAGAATTTAGTAGTTTATTTCGGTTTAAACCTTTTTAATCGCTTTAATAGCTTAATTTAGTTTTGGTCCTATTAATAATTATTAACGGGTCAATTAATAATTATTAATCACCATTTGGATAGTTTAAGAACTTCGGGTTTCGATTTAGAAGTCAAAAGTTGTAACGTCCCGTTACTTTTAGAGGTAAAATTTTTTTTTATTTTATTATTTTATTATTTTTATTTATTTAAAGCTTTTAAAATTAGTTAAAATTAATAATTCCAGTTTTATTAGTTATTTCCGTCCGAAAATCCTTTTTATCGTTTTAATTCGTTTCGGTGACTCTAATAATTATTAACGGGCCAATTAATAATTATTAGACACATTTAGATATTTTTACGACCATCGGTTTTCGATTTATAAGCAAAAGGTCAAAAAGGGCAAAACCGTAATTACCCAAACCCTAAAATATCTAGATATTTTTCTTAACTATCATCTTTTTAACTTAGCTATTAAGCAAAAAGTGGTCATCTTCTTCCTCCTTTTCTCCTCCAAGCCGTGAGCCATTCCACCATTGAAGTGGATTTTCTTTTCTTCATTTCTCATCCGTTTCTCAATGGATCGTCGTGTTTTCGGTTGCGTTGGATTGGTAGGGACGAGGGCTACCTATCCAACCTAGCTTTTCGAAGTTTCCCGTTCTCTAAGGGAAATCCTAAAAAGTGAGTTTTCAAAACTTTTTATATGGTTTTGTTCGTTTTTTATTGTAATTGAGTTTTGATGTTGAAATCATGAATGATTATCATGGAATTTGACGATTTTGAACCCGGATTTTCGAAAATCACTATTCACCCGAAAACACTATTCACCCGAAAACACTATTCACCCGAAAACACTATTCATCCGAAATCACTATTCACCCGAAATTGCACACTTGTTCGCATATTAGTTATGAGTTGTAATATGTTGTGCAATTGGTGAATTGTAGGTGCGATTGCTCGGTTGTTGTTTCGTGAAAAGTGGTGATTTGGAGTTATTTGGCTAAGGTGAGTTTAATATGATAGTTAGCAATTTTATGAATTTAGTTTCATTATGTAATTGTTTATCAATGTTAAGAGGGGGTTAACTTATTAGAATTAAGTTTTGGGTGGAAACTTTAATTCGGAAGTGTGTGTGGAGAAAGTTGGACTTATGGTTAGTTCGATGATTAGAGATCATCGGGGAGGTTTGGAAGTATGGTAACGTGATTTGGAGATGTTAGATGAAAGTTGATTTGGAAGTTACTTCGGTTGATTTGGAAGTTACTTCGGTTGATTTAGAAGTTACTTTGTTGGTTTTGAAGTCACTTGGATGACTTTGGAAGTAAAGTAATTAGAAGATGCACTTGAGTAGTAACTCGTGTATTATAGCTCGTTAGGTTTCTTTTTAACTTAGTAGACTTCTTCGGAGTTTAGCTAACTTATTGGAGACCTAGGGCACAATGATTCACACATGATAGTATGTTGATTCGATCCATACGTATCATGGTGTGATGAATTTGTGGGAACTTTGAGCACTTAGTAACTAGCACATGATAGTATGTTGATTTCGATCCATACGTAGTCATGGTGTGATGTTGGTACTTTGGTTTGTAACTAGCACATGATAGTATGTCGATTTCGATCCATACATATCATGTTGCGATATGGTGAAATTCCTGATACCTATGGTGAAATTCCTGATACCTATGGTGAAATTCCTGATACCTATGGTGAAATTCTGATATCCGATATGGTGAAACTCCTGATATGCGATGGTTGTGATATGGTAATACCGTACGGGCTTAGTATGCGATATTTATCCATATGGTATACCCAGGACGATGGTTGTGATATGGTAATACCCGTGCGGGCTTAGTATGCGATATTTATCCATATGGTATACCCGATGCGATGGTTGTGATATGGTAATACCGTACGGGCTTAGTATGCGATATTTATCCATATGGTATACCCGGTACGATGGTTGTGATATGGTAATACCGTTCGGGCTTAGTATGGGATATTTATCCATATGGTATACCCGGTACGATGGTTGTGATATGGTACATGGTAGTACGTGGATTCGGATCCGTACGTACCATGGTATTATGATCTATGATACGGCACATGATAGTATGTTGATTCGGATCCATACGTATCATGGTGCGATGGTTGTGACATGGTATGACCGTACGTGGTATGTTGATTTCGATCCATACAATAGCACGATACGTTGAAACTTATTTGGTAATAAAGATAGTTAATGTTATTTTTACCTAATCTTTAGAAACGTGTAGTGAGACTTAGTTGTGAGTGTTAATTTTACTTTAAGTCTTTATTTTCCATCTCATGGTTTTGAATGACGAATACGGGTAGTATGATACTATCTTATGTTTACATGGAAATTGGAATGTGGTTACAGGTAATAATGAACATTTAGGCCTCCTGGACACGATTTCTGGTATGAGATTTAGTTCATAGGATTACTTGCTTTCATTTTACTCTCACTAGCATTGTTTGCTAATGGTGCTACACCACAATATTTTCAGCTAAACCCCATCCTAAGAAGCGAGGTAGACGAAATGGTGTCGCTTGACCTGTTCGAGGTGGTGTAAGGGACAATATTAAACTCTTTTGATAAGCAATAGTAAAATGCTTGTAATCATATACTTTTTACATACTTTGTGTCATTTTGAGCCCGTGAAGGGTGTATGTGTAAAGTATTTTGATGTTTTTATGATTAAACTTTACTTTGGAATGTGCATTCCCGATTTATAGCTTTTTCTGGACTTTGGGTTGTAAAACAGGTTTTGATTATTCGACTTTTAAACGAACCCATGCCGTTTTTCTTTAAAAATTAAGTCTTCCGCTGTGCATTTGAATTTAAAGAATTTAACGGAAAATCGGGTCGTTACAAAAGTCATTAAAAGGACGTAACCAAAATTCTTAAAATATCAATTCACTATTCACATCTCCTTAAAATCACCACTTTGACCAAAAATTGACCAATCCTCTCATCCTTTCCTCTTCAAATCCGTGGGTCTCATGGTGTGGGGGGAATTTTTGGGTTTTGTTCAATTCTCGACGGATCGACTTGATTTTGGTTGCATCGGAAAGCCCTCGGTCCTAGGATTCTTCTCAACCTAGCAATCGTACTTTCCATCCGTGTTCTAAGGGCCTTAAGGTATGTCAAAGTTTCAAACCCTAAGCTTCAAATAGTGTTTTAATGGAGTTTTCATTTTGAATCTTCGATTTCTTGCCGAGAAACTCGATGACTTTAACTACGGGAGTTGTTTTAAGTGTTTTTGGAAACTTTCCCTTGACCCTAAACTCGAGTTTGAGCCGAAACCCGTCCCGTTTGAAATTTGCAAAGTGTGGGCTGTTTTGGGATATATTTTTATTGATTAATTGTTAATTGTAAATAAATTCGGGAAAGCAATTATTGTCCAAAAACCCGATTTATCGTTACCCATTGAACCGGAAACTTCCAAACTACTTGAAACCAACCCGAAACACTTCTAAATTTCCTAAAAGCAGGAAAACCAATCTCGATGCCCATTTTACCTTGTATGGCCGAGAGTACCCTATGGCCTTTTATTGGGTTTTTCGTCGTTTTCTGCTTTTAGATGTTGTTTGATCGATGTTTGGTTAATTAATGATTGTTAGATATAATTTAATTGTAGGTGTTTGTGGACTGTTGCTTGATTGCTTTTTCGGATTACGGGAGCGAATCTACTTTTTTCAAGGTGAGAATAATTAGAATATAATGTAGCTTTAGAAACCGAATGAGTAGAATGGTTTGTAAGATTGGAAGTTGAGATCAAGGTTTGATTAGAAAGGATAAAAGAAATAAGCTAATACGTTTAGACTTGGAGTTAGTTCTAATCCAATAAGAGAACTTATGGATTTCTCGAGGGAATGTTTAACTTTTGGAAGTTCTAAGTTTAGAATCGTTCCAGAGTTTAGGATGGATTATTGGAAGTTGAAGGATCCAAGTATAATGGAATGGTTAAAGATTTTGCTTATGGAACTTTGGATTTTTAGTGAAAAGATTAGAATCTTTGGAAGTGGATACCTTATTGTCTAAGTTGAGAACTTACTTTTATTAAAGTACCGATGACTTGTTTTACTTATTGTTTTTCCGAAATTCCTATTTATTTATTTTATGCATAAGGACATCTATGATCCATTTACTTTATGCCCTTTGGTTACTTTAACATTCATAATTATGTTTATTTACTTTTGAAAGCATATGCATAACATCTTGCATCATTGAATTGAAAGGAAAGTGAGAAACAAAAAAAGGTGAATGTGAATCCGACGGGAGTTCCCATTACCTTCATGCATAAAAGGTGAATGTGAATCCTACAGGAGTTTTCATTACCTTCATTCATATTATCGATGGAATTATATCATTGAGAAGGAGTTGTATATTTTATTATGGAAAGTAAGACAACAAGGTGAATGTTAGTCCTATGGGAGCTGCCATTACCTAACATTATTTGATTGAGATGTTATGCTTATGTAAAGATTTTATACTCCTTTTATTCTTGTTTTAATGAGTTGATGGATGAGGATTAGACTACATAGACTAGTATTATCATCTTGTAGAGATTATGTGATAAGGAAGTACTTTTCCAAATGGTTGAAAGTTAGTTTTCTAGAGTTTAGAGAACTATAGAAAGGATTATGTAAGTCCACTTCAAACACTTTGTATGATGAGAGAATACCAAAGTTTGTGGAACCTTGTATAATTATCAAGTTGTATCTATAAGAGAACTAGTTTCTCATTTATTTGGGAGATCTTGAAATTTGGAGATTAAGACTTGATGTAAACCTTATGTATAGTATAAGGTATTAAAGAGAATGAGATACAATTGTTATGTGTGATATGCAATTTATCCTCCTAAATTATTAGAGGTTAGTTCATCAGTTATATGGGAGAATTGGTAAGTAAAAAGTGAAATACTTGATACAAACCCTTCTTTGGTGGTTGAAAGGTAAGGGTATGTGAGTTTTACTTGGACACAAATCTGGATACGGGTTTGGGGTCTATTGTTACTATATATTCTAGTTATTTTCACTGGGCTCGCTTTTAGCTCATGATATTACAAACAATTTCAGGTAATGCTTATGTTCGTGGTAGTGGGAGAGGAGCTGGTGCGGCTTGATCGAGAGGATGATGATACAAAGATGGACTAGTTACATTTTAAAAAGTCCATGGACTCATTTTGTTGTATTTGCGTCTTTTGATATATAAATTTGTATATAAGCTCATACGAGCTTTTCGTCTTAAGTTTTATGATTATAAACTTCTTTAAATTTTGGAAAATGAATTGCATTTCCTTACTTTTAAATTTCCTGATGTGAAAAATGTATATAGGTAGTGGATAGTCATAGTTTTAAACATATCCACGCCAAATTTTTTATTAAATGTTAAGTCTTCCGCTGAAATCTGATTTAAATTATTTAAAAGAAGTCTGAAGGGATGATTTACTAAATTAGCGGAATTTTATTTAGTAAACTAATTAACATTTAATTACGGATCTATTAATATCATGCAATTTGTGATAAAAACATGTAGATTCATGCTAGTTTTTCGAAAATTAAAACTCTTTTACTTACATTGAGTAATAAATGGAGAATCGGTTGGAGGTTTCTTTACAGCATCAAATCCTCAGCAACACCGGATCTTCTATGCTATATCCCGATCGAAAGCAAAACTGATTTGTGGGAATCGAACCGGAAGAACAATAGAAGAAGAAATTTCTTCTAAATTTTTTCCCTAAGGAAAATCGGCAATTGGGCAAAAAACTTGAGAGAGAATTTTCACTTTTCTAATGAAAGTGAGAAGTGTATAAAATATGAATCCCAATGGTCATATTTATAGGAAAATATGATATCTAATCTCTATAGATATGCTTATCTCCTAATTATTAAATAATAAAAATAAAATTAAAAAATACATAAACTTATTTAGTCTTCAGCTGGGCCACGTTTATGTATATATATATATATATACATTTATATAAACTTTGGATTAAGCACTCACACGCTGACGCCACAATGAAGACTAGTTTATTATATTTTTTTTTTCTTTTTATTTACTTTTCATTATATAATAATTATATATATTTAAAATTAGAAAAATTCAAATAATAATTTCTAATTAAATACATTTAGCCAAAATCTAATATAATTAATTACTATTGAATCTTATTCAATTAATTAATTATTTTGGGCCAAAACCAATTTGTTTCTTAAACCAATTGTTTTTAATTCTCTCTAATATTTATTATTAAATTAAATAAACTCATTATTTAATTAATAATACTAATTATTAATTTTCATTTAAATAAACTCATTATTTAAATAATTAATAATATTAATGTTAATTCCCGTTTAAATAACTTATTTATTCAAACAATTAATTTTGCCGTAAAATATTATAATTGATAATGTTATATTAATTTCCATTTAAATAAACTCTTTATTTAAATAATTAATATTGTATCAATATTAATAATATTAATATTAATTTTCATTTAAATAATCTCATTATTCAAATAATTAATATTGCCTAATTTTAAGTAAAATCGATTACTTAAATTATTTATTCTTCCTAAGTTAAGTTAATAACTTAGTTTTGCTACAACGATATTTGGGCTAGCATAGGGACCCGATGGACCTATAGATCATGGGCTTAATAATTAGTCAATTAAGTGATTAACTCATAATCAGTTAATTACTTATTATTTAACTATGAATAATTCCACTATAGATTCATAGCTGAACTCCCCTCACTATAGATGAGTTATGTCCATTTAGTTTATCTTTATTTATATCTGTGATATAATCCTTCACGTGGAACCCTCATAATTACAGGCGGATAAATTTACCGTTTTGCCCCTGTAATTACCGCTTTATCCTTGTGTTCCCGCTGATTCTCCAATGAACTTTATCTTTAGTCAAACTAGAGATAAGGTACTTCTGTGATCAATAGAAGTCGTGGCGCCACTTGTTCATGTCTCGAATCAGTACATCAAGGGAGTTTCCTAAAGTTCCTAAAATGTTTAGGTATCGCACTGATACCGTTAATTTATAGGAAAGTTATGAATTCCATCTCGTGAAAATGAGTTCCCAGCTACTTATCTAGTCATGTTCCCAAACAGAAGTGTATTGAGCGTTCTTACAGATCGCTCTCAACCATGTGAATCAAAGAACATAACTCCATAAATAGGAGTCCGCATTTCACTCAGGATTGAGATCTATCACGGTTGATAAACTTAGTTTGATATTCGATCATTTCTCGTAAACGGTACTAATGAGAAATTTGATCGAACATCGTGGTCCTGTCTTATACAATCAACATTGCATATGATACTTCCATTTCATGTCTCCCACATGAATGATCAGGATTAGATCATTTGTCTATAAACAAAATGCGAAGCTATCAACAAGGTGTTACCAGGATAAGGTTCCCAAACGTTATCCATTTACTGTAGACACTTTTAAGTTACTCATCTCGACTTTAATCCTCTCGTATGACTCACATACTAAGTCGTGATTTCATAAGAGTAACTTAGGGTTTACTATTTGAATGTTTGATATTAATATATTTCTATATATTCCTAATATCATTAATTGAATCAATCTAGATAATATAAAGAACTTATGTTTATTTATTTAATTTATTCTTAATAAATTATTATTATTAAATAATTACAAGTTCTAGGACACCATTCCTAACAATCTCCCACTTGTCCTAGACCTTTGGAGATTTGACTCGTAATTCCAGTCAAACTGGATGACTATCAACTACTTAGCCATGGTAGTCATTTTAATACTTTATCATTAACATTTTCATCTGTTTAGTATGCATTTCTTTTGTCTGATGTTAGTTTCATTAAGTGTAATAGATTCCATATTTTATCGCCATAAAATAAACTCTATTAACTATTGATTTGAAACCATCATGTTTAACCACCTTTCATTTACTAACAACTTAGCAATTACGCGAATTTAGAGTTTAGTTAGTAAAAACTCATTTTACTTATACTTAACTCATTTGATGTTTAATTCGCAAAGGTCTTTTGTCGAATTCTTACATGGAAGTAAATTCATGTTCGAATTTGAGCCCGTGCAACTCATAAAATCTCTCATTTTATCTATGTGCACTAACATACTATTTGTAAATTTTATTTTAGTCACATTGGTTCTAGGATTCTCGAAATTTTTAAGCTCCCACTACAAAGTAATTCTCCATTACTTTCATTTGTTTAATGATTACAATTTTATACTTGTTATTATTTCAAAAATAATGTATAAGTATAAGTGACCATTTTTCAACTCCACTATTGAAAATTCGTGTCATTTTTATTTCACTTATTTTGAACTTTATTCATTGATTTTGAAGTCAATGAGTTTTATTTGGACTTCTAAAAGTCCCTTTGGTTCGTACTATGACGCTCCCACTCAAATAAAGTTCTACAAGTAGTTTAACCATTTAAACTTTTAAATAACTACTTGTTTTATCGTGAAATAAAATTATTGTAATTCTTTTATATCTTAAGTAAGGTTTAAAGCCTTCAGTATCACTGATTTACTGAGCTTTTCTTTAATAATTTGTGAATTCAATTATTCACTAATTATTACTTTCTGATTTCTGTTTTGTTTATTCCATATCAGTTATTACCTTTAAAACATCCTTTTAAATAACTGAATGTTTGGAATATAAGAAATCGATTTAATGTTTGCTTATCACTTAAGTTCTAACATCTAAATGTCCAACTTTAGTGATATTTAAGTCTAGTTATCTTTGATAAATCAAAGATGTTTGATTTTACTTATCCCATAAGTTCGTGGATTAATATGGTTATCATCTCAAATTCTTTGAGAACCATCTTTAAGAGATTAATCCCTCTAACTTATTTAAGTAATTTTAGACTTAATTATTTAAACATTTTTAAAACCTTTATAACTCATTTAGATATTCCGGAGTTTAGAATTTGGATTTGGAATTTATTTGTTTTATACTAAGTATTTTGAATAACCATCCAATCACACTTTGGAACTTTGTAATATAATTGTAAAGGAATATCTACCTAAATAACTCTTATTTAAAATATTCCCAAACTTGGTTCATACGAAATGAGAACCAATAGTTATTACATAATTCAAAATAAAAACAAATTGATCATTAAACTAAATTAGAAAACTATGGTTTTGGGAAGAAGAATATTTTCTTCCCTTTTAGACTATTGTAAAATCGGTTACGAGGAAATTAGCAAGAAAAAGATTTTTCAATTTCGAAAATTGAAATTAGAAGCTTTTGAATGAACAACCAAGACGTTCATATTTATACGCAAAACAGTTTTCCAATCGAATTGGGAAATACTATCAAAATAAATACAAGATAAATTCTAAGAATAAAATCAAATTTTATTTCTTATTTATCTTACGTGCCGATTTTATGTGCATAAAATCAATAATTCAACAATAAGAAAAACTAATTTTTTCTTTGTTTAATTTGTCTTTGGTTAGACATTTTTTTTTTATATATTTATTTTAGACAAAATAATTCAATAATTATTTCCTAAAATATCATACATGTGCCGATTTTGGTATTCAAATAATTTGAACCAAAATTCTATTGAATTCACTAATTCAATTCTAGATTCTTCCTTTAATAAATCTTATCTATTAGTTCTTGATATTTATTTAAATCAATCATTTAAATAAAATATTATATTCCGATTTTTTGTACTTTATTATTAATAAATATTTATTATTTTCTATTTAAATAATCGAAATTATTTAATTAATAATAAATATGTTATTTAATATTATCCTTTTAAATAATCACTATTATTTAAAATTAATAATAAATGTTTAATTATTAATTTCCATTCAGGTAAACACATTACCTAAATAATTAATAATTATTTATTAATAATATTTTATTATTAATTACCATTTAAATAAACACATTATTTAAATAATTAATAACAATGATATTAATTTCCATTTAAATAAACTCATTATTTAAATAATTAATATTGTCTGTTTATTTAAGTAAACCGCTTTACTTAAATTATTCATTTCCTTTTCTAAGAAACATAGTTTCATCGTTCAGTTTGTTCTTTCCAAGTATAGTGACTAAAACAGATGCTATATTATTGAAATTTAAATAAACTTTATCTTAATAATCTAACATGCATTCAACATTCAAATACTCAAAAGTTTTGACATATAATTAAATATGATGCATGAATGCGAACATATTAATGAACGGAAAAGCCCTAAAACATGTTACTATGTCACGATATTTTAATGATACCAGTGAAGTGCCAGTCGAATGATAGGTCGGTTACCATCATTAAAACGAGATGCCACTCGAACAATTGACAACTCCAGAATAACTCATATTCCTATGTCATTGTTTACCGTGTATTTGGTCCAGAGTTTTGATAACAAAATTTATCAAATTTCTTTTAAGTGTGACCCACTAATTTAGTCTTTTAAATAAAATTGAAGAGTGTCTACGAAGTGTAGATTCAGTCTTCAATCAATCTCATTTAAAATTCTTTATCCCTTTCGGGAGACCCAACTTGATATTGATTTATACAATAAACCTTCCTATGGGAATGAACACTTGCAGCAGTGTTACAGAGGCCATGTATAAATCTCACGTTTCGAGCCCATTAGTGGAGACCATAGGATACATTGACATGTTTCCTTCTCCCACTTAATATTTTGAGTTAGGGTTTCATAACTTAGACTAATTCAGGCTAACTCATTAATCCAAGTTTTAATTAACCTAATCAACTTTAACTCTTAAATTGGTTAGATTAATTTTATAAAGTGATTGTTCAAGTTTTCCTAATTAAAACTAATCACATTATGAGCCGTCTTAATAATTTTGATTTATTAATTTGAACTTTTCTCCCGGATCGCTCCCGGTTAGAGGCGCTCCGGTGTTAGGGGAACTTTATGAAACCTCATCGCCAGGCGAGCTTTCTCGCCAGAGATCCGTTCAATTTAATTAATCTCAATTATTAATTTTTAATTAACCCTTAATTAAAAGTTTCTATTTGTTTATCTTATATGGATTTTGGTCCAATTGTTTAAACAATAATTCCATATTACAAATAATTCATTTAGTTTCTATTCAACTTTTAAACTAGATTTAACTTTTGAATTTTAACTAAATAAGCATGCTATTAATTCTAAAACAATTAGAATATAATTTCGATAATAACATTTATAATATAAAATTATAGCATGCTTCACATGCATTAGCATATAATAACACATATTATATCATGATGCATGTATGTACAATTAATTAAAATCATACAACCTATGGTGGGATTTTCTACATGACATACTCTTATGCATGAATATTATTTAAAAACAATTATATCATACATATAAAAATTTAAATAATAAATAGCTAAATTGACCGGTATTCTTGGCACTATTTCTAAAACGGAAAATTAAATTACAACTTAATTTAAACCTTCCATTGTAGAATTTTGAGGCTTCAACTTTCTCTCTCCTCCATGGTGTAGGCGTGGGCATGGGTATTTATGGGGAAAATATTATCTCCTTAATATTTTCATAAATACTTGTTTTAAAATAATTATCTTTTAATTATATGGAAAAAATGAAGAAAATATTTTCCATGTAATCTTATCTCAATTTCTAAATTCATAATTAAAGATAGGGAGATAATCTTAAAAAGATTTTATCCTTATCTTGAATATTTAAATTTTTTGTTAGGAATGGTGTCCTAGAACTTGTAATTATTTAATAATAATAATTTATTAAGAATAAATTAAATAAATAAACATAAGTTCTTTATATTATCTAGATTGATTCAATTGACGATATTAGGAATATATGGAAATATATTAATATCAAACATTCAAATAGTAAACCCTAAGTTACTCTTATGAAATCACGACTTAGTATGTGAGTTATACGAGAGGATTAAAGTCGAGATGAGTAACTTAAAAGTGTCTACAGTAAATGGATAACGTTTGGGAACCTTATCCTGGTAACACTGTTGATAGCTTCGCATTTTGTTTATAGACAAATGATCTAATCCTGATCATTCATGTGGGAGACATGAAGTGGAAGTATCATATGCAATGTTGATTGTATAAGACAGGACCACGATGTTCGATCAAATTTCTCATTAGTACGCTTTACAGAAATGATCGAATATCAAACTAAGTTTATCAACAGTGATAGATCTCAATCCTGAGTGAAATGCGGACTCCTATTTATGGAGTTATGTTCTTTGATTCACATGGTTGAGAGCGTCTGTAAGAACGCTCAATACACTCTGTTTTGGGAACATGGCTAGATAAGTAGCTGGGAACTCATTTTCACGAGATGGAATTCATAACTTTCCTATAAATTAACCGGTATCGGTGCGATACCTAAACATTTTAGGAACTTTAGGAAACTCCCTTGATGTCTCGATTCGAGACATGAACAAGTGGCGCCACGACTTCTATTGATCACGAAGTATATTATCTCTAGTTCGACTAAAGATAATGTTCATTGGAGAATCGGCGGGAACACAAGGATAAAGCGGTAATTACAGGGGCAAAACGGTAAATTTATCCTTTGTAATTATGAGGGTTCCACGTGAAGGATATATCACGAGATATAAATAAAGATAAACTAAATGGACATAACTCATCTATAGTGAGGGGAGTTCAGCTATGAATCTATAGTGGAATTATTCATAGTTAAATAATAAGTAATTAACTGATTATGAGTTAATCACTTAATTGACTAATTATTAAGCCCATGATCTATAGGTCCATCGGGTCCCTATGCTAGCCCAAATATTGTTGTAGCAAAACTAAGTTATTTATTTAACTTAGGAAGAAAAAATAATTTAAGTAATTGAATTTACTTAAAATTAGGCAATATTAATTATTTGAATAATGAGATTATTTAAATGAAAATTAATATTAATATTATTAATATTGATACAATATTAATTGTTTAAATAAAGAGTTTATTTAAATGGAAATTAATATTACATTATCAATTATAATATTATAAGGCAAAATTAATTGTTTAAATAAATAAATTATTTAAACGGGAATTAATGTTAATATTATTAATTATTTAAATAATGAGTTTGTTTAAATAGAAATTAATAATTAATATTATTTATTAAATAATGAGTTTATTTAATTTAATAATAAATATTAGAGAGAATTAAATACAATTGGTTTAAGAAACAAATTGTTTTTAACCCATAATGATTAATTAAATGGATGAGATCTAATGATAATTAATTTTATTGATTTGCTACTATGTTTTATTAAATTATGAATCATTATTTGAATTTTTCTAATTTAATATACATAAAAATAATTAAAGAAATATCTTTTATTGAAAAGATAAATATGGAAAAAGTGTTTCCTTAACTACTACAAGCTGACGCCACTTTGTTGGCATAAATGAGTAGTTTTATTTTTAATTATTTAAATTAATAAATATACAATTACTAAATAAAGAAAAATAAATAAATTAAAAATATATATGTAAATGTTTTCACTTTTGGCGTGCGCTGTAGCGTGATGAAGTAAAAAACATTTATATATTTTTATTTTTATTATTTATCTTTTCTATATTTAATAATTAGGAGATAAGCATATCTATAGAGATTAGATATCATATTTTCTTATAAATATGACCATTGGGATTCATATTTTACACACTTCTCACTTTAATTAGAAAAGTGAAAATTCTCTCTCAAGTTTTTTGCCCAATTGCCGATTTTCCTTAGGGAAAAATTTAGAAGAAATTTCTTCTTCTATTGTTCTTCCGGTTCGATTCCCACAAATCAGTTTTGCTTTCGATCGGGATATAGCATAGAAGATCCGGTGTTGCTGAGGAATTGATGCTGTAAAGAAACCTCCAACCGATTCTCCATTAATCAGTCAATGTAAGTTCCGGTTTTAATTTTTTCGAAAATAAAGCATGAATCTACATGTTCTTCATGTTTTTATCACAATTTGCATGATATTAATAGATCCGTTATTAAATGTTAATAAGTTTACTAAATAAATTTCCGCTAATTTAGTAAATCATCCCTTCATTTTTAAATTGAGATAACAAGATAATTATGATAAAATATCTTACCATATCTTACCTTATCTCATCTTTATCTCTCCTTGGGCGTGGATCTCATGGATTGGTGAAAAAAAAATTCTCCTTTTCCTCCCTTGGTAGTGCCGATTTTTGCCTCCTTTGGTATGGGAAAATTACAAATTTTTCCTATACCCTAAATTTAGGGTTTACAAATTTTCTACTAAAATTTAAAATCCTAAGTGCCTCAAGAATACCTAAACAGTCAATTAGCAAACCTCCACAATTTATATAGCACAATTTATATAAACATACATAAAACGATTTTTATGCAACCCACCAAATTTTCGAAAAAAACACAAATTTGCATGATAATTAAAATTAGCTCTGATACCAATTGAAGGGATGATTTACTAAATTAGCAGAATTTTATTTAGTAAACTAATTAACATTTAATTACGGATCTATTAATATCATGCAATTTGTGATAAAAACATGTAGATTCATGCTAGTTTTTCGAAAATTAAAACTCTTTTACTTACATTGAGTAATAAATGGAGAATCGGTTGGAGGTTTCTTTACAAGATCAAATCCTCAAGAACACTAGGATCTTCTATGCTATATCCCGATCGAAAGCAAAACCGATTTGTGGGAATCGAACAGGAAGAACAATAGAAGAAGAAATTTCTTCTAAATTTTTTCCCTAAGGAAAATCGGCAATTGGGCAAAAAACTTGAGAGAGAATTTTCACTTTTCTAATGAAAGTGAGAAGTGTATAAAATATGAATCCCAATGGTCATATTTATAGGAAAATATGATATCTAATCTCTATAGATATGCTTATCTCCTAATTATTAAATAATAAAAATAAAATTAAAAAATACATAAACTTATTTAGTCTTAGTGGGCCACGTTTATGTATATATATATATATATACATTTATATAAACTTTGGATTAAGCACTCACACACGACGCCACAATGAAGACTAGTTTATTATATTTTTTTTCTTTTTATTTACTTTTCATTATATAATAATTATATATATTTAAAATTAGAAAAATTCAAATAATAATTTCTAATTAAATACATTTAGCCAAAATCTAATATAATTAATTACTATTGAATCTTATTCAATTAATTAATTATTTTGGGCCAAAACCAATTTGTTTCTTAAACCAATTGTTTTTAATTCTCTCTAATATTTATTATTAAATTAAATAAACTCATTATTTAATTAATAATACTAATTATTAATTTTCATTTAAATAAACTCATTATTTAAATAATTAATAATATTAATATTAATTCCCGTTTAAATAATTTATTTATTCAAACAATTAATTTTGCTGTAAAATATTATAATTGATAATGTTATATTAATTTCCATTTAAATAAACTCTTTATTTAAATAATTAATATTGTATCAATATTAATAATATTAATATTAATTTTCATTTAAATAATCTCATTATTCAAATAATTAATATTGCCTAATTTTAAGTAAAATCGATTACTTAAATTATTTATTCTTCCTAAGTTAAGTTAATAACTTAGTTTTGCTACAACGATATTTGGGCTAGCATAGGGACCCGATGGACCTATAGATCATGGGCTTAATAATTAGTCAATTAAGTGATTAACTCATAATCGTTAATTACTTATTATTTAACTATGAATAATTCCACTATAGATTCATAGTGAACTCCCCTCACTATAGATGAGTTATGTCCATTTAGTTTATCTTTATTTATATCTCGTGATATAATCCTACACGTGGAACCCTCATAATTACAAGCGGATAAATTTACCGTTTTGCCCCCTGTAATTACCGCTTTATCCTTGTGTTCCCGCTGATTCTCCAATGAACTTTATCTTTAGTCAAACTAGAGATAAGGTACTTCTGTGATCAATAGAAGTCATGGCGCCACTTGTTCATGTCTCGAATCAAGACATCAAGGGAGTTTCCTAAAGTTCCTAAAATGTTTAGGTATCTGACCGATACCGTTAATTTATAGGAAAGTTATGAATTCCATCTCGTGAAAATGAGTTTCCAGACTACTTATCTAGTCATGTTCCCAAAACAGGAGTGTATTGAGCGTTCTTACAGATCGCTCTCAACCATGTGAATCAAAGAACATAACTCCATAAATAGGAGTCCGCATTTCACTCAGGATTGAGATCTATCACGGTTGATAAACTTAGTTTGATATTCGATCATTTCTCGTAAACCGGTACTAATGAGAAATTTGATCGAACATCGTGGTCCTATCTTATACAATCAACATTGCATATGATACTTCCATTTCATGTCTCCCACATGAATGATCAGGATTAGATCATTTGTCTATAAACAAAATGCGAGCTATCAACAGTGTTACCAGGATAAGGTTCCCAAACGTTATCCATTTACTGTAGACACTTTTAAGTTACTCATCTCGACTTTAATCCTCTCGTATGACTCACATACTAAGTCGTGATTTCATAAGAGTAACTTAGGGTTTACTATTTGAATGTTTGATATTAATATATTTCTATATATTCCTAATATCATTAATTGAATCAATCTAGATAATATAAAGAACTTATGTTTATTTATTTAATTTATTCTTAATAAATTATTATTATTAAATAATTACAAGTTCTAGGACACCATTCCTAAGAGGGTCGTCACATAATCTATTCCTAATCCTTGAAGAATGTAAATAATATGATCTTTTTTCTAAGATTTTGTCTTTAGCAGATGAAAGATTATTAACTAATGATATTATTTTGCCAAATAATCTTTGATTGAGAGTCCTTCTTTGATTGTACTTTGTAACTTCAATTTGTATTGCATTGTTTTTACCGTATTCTGATTTGAGAATAAAGAGAGAATATCATGCCATATTTCTTTTAATGAATCGCAATCAATGACTTGTGGCAGAATTTTCTCAGTCATTGAACATCCTAGGCATGAAGCAGCTAATTTATCTTGCTGTGTTTCCAGTCAACAAAATTTGGGTTGATTTGATGAGTAATAGAAAACTTTTTATTTCTCGAGACCATGACTTTCTATTGCATTTAATACTTGAAATTTCCACAATAGAAAATTGTCATAATCTAGTTTGGCAGTAAAAGCATGATTTCCTAACTTGATGTATTTCTTCTCAGAAGTAGTATTAGTTGCAAGTTCTTTAGAGGTTCAAGACGAAGCCATTGAAATAGAATTTCCAAGCTTTTAAAATTCAGGATCGTTAATTTTTTACCGTTAGCTTTGTTAACAAATTAAAATTTAGAAATGTTCAATGAATGATTTCAATCTGAATTGATTTTCATTAACTTGAAAAATGATCAAAGGAACTCTATTTAAAGAGTTTAGTTACATCATTGAGTTAAACTATACTCATCTACTCTTGGTTATTACATCTTATAACTATAATTTAAAGTACATCAGAGACTGATTAACAATTTCACATGCTGAAGTCTCACATGTTCAGTAACGTCTTCACCTTTACCTTAACAACATAAGTGATAGCTTGACTTCAGTTCACGATTGGCAGCCGTTAAGGAGTGATCAATATGCTATCTTAACAGAGATAACGGGTGGTAAAATTTCGAGATAATGTATGATTTTTTTAAGATACTACATCAAAATGGGGGCGGCTCAAATTTTCAACCTTATGAGAGGTATGTTCAAGTTGGCAATACAAATATATTATTTAGTGATTCCATAAAAAGCTTTGTCCATTAGCTTGAAAAACATTATTATATAAACTAAGCAGGTGAAGTAATAAGAATGGGAAATCTACTGATTTTTATAAACTTTTGTATTGTTATAAAATAATTCAAAATCACTATCAAATGTTCCCTTTAAAAAGTTGCAAAACACGTACAACACATAAGTTATAACTAGCTTTTTCTCTTTAAATTAACCTTCAATATGTTAATACTTACCCAATTGGTTGAATTTAAATTTGGTTGAAATGATCTCCAAAAGACTATTTCAACTCCACATAAAAATCGTGTTTTTAATCTATGATTTATGTTCTTTATGATAAAATCGTCTCCTGAACAAATAATATTATCCCCCACCTCAATAAAACAACCATATTTTTTGAGTCTATCAGCTGCCACATTAAAAAAATAATAATAATATGTTAATATCACTAAAGCTAAAAACAAACATGAAAATAACCAAAAAAAAAAAAAAAACTAACATCGAAACTAATTAAATTAAGCAGGTATCCTATTTTCACTTAAGATAGAGGAACTTGAAAGAAAGAAAAAATTTATCCTCCTAAATCAGAAAGACTGCAATAATGGAAAAGGGCCAAACAATTTCACAAATTATTTCATATTGAATTTCAACAATTAAGAATAAAACAGACTCACTTCCATTAAATATTATTAAAGCTTATTACATTGAAGGATATAATGTATAATTTATAAGGTTTAAACTACAAGAATTTACCTCGAGTAGAAGATGATGAACGTATTATACAAATTACAATGTGGTTTCCATCTCAAATTTTTCGACAGCAGTGTTCAATCAAACACATTCAAAACCACTATTCTCAATCGCCAGATTTCTCTTGTTATGAGTCATGGATATAAGGCTATGGGATTCTTTACATTTTGGCCATTTTTGAACCTTCCTTTTTTCATTCTTCCTCAGCTTTGCAGTTACAGACTTGATACCACTCCGTACATAACTCACCATGAAGGTCACAATCTCTCTGCACGTACAGAAAACACAAACAAGTTTGAACGAACGAGAGACTTTCCAAAAGATCGTATTTGAATTACAGACAGCGGTAAATAATAAATAAACACAGAGAAATGAAATGGATTTGCATTTATTTTTAAACTAACAAGTAGGTTATATATGGATAGGATAGCTCCCAAGTAGGAGCATATTAAACTTGCTCTGAATCCAAACTTAAATAGTTTCCACATAGATTTACTTAAAATTAACTTTTAATTTGAAGGACTCAACTCTATACTTCAGATAGATGCCTAGTTTTAAGCTTACCTTCCACCCAAGTTCAAATTATGAAAATACTTTTTAAGTTTAAGTTTTCAAGAGAGATTTTTCATACTTAAAGTTTTGAACAACTATGGTACAACATAAAAGAATAGAGATAAAAAGGTTAGTCACTAAATATTAATCAACATGAAAAAATTATCCATTGTAATGCGTCGTAAACAAGTAGACAATTTATAGTTTTTCTAAAAACAATAGGTATGGTAAATATTTTTATCTTCTCAATAAGAATGCTTCTTAGCTTATTTCTCAAGTTTATGTCAAGGGAAGAAAAGATAATTTAAATTTTAAAATGAAATGGTGCATCCGTCAAGTTAAAAGGTAGCAGATAACACTTACAGTAGAGAGCATGGAGATCTACCACCATTCACATAGTAGAGAAACAAGTATGAATCATAATGCCGTCCATCGATAAAGTAAAAGCCTGGCAATCTTTGTAGGCACTTAAATGACATTTTTTTGTAGAATTCGATTGCAGTACTATTGTAGGAAATTACATGCAAATAAACTGCTCGGCAAGTTGGGATGCTGGAGGCATACTTGATTACCTTTTGGACAAGTGAACTAGCTGCAATTCAATATGGAAAATTCTTGGTGATTTCTAGACGTGACAATGAGATCCAAAAATCAAATATAGTAGTAAGAAACTCATACCAATTCCAAGGTTTCTGTAGGTTTCGACTACTCCCAGTGTAAGAATGTATACTAGAGTTTGATCAGTGGTTATTGAATCACGACGAAGCAAGTCTGATATCTATAAAGAAGTAATGCTGTATGAATTAGAAGAACCCAGAAGAAAACTACAAGCAACACATTCACTTCTAAATTTTTATTTTATTTTGTAAGCAACTTGAACTTTTCATTGATGTGTGAAAAGTACAAAAGAGAGGTCAAAAAGCCAAGAAACCTAGAAAATTACAAAAAGGCGCTCCAATTGGTAAAAAGACAGAATATTGTAATTACAAAATAAATTTGAGCGAATGCACCATAAAGAAGATAGAAATCTAATGGGGTTCCAAATATCAGTAATCGAAGTGTAGTGGTCATTGAAAATCCTGGAGTTTCTTTCAATCCAAATCTTCCAAAAAGTAGCCATAGTAGCATTCCTCCAAATAGTATTGCCTTGTCTAGAATGAAGATTGCGATTAATAAGCTGAAACGGGGCATCATGGGTAGTATGAGGGGAGCACCATCTGAGATTAAGGGTGCGGAGAAGGCAGAAAATCAGTTGGTTGCTAAAGTCACAGTGAACAAAAAGATTATCGCTGGATACGCCACTGTTTTTGTATAGGATGCACCAATGTGGGGAAATGGAGATGAAGGCCTGGTGTCTTTGAAGAGCATCCCCTGTGTTGAGCCCCTTGGAGTGACCAGCTAAAGAATTTCACCTTAGGAGTATTGGAATGCCAAATAAGGTTGATGTTGATGGGTGGGATGGAATGTTCTTTGATGCTGATAAAATGGTTGAAGAGGGTTTTGACCGAGAGGTCCCCCTTCTTTGTCAAAACTCCAACCGAGAGGATCAAGGGATGAGCCTGGGGAGGAGTTAGAAAGGAGGGAAGAGATACTGCACCATTCAACCATTACGTACCATTCCACCATTACGTATCAAATCCCAAGAGTGCTATTATCCCAGCAACTAGAAATCGGCTGATCTTTAGAAGTTACTTCTAAGTATTTATAGATTTTAATACCAAGAAAATATTCAATCAAGTACATTTTTCCTGTAAAAAAGGCTCAGAGCAGATTTGAGTGCAGGTTTACTATTATATAAAGACAATGCCACTGATGACAGTTATCTTAACTACCTAAGGCTAATGGCCTCACAATCATATACTGCATCACCGGCCCCCAAAAATCAAGGGGAAGGGAAAAAAAGAAAGAAAAAAAACAGAAAGCTAGACCCTCTATTTTATAAGCATTAGTCTGAATGAACGTAAGTCAAAACGGAATGCTGCATCTTTATAAAATAAGATATAAAGAGTTGGGCCATTATGTTTTTTTAATATAATAAAGACATTTTGTTATGACCAATTAAAGTTCACAGTTTATGGATTTTATAGATTTTATATATGTAATGAAGTACCATTTTGGTGTATTAATTTGATTTGAACAGATCAAAACTAAACATTTCTCATCAATTATTTATCTTATAAATTTAAATTAATGAAAATTTTCATGTGTGCATATTGTAGCATCCCTAAGTAATCTGAGGTCTTCTAGGTTGTTACAATTTCATTGCCTAAACTAGAAAAAATCATTAAGGAAAACAAATCAATAGTAAGCATAGATGGCATTGGGACCACCTCAACAGTGCCTTCCCAGCTCAACATGTTTTTATGTTATTGGAATAAAATTTAGAATGAGGCAGGGAAGTACATCTGGCGTCAAACTTGTGAAAGAAAATTTGTTGGGCATCTGCTGAACTAGGCTCCTTAAAAGTCAAATGGGGATTAGGTTCCAGGGGGCCCCACCATGTACTTCTGAGGGACAACATAGTAGAAGCCGAAGACCACGACTTTTGTGAGTATTCGACACAACATTTGCTCAGAACTATCCACACAAATGTATTCATAAAATAAGATTTCCAACCGATCTTTAGTCAATTTATCTGGCTGGCCATTTGAGGAGGAAAAATGATTGTATTAGCTAGTGTATTGAACTTTTCTCTCTTCCAAAAATAGCTTTGAAATTTAACATCCAAATCTAATGTGAAGAATGTGATCCCTCATAAAAAATCAAGGGAAATACATTCTATCTCCTTGAAACAAAAAATCATCACCACATTTTTCTATAAGAAACTGACTTTTCATTGATGGGTAACTAACAAGTATAAAATAGGCTGGAAAGCGAACCGAGCCAAGGAGATTACAAAAAGCACTAAAATTGGCATAAATAGAGAGAGGTGTCATGATGTCATTACAAAAAAAAAAAATTACCGTGAGTACAACAGAGAGAACGATCCAATCTAATGGAGTCCCAAAGGTCTTGAAAAGTGGAGTCGGAGTCTTTGAATATACTATGATTTCTTTCAAACCACGATTTCTGAAAAGTAGGAAGAACTCTGTTTGATCACAAAATGAGAACTTTTCTTATCCAAAAGAGCCCATCAAGAAGCTGGAGGAGGGCCTCAAAAGCCAATTTAGGAAGACACAAATTCAAGTTTGTAGGTTCGGAAGAGATTTGATGGTTCTCCTATTGAAAGAACAATGAACATAGATTTGATTGCTGGATTCGAGGCTATTTCTGCGTAAAATGCACCAATTCAGAGATAAGGAGTAGTAGGCAGGTCTTCTTTGCATATCAATTGTATGGAGGTCATAATGGAAAATAGACCAGCCAAATAATCTAATTTTCTTGGGGACTTTAGAGCTCCAAATTAAATTTAGAGAAATGGAGCTGGCAAGAGAATTTTAAAATGGTGCAGGTAAATTTGTTGGTCGTTGCTGGTCAAGCCTTTGTTTTTTATGATTTGTTTTTTTCTTCACAATTCACAACGAAAGCTGTGTATTTCATTTAAGAGAGCGTAAAAAAAAAAAAAAATTATACATCCATTACATGTAAACTTCCAAAATTGTCAAGGGAAAAGGAAGAGGTAGAGAATGAGAACTGTTTAGTAATCATCAAGAGAGTCCAATGTTTATATTGAAGCCAATAAAAAATAAACTCCATCCCATCTTATCACTTCTACCACCAGAAACATAGATTAAAAAAAAAAAACAACTAATATGGAAATTTAACTAAAAGCATGAGGAAAACCCACCTCACTGTCTCTTGCCAGGATAGTTCGTGCAGTTACAAATCCAATAAGCTCATCATTTCGACCATCGGATCTATTATGATCAACAGCTGCCCACGACACAATTTCACGCCCATTAACAACATTTTGAAAAAACTCAGATTCATACCTGAGAATTGCATACTCAAAGTGTATCAAATATATATATACAGAAATCTATACTGATGAAAAGAAAATGAATTTATATTACCTGATGGGAAACAGGGAAGTGTGAATTTGCTCTAAAATTTCACGATCCGAGGGTTCTATAGGTCGATAACGTATAGATGAACAATCAATTGCTTTTGATTTAACCATTGCGAAATCCCCACAAAGAATTTTATAAGTTCATAAACCCTGCCCTAAACATCAAGTTTCCATTTTGTAAAAAAACAGCCAGAAATGCCATTACCAAGCAATAATTCCTGTGAACTGGAAAAAAGAAATCTTGATCATCAATAATTGTGATTCTCACGCCTATTTATCGGAATCATTAGATACATAAAAAAAAGTAATGGAAATAATCACCTGAGGCATGTAGCGTCCTTATCTTAAACAGGAAATCCGCCATCATGAACAACTTGGAAGCCCTTTGACACTTCTACTCCATCTTACGGGAAGGAATCTATCTATGGCTTTGTTCATTTTCTTTACCGCCGAAAGATGAAGGGTAGGAATATTAAGTATAATAGTCTTAAATTTAGTTCAAACTTCTAGGGAATTGAAACATGATATTCTTGGGAATTTGGCTTCATTGACTTCAAAAATTGTCAATTAAGTCTCCATTCTTATTTTAAACTTTTTTGACCTTATGATGATGTCATTTTAGTATGAAATGTTTAAAAAAAATCATTTTATTCTCTTCTTCCATGAAAATTTTTTCTTCTCTTCTTCCATGAAACTATTTTCTTATCTTCTCAATATTATCTCTTTTATCTCCATCACACATGGTAACGACGGAGAGCGGCGGTTGGTGGTGAAAAACGTTTGAAAAACCTCTCTTCTCCCGATTTGTGTATGCATGACTTTGGGTTTTTAAGATTTTTCATTTGTATTTTTTATCAATCTCAAAACCTCAACACCCTCTCCATTCTCTACCTCAACACTCTCTTCACATTACCAAGTAATCTTCAAGCTTTCAATTCTTATTATATATTAAAAAAAAAATCCTGGTTGCTCTGAATTTTGAGTTTTTTGCCCCGAATTTTATCCCCGAATTTTACACCGAATTATAAGTTTCTTCCTCGAATTTTGAGTTTAGCCCCGAATTGTGCCCCGAATTTTGAGTTTTACCCCGAATTTTGCACCGAATTATGAGCTTCTTCCCCGAATTTTGAGTTTCCCCCCGAATTTTGGACCAAATGATATTTTTTCTTAATTTAATCTATATAAAATAAAAGAGAGAAAAATCGGTGGACCGAAAAAAAAAAAAGAGTTTTATCCCTGAACTTTGCACCTCAATGAATGAAATCGGTGGACCGAAATCCTTCCTTGAAACATAAAAAAAGAGCTTTTTTTATTAATTTAATCTTATATAATATATATATATATATATATATATATATAAAATTAAAAAAAAATCTAAAATCCTATCACTGTATCAGAATTCGGTGGACCGAATTCTAATTTCGGTCCACCGAATAATGAGATACTAAAGTTTTTTTTTTCTCTTTTATACTAAAGTGTTTCAAAGGAAACGTTTAACTCTCAGAAATTCTAAACTTAGGTTAGTTTCGATGCCTAAGGATGACTATTCGGAAGTTGAAGGTTTCAAGTTTAAAAAAACTTAATAAGAAACTTGATTTGGAAACTTCAAGTACTAATTGGGAGAATTAGAATTCTCTTGAATTAGAGACTTTAAGATAAAGTTAGTAAGTAAGTTTCTGAAAACCGTCGATTCGATTTACTTATTGTTTTCCATTATCATAAGTTGCTACCTTCTTTTTATATTTAAGAGTGAAATATTTGATTCAATTAACTTTTATGTTCTTTAGTTTACCTCGAAAGTTTACATTTATTTATTCGTACTTGAAAGCCTATTCATATCATACCATATCATATTGCATAATCGAATTGGGAGGAATAATGATGCATGCTAAGGACTGCGGGACTTAGTACTGTCTGGTATTATTCGTTTTATATTTCCGTATATGTACATGAGGAATGCTAAAGGACTGCGAGACTTTGCATGATCGGAGGATGGATAATGAGATAATGATAGAACTATGCGAGTTCACATTATCTGGTATTATCCATAATTACTGTGATACATATACGAGGATACAGGGGTGCATTGAACCTTGTATTTGATGAGTGAGATAATGAGGTAATGTATGGACTGCGGGACTTCGTTACCTGACATTATTCACTAGAGATGGGACGATACCAGTGTTATAAGGGTCGAGAGCCCTATACACTTGATGAGCGAGATAATGGAGTATTGATGGACTGCGAGACTTCAATACCGTTCATTATAAGCAATTTGAATGTTATATTGATATAAAGATGGTGTATTCTTTATACTCACTTTACGAGTGAATGATTAATGATTAGACTTCATGTGTTAACATTATCACATTTATCTTAAAATTTGATTGTTGGGCATGTTAAGTCCGAACGAGATTAACCTTATTTGATTAAACATAAAAGAAGGGTAAATTGTATATTTAGTATGAACCATCAAATGTATGACCCCGAAGGAAATGTATGATTTGGAATCATTCTTCTAAACTTTAGAAGTTTTAGTAAAGCATAAGCAAATTGAAATTGGACACAAATCAGAATGCGGGTTTGGGGTCTATCTTTACTTTTTATTCTGTCTATTCTCATTGGAGTTTGTTGTTAGCTCATGATATTACAAACATTTTCAGGTAATGCTCTTGCTAGAGGTCGTGGGAGAGGAGCTGGTGCTGTATGATCGATGGATGATGACCTCGAGATGGACTAGGTGTTGTAAAAGTCCATGGACTTAGTTTTGTGAATCTTATACATTTTGGGATTTGTACATTTGCATATAGCTCTTAAGAGCTTTTCGTCTTTACTTTTATGATTATAACTCTTTTGAACTCCTGGATAGGAACTTAATGTTCATTGTGTATTTTATATTCAGAAATTAAAATGTAACAGGTTTTTGGCTAGCCAATTTTCAAACATAACCACGCCATTTTTTTTAAAATATAAAGACTTCCGCTGTGTTTTATATTTAAATGAATTTAAAGGAGTCGGGTCGTCACACTTGGTATCAGACTCAACTCTTTTAAATAACTTAAAATAAGATTGACAGCGGAAGTCTTTATAATTTAAAAAAAAACGGCGTGGTTATGTTTGAAACTTGGCCAGCCAAAACCTGTTTACATTTTAAATTCAGAAACTTAAACACAAGGAATTTCAAATTCCTATTTTAGGAGTTCAAAAGAGTACATCATAAAAGTAAAACCAAAAGCTCAAAAGAGCTATATACAAATTTACATAACATAAGATACAAATTAACAAAATGAGACCATGGTCTTTTAAAAGAATGTCTAGTCCACCTCCGTGTCATCATCCTCTCGATCAAGCGCGCACCAGCTCCTCTCCCAAGACCCCAAACATTACCTGAAATGTTTGTAATATCATGAGCTAACAACTAAGCCCAGTGAGAATAAACAAAATAAAAAGTAAAGTTAGACCCCAAACCCGCATCCGGATTTGTGTCCAAGTAAAACTCACTTACTCTTTGCTATCAATCCATTCAAAGAGTTTTATATCAAGTGTTCCACTTTTACTTACCAATTCTCCAATATAATTGTGGAACTACATTCCAAGCATTTCTGGGTATGATTTCATAATTGCATATAGCATTTATATCTCATTTTCTTTATATACCTTATACTATATACAAGGTTTACATCAAATATTAAATCTCCAATTTCAAGATCTTCCAATTTATTAAGAAACTAGTTCTCTTACATATATCACATAATAATTATACAAGGTTCAATACACCCTTGTATTCTCTCATTATCAATTCAATCTCATTTCGTTTCCTATAGCACTCGGCTATACATCATATTTCATTTCTTTTCTTTATAGAAATGTATGTCATACTTAATGTTCAATTCTTTTCTCTATAGCAACTCAGGCTATCAAAAGTTTACTTTCCGTTATTTTTAATAATACAATGTTAAGCTCACTCGGACTTAACATATTCAACAATCACAGTTTGTGATTAATGATGATAATATTAGCACTCGTAGTCTAATCATTATTCATTAATTCGCTAAACAAGTGTAAGGACATACAACCTTACATCAATATAACATCAATTGCTTATAATGACAGTATTGAAGTCCCGCAGTCCTTTTAATACTTCATTATCTCGCTCAACAAATGTAAAGGGCATACAACCTTCACATTAATATAACATCATCAATGCTTATAATGACAGTATTGAAGTCCCGCAGTCCATCAATACTTCATTATCTCTCTCAACAAGTGTAAAAGGGCATTCAACCTTTACATCAATATAATATCAATATAATCTTCCCACCTCTAGTGAATAATGTCAGGTAATGAAGTCCCGCAGTCCATCAATACCTCATTATCTCACCCACCGAATACAGGCTTCAATGCACACCTGTATCCTCGTATATGTATCATAGAACTTATGGATAATACTAGATAATGTGAACTCGCATAGTTCCATCATTATCTCATTATACATCTCCTCTGATCATGCAAAGTCCCGCAGTCCTTTAGCATTCCTCATGTACATATACGGAAATATAAAACGAATAATAGCAGACAATGCAAAGTCCTGCAGTCCTTTAGCATGTCTCATTATTCCTCCCAATAATCAATTATGCAATATGATATGATATGAATTATGCCTTCGAGTGCAAGTAAAGTAAATATACACATTCAACATAATCGAAAAGGGCATACAGGTAAAGTGTTTAAACTAAAGTGCATAAAGTAAAAGGATCATAGATGTCCTTATGCATAAAGTAAATAAGTAGGAATTTCAGAAGAATAATAAGTAAATCGAACTTCCGATACTTTAATACAAGTAAGATCTTATCTTAAACAAAGGATCTTCACTTTCAAGGATTCTAAACTCCCAAATAAAATCCAAGGTTCTATTTTCAAGTTTCTTTAACCATTCTATCTAAAAGTTTGGATCCTTTAACTTCCAATGATCCATTCTAATCTCCGAAACGATTCCAACTTAGAACTTTCAAAAGTTCAATGTTTCCCTCAAGAAACTCCAAAGTTTTCAGTCAAAGAACTAGCTCTTAATCCTAAGGTCACTAGCTCAATTTTCTTTACTATTAGATTTGAATCTTAATCTCAACTTCCGATCCTACAAACCGTTCAACTTATTCGGTTTCTAAAACTACTTTAAATCCTATTTATTCTCACCTTGGCCCATTTAGTTTTGCTCCAAATCTCCAATTTCCCACGAATCAACAACCGAGCAAACGAACCTACAATTCATCAATTGCACAACATATTACAACTCATAACTAAGATGAGAACAAGTTTGAATTTTTGGATGAATAGTTATTTTGGATGAATAGTGATTTCAGATGAATAGTAATTTCGGGTGCTATAGAGAAAAGAATTGAACATTAAGTATGACATACATTTCTATAAAGAAAAGAAATGAAATATGATGTATAGCCGAGTGCTATAGGAAACGAAATGAGATTGAATTGATAATGAGAGAATACAAGGGTGTATTGAACCTTGTATAATTATTATGTGATATATGTAAGAGAACTAGTTTCTCAATAAATTGGAAGATCTTGAAATTGGAGATTTAATATTTGATGTAAACCTTGTATATAGTATAAGGTATATAAAGAAAATGAGATATAAATGCTTTATGCATTTATGAAATCATACCCAGAAATGCTTGGAATGTAGTTCCACAATTATATTGGAGAATTGGTAAGTAAAAGTGGAACACTTGATATAAAACTCTTTGAATGGATTGATAGCAAAGAGTAAGTGAGTTTTACTTGGACACAAATCCGGATGCGGGTTTGGGGTCTAACTTTGCTTTTTATTTGTTTATTCTCACTGGGCTTAGTTGTTAGCTCATGATATTACAAAAATTTCAGGTAATGTTTGGGGTCTTGGGAGAGGAGCTGGTGCGCGCTTGATCGAGAGGATGATGACACGGAGGTGGACTAGACATTCTTTTAAAAGACCATGGTCTCATTTTGTTAATTTGTATCTTATGTTATGTAAATTTGTATATAGCTCTTTAGAGCTTTTGGTTTTACTTTTATGATGTACTCTTTTGAACTCCTGAAATAGGAATTTGAAATTCCTTGTGTTTAAGTTTTTGAATTTAAAATGTAAACAGGTTTTGGCTAGCCAAGTTTCAAACATAACCACGCCGTTTTTTTTAAATTATAAAGACTTCCGCTGTCAATCTGATTTTAAATTATTTAAAAGAGTCGGGTCGTCACACTCCCAGTATGTGAATCCTGTATAGAGGGTAAAATGACCAAGCATTCTTTTTCAGCTAAAGGAAATAGAGCCAGAGAACCACTAGAGCTTATCCATTCAGACCTTTGTGGTCCAATGAATGTAAAAGCTAGAGGTGGATATGAGTACTATCTGTCTTTTATAGACAACTACTCAAGGTATGGGTACGTTTACCTGTTGCACTTCAAGTCTGAAACTCTTGAGAAATTCAAGGAGTTTAAAGGTGAAGTTGAAAAAGCAACTTGGTAAATCTATCAAGACACTTCGATCTGTTCGTGGTGGGGAGTATATGGACTATGAGTTCAAAGACTATTGGGTAGAAAATGGGATTACTTCCCAACTTTCAAGACCTGGTACACCTCAGCAAAATGGTGTAGCTGAGAGGAGGAATAGAACCTTACTCGAAATGACGAGATTAATGATGAGTTATTCATCATTACCAGAATCTTTTTGGGGTTACGCATTGGAGACTGCGTTATACATCCTAAAAGCGTTTTAGAAACACCTATTGAGTTATGGTCGGAACGTAAAGTAATCTTGCAACACTTCCGAATATGATGATGTCCAGCACACGTACTGAAATCGAACCCTAAGAAATTAGAATCACGGTCTAAGGTATGCTTCTTCGTAGGCTACCCTAAAGAGACGCGTGGTGGATTGTTTTATAGTACTGAAAAGAATAAAGTGTTTGTGTCAACAAATGCTACATTCTTGGAAGAGGACTATATAGGAAACCACAAATCTCCTAGTAAATTAGTACTAGAAGAGATGATTCTAAGTGAAACCACTAATGAGCCAACAATTGTTGTTGACTTGCCTAGCTCTTCAAATAGGAAGAGAAACTCTAGTCAAATCCAACTAAGTCCCTGTCGTAGTGGAAGGGCATCCAAGTTGCCTGAACGATATTTGGGCTTAACTCAGGTCAATGATGGCAGTATTGATCTGGAGGATCCATTGTCTTATAAGAATGTAATGGTGGATGTTGACAAAGAAAAATGGCTAAAAGCTATGGATCTTGAGACTGAGTCCATGTACTCCAACTCAGTCTGGGAACTTGTAGATAGACTAGTTGGGGTAAAACCCACTAGGTGCAAGTGGATCTACAAGAGGAAACTAGGAACCGATGGGAAATTGGAGACTTTTTGTAACGTCCCGTTATTTTGAGGTGAAATTTTATTTTATTTTATTTTAATTATTTATTTGTTTATTTAAAGTATTAAAGATAATTCTAGAATTAGTTATTTAGAGTTAAATAGTTAATTTCGTTCGAAAACCTTTTTAATTGCTTAATTAGCCTAAATTAGTTTCGGTTTAAAAGTTTAAGGCACGAAAAGGACGTAGGCGTCATTTTCAAATTCTTAAATATCTAAAAACACTATTCATCATCTCCTTAAATATCAAAAATTAGACAAAAAATCACAATTTTCTTTCTCTTCTTCTCCTTGGGGCCGAGACCTTCATTTGGAATTCTCCAAATTTTGGTTTTTCTTCGATTCTTGCCGGATCGTCATAATTTCGGTTGCGTTGGATAGCCACGGACCCGAGCATCATTTCCAACCTAACAATCGAGCTTTCCATCCTTTCTCTCAAGGCTTTAAGGTATGTTAAAGTTCAAAATCTAAAGCTCCAAATAGTGTTTTAATGGTGTTTTTGGTTTTAATCTTCCATTTCTTGCTGGGGAACTCGGAGATTTAGATCGAGGGAGTTGTTTTATGTATATTTAGAACTTTCCCTAAACCCTAGAATCGGGTTTGAGCCAAAAGCCATTTCTTTTGGTTTTTCTCTTATTTGTTGATGCTTAGGGTTTTTCAAATGATATGTTTTTATGTTTTTCATTAATTGTTCGGGATTGAACTTTTGACCTAAACCCTAAATCACGTTTACCCATTGATGTTACCAACCTCCAAAGTGCCCGAAACCAACTCGAAACACTTTTAAAGTGCTTAAAAATCCGGAAAACCAACTCCACCTTTAACTCCCCTTGGGCCGTGGGCTTCATGGGGCATTTCCTGGGTGTTTTGTCTTTTATTTTAATATCGTGACGATCGTTGTTCATTTCGTTAAATTAATATACTTTAGGTGTAGTTTAATTATAGGTTTTGTGCATCGATCGTGAATTTTGGTCAACCGGTGATTAGGAGTTGACTTCTTTTATAAGGTGAGTTTAAAATGATTGTGATTACTTTTATGTTTTCGAATTGCTTGACGATTATGTTCGATCGAGGTTAAGAGGGTTATCAGATTTTAGAACTTATCCAAGAAGATATATAATTGGGAGTTAAAAAAAGAACTAGTTAAGTTTTGTGTTATTTAAAGTAAGATGTTATTGGTGGATTAAGTTATATTCTCGAGGAGAATTAGATTCCGGAAATTGGAGAAGAGTATTAGATACTCCGTTTATTTCGAGTGGTTATAAGATAGTTAAAAGAGACTTTGGAGAGATTTTTCATGTGGAATTGAGTTAGTATAATATTATTAGCGATGGGATTCGCTATTTAGTACTACCAAAGGGGAGTAGTACGTATGACGTTATGATACGCGTGATAATGTGTTTAGTGACAGTGAGGTCACGATATGGTTGTGTTTGGTGAGAGTGAGGTCACGGTATGGTTTGTGTTTGGTGACAGTGAGGTCGCGGTATGGTTTGTGTTTGGTGACAGTGAGGTCGCGGTATGGTTTGTGTTTGGTGACAGTGAGGTCACGATATGGTTTGTGTTTGGTGACTGTGAGGTCACGGTATTGTTTGTGTTTGGTGACAGTGAGGTCACGGTATGGTTGTGTTTGGTGACAGTGAGGTCACGGTATGGTTTGTGTTTGGTGACAGTGAGGTCACGATATGGTTTATGTTTGGTGACTGTGAGGTCACGGTATGATTTGTGATTGGTGACAATGTGGTCACGGATGTGAAATGTGAATGGTGACAAGTGGTCACGGTTTGAATTGTGAAATGTGACAATGGGGTCATAATGTGAAATAATGTGTGGAATGATGTAAATGATAGAAATTTACTTTGTTATGCTTTAGTACTTTATTTTACGAGCTTGAATGTTTACTTTTCGAAATTACAATATAGTAGAATGGGATTGTTTTTCTTATGTAAAGTACTTGGGAATATTGAATGGGTAGTAAGAGCACAATAGGATTTTTGGACACATTTTCCAATATGGGATTCGGTCCATAGAAGTGCTTGCATCCATCTTATTCTCACTAGCATTTTTATGCTAATGTTGCTACACTTAAAACTTTTTCAGGTAATACTCGTGGGAGAGGGCGAGGTCGTGGAGGTGGTGTTGTTTGATCGCGAGCAGATGACTTTGTGGACACGGACTTACATGTATATTTTGGGGCATTCCATGAATGCTAGTTGAAACATTATATGTTATTGTCTTTAAACTTATATTTTGTGGCTCATGAGAGCCTAAGACTTGTTGTACATATTATCGAGTTTATTTCCTTTGATTTTGTCATGAAATGAAGTATGTACTTCTTTGTTTTTACTTTCTCTGAAATGGGCCCATGTAAACAAGTTTTGGTAGTCCATATTTTAAACGGATCCACGCCAAATTTTTATAAAAATAAAGTCTTCCGCTATTTATTCTGATTTAAAGATTTGAGAAAATTCGAGTCTTTACACTTTTAAGGCTAGACTTGTAGCAAAGGGGTATTCCCAAAAGGAAAGGGTTGACTATGAAGAAACTTTCTCCCCTGTTGCTATGTTAAAGTCTATTAGAACTCTCATAGATATCTTGACGAGAGTATCCATATGCTCCAACCAGAAGGATTCGTTGTTTAAGGTGAAGGACAAAAAGTTTGTAAGTTGCTAAAATCTATTTATGGATTAAAGCAAGCTTCGCGGTCTTGGAACAAAAGATTTGACACTGCGGTCAAATCATATGGCTTTGAACATAATGTTGATGAGTCTTTTGTCTACAAGAAAATACTCAACAAAGATGTGGTTTTTCTCATTCTATAAGTTGGCGATATCTTACTTATTGAGAATAATGTAAGGGTATTATCGGACGTTAAGAAATGGCTAGCTAACGAATTCAAAATGAAGAATTTGGAAGAGGCTCAATATGTTCTTGGTATCCAAATTATAAGGAACTGAAAGAACAGAACATTAGCGTTGTCTCAAAGATCCTACATTGACAAAATAGTTGCCAAGTATGGGAAGGATAAATCAAAGAAAAAAGTGTTATCTTTCAGGCATGGGATTTATTTAACAAAGGACCAATGTCCTAAAACTCCTCAAGAAGTTGAGAGTATGAAACAGTATCTATATGCATCAGAAGTTGGAAATCTAATGTATACGATGTTGTGTACTAGACCGGTCATCTGTTATGTAGTAGGGATAGTAAGCCGTTACCAATCAAACCCTAGTTATGAACATTGGGTTGCAGTCAAGAATATTCTCAAGTATCTTCGGAGAACGAGAGAACATATGCTAGTGTACTGTAAAGAGAATTTGATTCTCAAGTGGTACACAGATTCTGACTTTCAGGCAGATAAGGATTCAAGGAAATCCACATATGGATCAATTTTCACACTTTGTGGTGGAGCCATTGTTTGGAGGAGTATAAAAGCAAAGTAGTATTACTGACTCCACAATGGAGGCCGAATACGTAGCTGCTTGCAAAGCTGCTAAAGAGGGTGTCTAGCTTAAGAAGTTCCTAACCGATTTGGAGGTAGTACCAGACATGGACAAACCCATAACACTGCTCTGTGATAACAGTGGTGCTGTAGCCAACTCCAAAGAGCCTAGAAGCTACAAACGGGGTAAGCACATAGAGAGAAAGTATCACCTGATAAGGGAGATTGTAACGACCCGCTTTCCGTTAAATTCTTTAAATTCAAATGCACAGCGGAAGACTCAATTTTTTAAAGAAAAACGGCATGGGTTCATTTAAAAATCGAATAACCAAAACCTATTTACAACCCAAATTTCCAGAGAAAGCTATAAATCGGGAATGCGCATTCCAAAGTAAAGTTTAATCATAAAACATCAAAGTACTTTACACATACACCCTTCACGGGCTCAAAATGACACAAGTATGTAAAAAGTATATGAATGCAAGCATTTTTACTAATGCTTATCAAAAGTGTTTTAACATTGTCCTTGCACCATCTCGTCAAGTCACGCGGCTCCACCTCCTCTACCACGCTTCTAGGCACGGGGTTTACCTGAAAAATATTGTGGTGTAGCACCATTAGCAAACAATGCCAGTGAGAGTAAAATGAAAGCAAGTAATCCTATGAACAAAATCTCATAACCGAAATCGTGTCCAAAGGCCTAAAATGCTCAATACTACCCACATCCACTCTTCCAATTTCCATAAAATCATTCGATAGTCAAATATTACCCGTAATCATCATTCAATACCATGAGATAGAAACAAAGGCTTAAAGTAAAGTACAATCATTACTAAAAGTTACACAATTCTAAGGAATAAGTAAATCTAACATTATCTATCTTATTACCAAACAAGTTTCATCGTAACGTGCTATTGTATGGATCGTCATCAACATACCACGTACGGTCGTACCATATTACCATCATCGCACGATGATACGTATGGATCGAAATCAACATACTATCATGTGCCATAGTGCCATATTACCATCATCGCACCATGATACGTATGGATCGAAATCAACATACTATCATGTGCCGTAGTGCCATCATCGTAACGTGCTCGTATGGAATCGAATCAACATACCACGTACGGTCGTACCAACATCACACCATGACTATGTATGGATCAAAATCACATACTATCATGTGCTAGTTACAAACCATGCTACCAACATCACACCATGACTACGTATGGATCGAAATCACATACTATCATGTGCTAGTTACAAACAATGCTACCAACATCACACCATGACTACGTATGGATCGAAATCACATACTATCATGTGCTAGTTACAAACAATGTTACCAACATCACACCATGACTACGTATGGATCGAAATCACATACTATCATGTGCTAGTTACAAACCATGCTACCAACATCACACCATGACTATGTATGGATCGAAATCACATACTATCATGTATGAATCAATGTGCCCTAGGTCTCCAATAAGTTAGCTAAACTTCAAAGAATTCTACTAAGTTAATTAGAAACCTAACTAACTAGATTACAAGAGTTATCACTCAAGTGCATCTTCTAAATACTTAACTTCCAAATCCATCAAAGTAACTTTCAAATCAATCAAAGTAACTTCCAAAACCATCAAAGTAACTTTCAAATCAACCAAAGTAACTTCCAAATCAACCAAAGTAACTTCCATTTCCACTTTCATCTAACATCTCCAAATCACAATACCATACTTCCAAACCTCTCCGATGTTCTCTAATCATCGAACTATCCATAAATCCAAACTTTCTCCACACACACTTACGAATTAAAGTCTCCAACCAAACTATAATCCTAAGAAGTTATCTCCCTCTTTACATCGATAAACAATTACATAATGAAACTAAATTCATAAAATCACTAACTTTCACATTAAACTCACCTTAGCTTGAAGACAAGCTTCGAATAATCCGAGGTTGTAAATTCACGATCAATTCACAATCCTACAAACGAATTATTCCTAAATTACATTAATTAACCGAAAAGCAATCAAACAACATCTAAACACATAAAACCACGAAAATCCCGGATTCTACCCTTATGGAGCTCTCGGCCAAGCTAGGGAAAAAAGGGTTCGGGTTTGATTTTCCGGCTTTTATGCAATTTAGAGGTGTTTTGGGTTGGTTTCGAATACTTTTGAGGTTTGCATAATCAATGGGTAACCGAAAATTAGGATTTTGCATATTAATCCAATTTCGAAAAATTAACTAAAAAGCAAAAACACAAAGAATCTAACATCCTAAACATAGCCAAAGAGGGAAAATCACAAGGGATGGGTTTCCGGCTCAAACTCGGTTTTAGGGTATAGGGAAAGTTTCTAAAATTGACTAAAAAGACTTCCCCGAATGAAACCTTCAAACTTCGGTGAACGAATTCGAAGATTACAACTCAAAACCTCCATTAAAACACTACTCACATCAAAATTTAGAAACTTTAAAATACCTTTAAGCCTCGAGAAAACGAGCGAAAATTACGTTTGGTAGGTTGGAAATGATCTACGGGCCAAGGGCTTTTCGATGGATGTAGAATCGAGACGATCTACCGAGAAATAAAGAAAAACCAAAAATTGGGTGAAGGGTTTTGACTCCCACGGCAACAAGGAAGAAAAGGAAAGGAAATTTTATGATTTTTGCCTAAAAATTGACTTTTAAAGAGAAGGTGAATAGTAACTTTAGATATTTAACAAAATTGGGAAATGACGCCTACGTCCCTCTTTTACTTTGCTTTAAAAACGAAACCCGAAGCTCGTAAATAAATCTAAAGGTGATTAATAATTATTAATTGGTCCATTAATAATTATTAATGTCACCAAAACAAATTTTAATTATTAAAACGATTAAAAACAATTTCGGACATAAATAACTATTAAAATTTGAAATTTCTAAAATTAAACTAATCTTAAAAGCTTTATTTTTTTAAAATAAATAAATAAATAAAATAAATAAATAATAATAAAAAAAAAAATTTACCCCCAAAAGTAATGGGACGTTACAGAGATAGTACAAAGAGGTGATGTAGTAGTGACAAAGATAGCCCTGAGGATAATACTGCTGATCCATTTACAAAGTCACTTCCGGCTAAGGTGTTTGAGCGTCATATGAGTAGTTTAGGATTACTAGATAAATCTCTGTAAAGCTTTAGTGCAAATGGGAGATTTCTGGGGTTTCTGCCCTACATCTTATGTAATCCAATTAAATTATAAATAAATAAAGAAATTATTAATTAGTAATATTTACATTGTCATTTATTATTAGTTTAATAAATATAATCAATCATAAGATCCAGAGTTACTTATGATAACTTAAAGTGAGCATATGATGCGGGAAGATTCACTTAAGCGTAACCCAAATAGTCTGTGGTATATGAATTAAGGTTGGGTAACTTATTTCTGGTAACACCACTACTAGCCATGGATACGAACTACCTTGTGAAGGATCAAAGTATAGTTAATGATATTAGCCAATGGACATAACTATGTCTATAGTACTATGAGTGCAACTCTAGATATTTAGTAGAGTTATCTAGGAGTTAATGAATAAGAATTATTAATTGATTGAAGGAGTTCAATCAATGTAATTCTAGATCATTGGAGCTTAGTCCTATAGGTCCATTAAATCGTCCGAGCTAACGCATGTAATTGAGAACATAAATTAATGATGATTAATTTCTTTGGAAAAATGATTTTAGCATTTGATTTGAAGTTGTCAAATCAATTAAGGCAAATACAAATAGAGGAGTCTATTTGACTAATTAAATGAAATTAAATAGAGGAGCCTATTTAATTAATGGTGAAATTAAATAGAAGAGTCTATTTAATTATTTATTGAATAGAGGAGTCTATTTAATTATATAATAGAGAGATTAAATAGAAGAGTCTATTTAATTAAATTGATTTTGCAGTTGTTCAAAAGTTATGGGGATTTAAAAAGATGAGTCTATTTAAATATTTAATTTGAGGAAGTCAAATTAAAGAGGAAATAAATAAAAGGTATTTTATTTATTTATTTAATGGAATTGTTCTATTAAATAAAAAGGAAAATAAAAATGCACAATATTGTCATGGGGATGATAAGGTGGGCGTGTGACCCATGGGTAGGGTCACACGCCCCATTGGTTAAATATTAACCAATTATTTTCATTTCATTTTATTTAAAATATATGGAATATCTTAATGAAAAATATATGGAAAAAGAAACTTTGACAAAGAATTGAGATGAATTAGAGAAAGTTTTATTGCAAAAGGAATGAAGATTTACCAATACAATGAAAAGTAAAAACTGAAACAAAAAACTACTCTAGTTAGGTTTTATACTATAGCTCTAACTAGTTACAAACTTCAAGAAACCTCAGCTCTCAAAAGTCACACGCAAAGCGATTCAAACACTCCAACCACCCCAACCTTCTGAACTATTTCTGCCAAGAGTAAGCTCCAACTTGCTACAACAAACAATTAACTTCTTCAAATCATCTTTTCCCATATGTAATAGCCGTTAGATGTAGCGTCACTTTACAACACGTTATGTACAAAAAAAAATGTAGGACAATAAAAAAAATATAATACTCCTAGATAACCCATTTTAATATAGTAAAGATAAGTTAAGTTTAAAGTTTTAATAAATTGAAAATAATCCAACCAAGTACAAGAATATTAAATAAAACTTATTTTTCATCCATTTTTATAAAGAAAGTTCAATTAAACTTTTATAAATAAAATAATAATTAAAAAATTCAATTTCTTTGATAAAAAAACTAAAACAAGTCAGGCTAGGTTTGATCAAATAACCCGGCTTAGGTTTGACCCGAAGTTTATCCAAGGGACCAAGCTCATAGGCTAGACTTGACTTTACCCTTTTATGTAAGGCCCAACTCGCTCAGTGAACAAGCCTGGCAAGCCCGACTAGGGTCTCTGTAACATCCCGTTATTTTGTGATAAAAAAAATTTATTTATTTTATTTTAATTTAAGTAATTAAAGTTTATTTATTTATCGGTAAATTAGAATTTAGTAGTTTATTTCGGCTTAAGTTCTTTTAATTACCTTTTTAGTTTAATTTCGTTTTAATGGTATTAATAATTATTAACGGGCCAATTAATAATTATTAATCACCATTGGGATAGTTTAAGATCAACGGGTTTCGTTTTATAAGTCAAAAGTCATAAAAGGACGTAACCGTCAATTCCAAAATTCCTAAATATCTAAACACTATTTGGTCATCTTCTTTAAAACACCTTTGACTTCAAAAATTGACCAAAATCACTCTCATTTTCTCTCCTCCCACCTGTGAGCATCAAAGAAGAAAAGGGAGAATTTGGTTTTCGTTCGTTTCTTGCCGGATCGCTTTGATTCTCGATCCATTGGAAAGGTATCGGTCCTACGATTCTTTTCCACCCAACCATCGTACTTGCCACTCGTGTTTTACGGAGTTCTCAGTAAGTAAAGTTTCAAACCCTAAGCTCCAAATAGTATTTTAATGGAGTTTTCTTTGATTTCCTTCGATTTCGTGTTGTAGAACTCGATGTTTGTAAATACGGGAGTTTTTTTAAGTGTTTTTGGAAACAATCCCTTAACCCTAAAACCGAGTTTCAATTGAAACCCTTGCCGTTTGAAATTTACCCTTTTGGGTTTAATTATGGGTTATGTATTGATGATATATTGTTTATTGAAATTCAATTCAGGAAAGGGCATAATGTTCAAAAACCCTAATTATCGAAACCCATTGAAACCGGGAATATCGAATTTGTTTAAAACCAACACGAAACACTTTTAAATTGCCTAAAAGCCGGAAAACCAAACCCAAAGCCCATTTTCATGATAGGGCCGTGGGCCTCATGTGGGGATTTGTTGGGTTTTTCGTCGTTTTGTATGTTTAGTTGTTGTTTGATCGATAGTTGGTAATTTATTGATTGTGTGATATAATTCAATTTGTAGGTGTTTTTGAACCGTTCGTTTGATCGCTCTTTCGAACTTAGGAGCGAAGTCAACTTTTATTAAGGTGAGAATAGTTAGGATTTAAAGTAATTATAGAAATCGAATAAGTGTGATGTTTGTAGAATTGGAAACTAAGACTAGAATTCGAATCTAAGATAGAAGGAAGTGAGTAGTTCCCTTAGGATTAGAAGTGAATCCTTTAAGTGAGAACTTAGGAGTTCTCGAGGAAAGTATTGAATCTTAGAAGATTCTAAGTTAGATTCGTTTCGAAGCTTAGGTTGGATCATTGGAAGTTAAAAGATCCAACTTGTGTTTAGAACGGTTAATAGAACCTCGGTTTTTGTTGGAAGTTTAGAATCCTGGAAGGTATAGGTTAATCTTTTAAGTTATGTTTTTACTTTTATTATTGTTAGCGGAGTTCGATTGATCTATCGTTCATCCGGAGTTTCTATTTCTTTACTTTATGTCTTTTACTTTATGTCTTTTACTTTATGCCTTTACTTTATGTTCGTTTCGGTTACTTTATTATTCGCATTTTACTTTGTTTACTTTTGCAAGCATGTGCAAGCATAACCATAACATCTTGCACCATAACATCTCGCATCATTGAAAAGAGAAAAAGAAAAGAAAGTGAGAAAGAAAGGAAGGGAAGAATGTTGGAGCCTACGGGTAGTGTCCGCATCACCTTCAGAAAAAGAAAAGAAAGTAAAACTAAGAAAGAAGGTTGAATGGGTATCCTACGGGATGTACTCGTTATCTTCATTCATGCATAAGGGTGAATGCGAACCCTACATTACCTTTATGCATATGATCGATGGAATAGAAAATCGAGATGTTATATGTTATGCAAAGTTTATTTATTTTTCTTATTTATGTCATAACCAGTTAATGGAAGAGAATTTGACTACGAGTGTTAGTAATGTCATTCTTTGGAAGTTTACAATGAATTTACCTAGAGTTTGGAGAACTTTAGGAGTGTATTGTGTCAGATTAATTGGACACAAATCAAAATGCGAGTTTGAGGTTTATCTTTACTTTTTATTCTTATTATTCTCACTGGGCTTAAGTTGTTAGCTCATGATATTACAACCAATTTCAGGTAATGCCCTGACTAGAGGTCGAGGGAGAGGAGGTGGTGCTGCGTGATCGAGGGATGATGACCTCGAGATGGATTCAGTTGTGTAAAGTTTATGTATTATTTTTGTGAACTTTAAAGGATTTTGTGAATTGTACATTGTATTTAGCTCATAAGAGCTAATAGATGTTGTTTTATGATATTACATCCTTGAACTTCTGAATTGGGACTAATGTTCCATGTGATTTTATTAGATTTGAAAAAAATTAGGATGTAAACAGGTTTTGGCTAGCCAACTTTCAAACATAACCACGCCAATTTTTCTTAAAATAAAAGACTTCCGCTGTGTTTTCTAAATTAAATTTATTTAAAAGTGTCGGGTCATCACAGTTGGTATCAGAGCCGACGGGTTCTGTAGACTACATGCGATGCATGTTTGTATTTCATGTTTTGTTTTAAGTCCATTCTCAAAGTCATCATCTGAGATCAGCAGCACCAGGTATTCCTAGACCTTTATCTTTAAACTCGCATATTTATTTCGATTTGGTAAAGGAGTGGTGAATCCTCTTTTACAAGTAACTTATCAAGTTATATTTAATATAATGCAGTATGCCTCCTAGAAGGGGTGCTAGACGAGCTGGAGTGAGGGCGGCTGCTCCTGTGACGGGTAGAGGCCGAGCCCGTAACCCTACACCTCCACCACCACTTCCACCTGAGATTCCTGTTATACCGCCACCTGTTCAGGGGTGAGGAGTTTACATCGTTGAGGATGTTTACCTGGATTTATTACGGGATGCTGGTAGACCCGTTCTGCCTGTTATACCTCCACCGAGAGCAGCAGATATAGCAGTTGATCAGGTTGGGGTTACTGATGCTGCTAGGACTCTGAGGGAGTATAAACGATATGCACCTGCTGAGTTTGATGGTAGGTCTTTGAATGCATCTGTTGCAGAGTTATGGATTGATAGGGTTAAGAGAGCCTTTGAGTTTATTAAGTGCCCGGACCGGCTGAAGGTCCACTGTGGCACGTATTCTCTTGTTGATGATGCTCTGTTTTGGTGGAGAGGCCTTCATAGATCACTTTCTCTTACCATGGAGGTTACTTGGGAGGTATTTCGAGAGAGGTTTTATGAGAAATATTACTCAGCTGATTTACGAGATCGATTAGAGGTGGAGTTTCTGACCCTGAAACAGGGTGATAGATCAGTGACATAGTACGAGCGAGAGTTTGATCGATTGTCTAGGTTTGCTCCTGGAAATATTGCTGACCCTCAGAGCAAGAAGAAGAGGTTTATGGTGGGATTGAGAGCCGAGATTAGGGGTCATTTACGCACTTTGCGTCCGACCACATATGAGGAGGCTTTAGAGTTTGCAGTTTTTTTGGATTTGGCATCTGAGGAGAAGGCAAACTAGCTACTACAGGAGAGACTTCTTCTCATAAGAGGAAGGCCGAGGACGATCATACTGGTCGAGTACCACTACCTCATCAGAGACAGCAGCAGCAGCAGGCTTGGGGTGGAGCACAGTTTAGACATTCTAGGGCACAGGGACAGACTCCCCATTATTGTCATAACTGTTTAGGTTATCATACTGGGATATGTACCCTACCACTGAGATGTTATACTTGTGGTCTTGAGGGTCATGGATTTAGGCAGTGTAGAGCTCATCAGGCACAGCCACCACAGTATGGTTACCCGGGTCAGGGTGTTCAGCAGAGACCATATCAGGCACCACCTGCTTTATATGCTCCTCCGGTTAGGGGCAGAGGTCAGGACCGAGGCAGAGGTCAGTACAGGGGTAGAGGTCAGGGTGGACAGGCTCAGCAGTATAGACTTCCACCTGTTGTTCCACCGCCACGGATTTTACCTCCTCCATCACTACCGTTTCCTCCACCACCGCGTCCGATACCTCCTCCGTGTATTTGCCACCAGAGAGGAGGCCGAGGCTGTAGGTACTGTAGTGACTGGTACTTTGACTGTTTTGGGCCATTCGACTTTTGTTTTATTTGATTATGGGGCTAGCCACTCTTTTATTTCTTCTGAGTTTGTTGAGTTGGCTGCACTTGAGTCTGCACCGTTAGGTTTTGAGATGCGTGTTTCTACCCTGGTGGGGAAGTTTGTTATTGCTGATTGCATGATTAGCACAGATGATTTGTGTTTTATGGGTTGTTTCTTGCATGCTACTTTGATTATCATGCCTATGTCTGATTTCGATGTGATTTTGGGTATGGATTGGCTATCAGCTAATCGTGCCACTATTGATTGTACTGAGAGAGTTGTTGATTTTATGGGTCCATGTGGGACCAGTTTACATTTTCATGGGACTAGTAGTCGAGTAGCACCCACTTTGATATCTATGTTTAGGGTTTAGGGTTTAGGGTTTAGGGTTTAGGGTTCTGTAGACTACATTCGAAGCATGTTTGTTTTCATGTTTTGTTTTAAGTCCATTCTCAAGTCATCATCTGAGATCAGCAGCACCAGGTATGCCTATAACTTCTATTCTCATGCTTTATTTCTTTGATATTGGAAGAATTATGAGAATATTGTTAGAAGTTAATGATGTTTGTGATATTTCACATCCTTGTAAAACCACTATGTGGTTATGTTTATTTGACCCATTTTGAGATTTGGGTAAGGGTGTCGGGAAAGCGATGACCCCGTGCAATTTTAGAGGTTATACACCTCGTTAAGATTATTGACATAATGCCAAAGGAAAGGAGATGAGATACTCCAAGAGATCAATCGTTTGATCCTTAAACCTGATTAAAGTGTTATTGTCACACAATTGCTAAGTAGTGGTCTTAGTAGATGTGTGTGGACATTTACGTGTAAAAAGGGAACATGTTTGTCCGTAGCCCAGTTTTAAGAGATGAAACATCTGTTTAAGGTGAGAGATTGTTTAACAGAAATCGGTTTGGCTCGAGTCCAGTAACCTAAATCTAACTCAATGAACAAGTTCCTGGTTTGAGTTGAGAAAGTTGGATTATGGTAAGTGGTAAATCCTTGTGGAACTGTTGTGCTAAAAGGAAAGTAAGTTGCCACTCAAAAGAGGAAGTAAGAACTCTACGTGATGAGTGTTATAAGGACCATTAACAGTTTTGTTAATTGGTGAATGGCCTAGTTTGGTCGCTATTACACTATGGTGTATCAATCTGAATTGGAAACACTCGGGGTCGAGTAATGAAGATCCATATTCAGTAAATTGTCAAGATTGACTAACACTAAGGTGGAGTGTTGGTATTTGATTGAAATATAGATGGAAGTTGATGGACTGTGGTATCGGTAACCTCTATAAGGCAATGAGATGGTTTGGTGAGCATCAATTCACATTGAGTATGACCATCTAATTGGACGATGAACTTTGAGAAACTTGTAGGTCATAGTTGAGACCTACTGAGTCTTTTCAAGATAGACTCTAAAGTGAATCCTAGGTTGGGATGTTAGAATGTTATTGGACTAGGTGTTTGAAAAGCACCAGTTTTGCTTTACAAGAAAGCAAATGATCTTTGAGGTCGAGTTCATTCAAGATTTGAATAAGGAGGCTTATGAGTCATCTTTATCTTGGATTTTACATTTTCTGAAAAGAAGAGAAAATTAACTACTACGGGACAGATTACCTCTCAGGAGTAGAAGACAGAAGATGACGATGCCAGTCAAGGGATACCGCAGAAGCAACAACATCAACAACAACTGGTTTGAGGTGGAGCTCAACATGGACAACCAAAAATACAAGGATAGGATCATCCTTACTACAATAGTTGTGCCAGTTTCCATCAGGGAGATGCACACTTCCATCAAGATGCTATGTTGTGATCAAACTTGGACTCACGCCACTTTTATAGGGCGTATAAGATACAACCATCACAACGTAGTAATAAGGTCAGGATTATCAGGAAAAGCTACCAGTATGGTAGTGATTTATATTTGTTATTTTCAAACCATTTGGCTTTTATTTTGTTTGATTCTCGAGCTAGCCACTCATTTATTTTTTTTATCGTATTATGATGAGTTGGTAGGTTTTGAGCCGAGACTGTTGAGTTTCGAGATGTGTTTTTACCCAGAGGGGAAGTTTATTATGATGATAGTGCGTATGCACTTATGACATTTGCATTATGAGTAGATGCTCACATTTTACTTTGATTTTTATGCATATGTCTGATTTTGAGGTGATATTTGGTATAGATTGGCTATCAGCTAATCGTACCATCATTATAGTTTGTATCGAGAAAGTTTTGATTGTATGAGTCCATGTGGGACTAGCTTATGCTTTCGTGGGTCTAGTAGACGAGTAACACCCACTTTGATATGTATGTTAGAAGCTAGAATGCTTCTAAGAGATATAACTTAAGATGATTTATCTAGTGTTGTCGATACTTTTGTACCGAAGACTAGCTGGGTTAAAAGAACTTAAGAGTGAGTTATAAGAAATCTTAAACTCAGGGTTTATTCACCCTAGTGCGTCCTCGTAAAAAAAAAGACAGTTTAGTGAAACTGTATATTGATTATCGAGAGTTGAATCAAGCTACGGTGAAAAACAAGTATCATTTGCATATGATTGAGGATCTATATGACCAGTTGGGAAGAAATCGCTATCTTTTCAAAGATAGATTTGAGATCCGGTTAAATCCGTTGAAGATTCGGGATTAACATAATCCTAAAATTGCTTTCAGGACACGTTATGGATATTATGAGTTTGTAGTCATGTCTTTTGACTTAACCAACGCGTCGGCAGCTTTTATGGATTTTATCCATATTGTGTTTAAGAGGTACCTCAATTCTATTGATGTTGTGATTAATGATGACAGTTTGATTTATTCTAAGACTGAGGAGATGCATGATATGCATGTGAAGAAATTTTGACATTATTAAGAAATCAGAAATTGTATGCCAAGTTCTCTAAGTGTGAGTTTTGGCTGAAGGAAGTTGCATTTTTAGGCCATGTAGTATCGAGTAGAGGAGTATCAGTTGATCCCTCTAAGATTGAGGCAGTTAGTAACTGGCCTAAACCGACTAGTGTGGCTGATATTCGCAGTTTTCTGGGACTTGCAGGCTATTATAGACGGTTTGTGAAAGATTTCTTCAAAATTGCTTCAGCTTAGACACGTTTGACTCGGAAGGGAGTTGATTTTGTATGGTCTGAGGATTGTGAGAGAAGCTTTGAGGAGCTCAAGAGGAGGCTTGTGATACCACCTGTTCTAGTGTCGCCTGACAGAACCGGTGGTTTGACTTCTGTACAAAGATGCTTCCCATAGAGGTTTGGGATGTGTGTTGATGCAACACGGGAAAGTTATAGCTTATGCTTCCTGTCAGTTAAAAGAGCATGAGAAGAAATATCCGACTCACGATTTAGAGTTGACAGCTGTTGTTCATGCATTAAAAAAAATTTGGAGGCATTATTTGTATGGTGAGAAGATCTCAAGTATTTCTTCACTCAGAAGGAATTGAATATGAGACAGCGGAAATGGTTAGAGCTCGTTAGGGATTATGACTGTGATATTCAGTATCATCCTGGGAAAGCCAATGTAGTGGCTGACGCGCTCACTAGAAAGTCTTCTCATTCATCAGCTTTGTCGGCCATACCTTTGAGATTGAGGTGGGATATGGAACGAGCTGAGATAGCATTTCGATCGCCGAGGTCCAGCGTGAGTCTGGCTAGTTTGACAGTGGGACCTACTTTGAGGCAGAGGATGATTGATGCACAGAGAGGAGAGACTCTTTTACAGGCCGGTTTTAGAGAGGTTGAGTCAAATATTTCTGGCCATTTTACTTTCTCTACAGATAGTACTCTGATGTATCGTAAGAGGCTATGTGTGCCTTCAGGACTGACTTTTGAAAAGAACTGTTGGAGGAAGCTCACAGTTCTATCTTTATGTTCATCCAGGCAATACAAAGAGCTACGAGAATCGGGACAATATTATTGATGACCTGGGATGACAAATGAAATTGTAAAGTATGTGAGTAGGTGCTTGATTTGTTGACAAGTCAAGGCTTTGAGAAAGAGTCCATCAGGTTTTCTTAATCCTTTGAGTGTGCCAGAATGGAAATGGGAAAAGATTCTCATGGATTTTATCAAGGTTTGCCAAGGAATTATAATATCATTTGGGTGATTGTAAACCATTTGATGAAAAACCACACACTTTACTCTTGGAAGGATCATCTATCCAGTTAAGACTAAGGTACAGTTGTACCTAAGAAAGATAGATAGATTCTGGTGTGCCGGTGAAGATTTTATCAGATTGAGACACTCGTTTTATCTCGAAGTTTGGCAGTGTTTAGACACTTTATGGTTGAAAGTGTTGTTCTTCCACTCATTGGGATGAGATTGGTGAAAAGAGACTTTTGGTACTCAAGTTGTAACAAATGACTAGCGAGTCTATCATTTGTTTAAAGAAAGGTTGAGGTTAACCAAAGTTGACAACAGGATTCGTTGTAGTCAGTTCAAGTGTAGTAGTGGATCTCGTATACTTCAAGTGGCACCAATGAAGGGTGTTATGAAAGTTGGGAATAAGGGTCAGTTGAACCCTAAGTTTATTGGCCTATCAAGATACTCAATCGAGTAGAAGTGGTAGCTTGTTGTTTTGTAACGTCCCGTTACTTTTAGAAGTAATTTTTTTTTATTTTATTAATTTATTATTTTTATTTAATTAAAGCTTTTAAAATTAGTTAAAATTAGTAATTTTCAGTTTTATTAGTTATTTCCGTCTGAAAATCCTTTTTATCGTTTTAATTCGTTTCGGTGACTCTAATAATTATTAACGGGCCAATTAATAATTATTAGACACCTTTAGATTTATTTAAGACCGTCGGTTTTCGTTTTATAAGCAAAAGGTCAAAAAGGGCAAAACCGTAATTTCCAAACTACCTAAATATCTAGATATTTGTTTCATCTTCTTTAACTATCCTCTTTGACCAAATATTGACCAAACTCATCATTCTTTCTTCATCCCCAAGCCGTGAGCTTCTCATCCATTGATGAGAAGAAACTTTTTCTTGTCCTTTCTTCGTTTCTCGGCGGATCGTCGTGTTTTTCGGTTGCGTTGGATTGGTAGGGACGAGGGCTACCTATCCAACCTAGCTTTTCGAAGTTTCCCGTTCCCTAAGGGAAGTCCCAAAAAGTAAGTTTTCAAAACTTTTTAGGTGGTTTTGTTCGTTTTTGATTATAAATGAGATTTGAAGTTGAAATCATGAATTTCTATCATGAAAAATGACAATTTTGAGCCCGGATTTTCGAAAAACACTATTCACCCGAGACACTATTCATCCGAAATCACTATTCACCCGAAATTGCACACTTGTTCGCATATTAGTTATGAGTTGTAATATGTTGTGCAATTGGTGAATTGTAGGTGCGATTGCTCGGTTGTTGTTTCGTGGAAAGTGGTGATTTGGAGTTATTTGGCTAAGGTGAGTTTAATATGATAGTTAGTAATTTTATGAATTTAGTTTCATTATGTAATTGTTTATCAATGTTAAGAGGGGGTTAACTTCTTAGAATTAAGTTTTGGGTGGAAACTTTAATTCGGAAGTGTGTGTGGAGAAAGTTGGACTTATGGTTAGTTCGATGATTAGAGATCATCGGGGAGGTTTGGAAGTATGGTAACGTGATTTGGGGATGTTAGATGAAAGTGGATTTGGAAGTTACTTCGGTTGATTTGGAAGTTACTTCAGTTGATTTGGAAGTTACTTCGGTTGATTTGGAAGTTACTTCGGTTGATTTGGAAGTTACTTCGGTTGATTTGGAAGTTACCGGTTGATTTGGAAGTTACCCGGTTGATTTGGAAGTTACTCCGGTTGATTTGGAAGTTACCGGTTGATTTGGAAGTTACTTCGGTTGATTTGGAAGTTACTTGGTTGATTTGGAAGTTACTTGGTTGATTTGGAAGTTACTTCGGTTGATTTAGAAGTTACTTTGATGGATTTGAAGTCATTTGGATGACTTTGGAAATAAAGTAATTAGAAGATGCACTTGAGTGTTAACTCGTGTATTCTAGTTAGTTAGGTTTCTATTTAACTTAGTAGACTTCTTCGGAGTTTAGCTAACTTATTGGAGACCTAGGGCACAATGATTCACACATGATAGTATGTTGATTTGATCCATACGTATCATGGTGTGATGAATTTGTGGGAACTTTGAGCACTTAGTAACTAGCACATGATGGTATGTTGATTTCGATCCATACGTAGTCATGGTGTGATGTTGGTACTTTGGTTTGTAACTAGCACATGATAGTATGTCGATTTCGATCCATACATATCATGTTGCGATATGGTGAAATTCCTGATACCTATGGTGAAATTCCTGATACTTATGGTGAAATTCCTGATATCCGGTATGGTGAAATTCCTGATATCCGGTATGGTGAAACTTCTGATATGCGATGGTTGTGATATGGTAATACCGTACGGGCTTAGTATGCGATATTTATCCATATGGTATACCCGGTACGATGGTTGTGATATGGTAATACCGTACGGGCTTAGTATGCGATATTTATCCATATGGTATACCCGATGACGATGGTTGTGATATAGTACATGGTAGTACGTGGATTCGGATCCGGACGTACCATGGTATTATGATCTATGATACGGCACATGATAGTATGTTGATTCGGATCCATACGTATCATGGTGCGATGGTTGTGACATGGTATGACCGCACGTGGTATGTTGATTTCGATCCATACAATAGCACGATACGATGAAACTTGTTTGGTAATAAAGATAGTTAATGTTATTTTTACCTATTCTTTAGAAATGTGTAGTGAGACTTAGTTGTAAATGTTAATTTTTACTTTAAGTCTTTATTTCTATCTCTTGGTTTTGAATGACAAATACGGGTAGTATGATACTATCATATGTATACATGGAAATTGGAATGTGGTTATGGGTAATAATGAACATTTAGGCCTTTGGACACGATTTCCGGTATGAGATTTAGTTCATAGGATTACTTGCTTTCATTTTACTCTCACTAGCATTGTTTGCTAATGGTGCTACACCACAATATTTTCAGGTAAAACCCGTCCTAAGAAGCGAGGTAGACGAAATGGTGTCGCTTGACTGTTCGAGGTGGTGTAAGGGACAATATTAAACACTTTTGATAAGCATTATTAAAATGCTTGTAATCATATACTTTTTATATACTTTGTGTCATTTTGAGCCCGTGAAGGGTGTATGTGTAAAGTATTTTGATGTTTTTATGATTAAACTTTACTTTGGAATGTGCATTCCCGATTTATAGCTTTCTCTGGACTTTGGGTTGTAAAACAGGTTTTGGTTATTCGACTTTTAAACGAACCCATGCCGTTTTTCTTTAAAAATTAAGTCTTCCGCTGTGCATATGAATTTAAAGAATTTAACGGAAAATCAGGTCGTTACATGTTTAGCCTTACCACTTTCATTATCGGCCGTTTGTAATGTTTTTCCATGTATGGATGCTTTGGAAATACATGGTGAATCCATTCCACGTGATTGATTATGAATGAATAGTTTTGAATGCTATTAAGTCTTATGAGAAGACACCAGTTAAGATAAGAGCATTTGAACAAAAGTGATGAGAAATAAAAAGGAATTCACATGGTTAAGGTTCTTTGGAAAAACCAAGTGTTAAAGGAATCAACGTGGGAACGTGAAGATGAGATACAGTCTAAGTACCCTTGCTTTATTCACTTAATGAATGCACTTTTCGAGGACGAAAAGTCTTTTAAGGAGGGTAGACTGTAACGTCCCGTTATTTTGAAGTGAAATTTTATTTATTTATTTATTTTATTTTATTATTTATTTAATGTTATTTATTTCAATTTAAGTATTTAGATTAATTATTATTTTGTAATTTCGATTTTAGTAGTTAATTTTGCCCGAAATCCTTTTTAATCGTTTTAATACTTTAAATTCGTTTCGGTGACATTAATAATTATTAATAGGCCAATTAATAATTATTAATCACCTTTAGATTTATTTAAGAGCATCGGGTTTCGTTTTATAAGTCAAAAGTCATAAAAGGACGCAACCGTCATTTCCGATTTCTTAAAAATATCAAAATACTATTCATTCATCTTTAAAAACTCTTCATTGACCAAAATTGACTAAATTTTCGTCATCTTCCTCCTTCAAAATCGAGACCCCTCTTGGGAAAAAGAATTTTTTTGGTTTTTCTTCGTTTCTCGGTGGATCGGCTCGATTTCGGTTGCATCGGATAGCCCTCGAGTCAAGGATTCATTTCCACCTAACCATCGTGCTTTTCTCCCGTGATCCACGGAGTTCTCGGTAAGTTTATTTTCAAACCCTAAGCTCCAAATAGTGTTTTAATGGAGTTTTCTTTGTTTTCTTTCGATTTCTTGTCGTGAAACTCGGTGTTTGTAAATACGGGAGTTGTTTTAAGAGTTTTTGGAAACTTTCCCATAACCCTAAAACCGAGTTTCAGTCGAAACCCTTCCCGTTTGAAATTTACCTTTTTGGGTTTGATTATGGGTTATAAATTAGTGAAATAATGTTTATTTAAATTCAATTCGGGAATTGGCATAACGTTCAAAAACCCTAATTATCGATACCCATTGAAATCGGGAATATCGAAATTGCTTAAAACCAACTCGAAACACTTTTAAATTTCCTAAAAGCTGAAAAACCAAACCCGAGGACCCTTTTTCTTGAGAGGGCCGAGAGCCTCATGTGGGGGGTTTGTTGAGTTTTCGTCGTTTTGTACGTTTAGTTGATGTTTGATCGATAGTTGGTAATTTATTGATTGTGTGATATAATTCAATTTGTAGGTGTTTTTGAACCTTTCATGATCGCGTTATCGAAGGTTTGGAACGAAATCTTCTTTTGCAAAGGTGAGAATAGTTAGGATTTAAAGTAATTATAGAAATCGAATAAGTGTGATGTTTGTAGAATTGAAACTAAGATTAGAATCCGAATCTAAGATTAGAGGGAGTGAGTTAGTGCCCTTAGGATTTGAAGTTAATCCTTTAAGTAAGAACTTAGGAGTTCTCGAGGAAAGTATTGAATCTTAGAAGATTCTAAGTTAGATTCGTTTTGAAACTTAGGTTGGATCATTGGAAGTTAAAAGATCCAACTTGTTTTTAGAACGGTTAATAGAACCTCGGATTATTGGAAGTTTAGAATCCTTGAAGGTTAGGTTAATCGTTTAAGTTATGACTTTACTTTTATTATTGATAGCGGAGTTCGATTTATATATATCGTTCATCCGAGATTCTTATCTATTATTACCTTATGTCTTTTACTTTCTGCCCCTTTATTTTATGCTAGTCTCGATTACTTTAATATTCGCATTTTACTTTATTTACTTTTACAAGGTTATGCAGGCATATGCATATCATATTGCACCATAACATTTTCGCAACATGCATTGAAAAATAAAAGAAGGGGAGAATGTTGGAGCCTACGGGTAGCATCCGCATCACCTTCAGAAAAAGAAAAGAAAGTAAAACAAGGAAAGAAGGAGTTGAATGGTAAGTTACGGAACGTACACATTGGTTCTCATATAGGAGGAGTTGAATGGTAAGTTACGGGACGTACACATTGCTTCTCATGCATAGGGAGTTGAATGGTAAGTTACGGGATGTACGCATTACTTCCTCATGCATAAGGGCAAATACGAAATCCTACGGGATGTCCTCATGCATTCATGCTTATGATTGATGATATAGAGAATCGAGATGTTATATTTTATACAAGTTATTTACTTTTCTTATTTTATGTCGTAACAAGTTAATGGATGAGGATTGACTATGAGTGTTAGTAATATCATCCTTTGGAGAATTTAGAATGAAATTATCTAAAGTTTGGAGAACTTTAGGATTGATCGTGTCAGGTAAGTTGGACACAAATCGAAATGCGAGTTTGAGGTCTATCTTTACTTTTTATTCTTATTATTCTCACTGGGCTTAAGTTGCTAGCTCATGATATTACAAAAATTTCAGGTAATGCCCTGGCTAGAGGTCGAGGGAGAGGAGATGGTGTTGCATGATCGAGGGATGAAGACTTTGAGATGGACTAAGTGGTTGTAAAAATCCATGTACATGGTTTTGTAAATTTTATATAATTTTGGAGTTGTATATTTGTAAATGGCTCTTAAGAGCTTTTGTCTTTACTTTTATGTTTATAAATCATTTTGAACTCCTAATAGGAACTTAATGTTCCTTGTGTTTTTAGATGTCTGAATTTAAGATGTAAACAGGTTTTGGCTAGCCTATTTTCAAACATAATCACGCCAATTTTTCTTAAAATAAATGACTTCCGCTGTGTTTTTCTAATTTACATTACCTTAAAGTGACGGGTCGTCACATCGTCACCATTACTTTCTTGAGTTCAATTATATTCGGATGACGGACAGCTTGATCAGTTCCACCATTTCTTCCTTCTTCACCTGATCCTTGTTAATCACTTTAATCGCAACTCTTTCATCAGATTCCAATTCTCTACCGTAATAGATCTCGGTGGCGACACAACCGGCGAGTGATAACTCTATAAAATAGAGTTATTTGGTCCTAGTTTCATGCATTTAATATGAATATTTGATTGAATTTTGTTCACATTGTGCATACTTGGAACTCATTTTATATCATTCTTTAAATAAGCTTACTTTGAGAAAATATGAATTTTTAGCACTTTAAATAATATGTAGAAGTGTTTTTGTAACGACCCAAAACCGTAAAATCCCTTAATTTCAAAGCCACAGCGGAAGACATAGTTTAAAAAAAACGGTATAGGTTTGTTTAAAAATCGGATTATCCAAAACCTGTTTTACAACAACCCAATCTAGAGAAAGCAATAAACAAGGAATGCGCATTCCAGATTAAGTTTTAAACCTCTATGAGAACTTAAAATCACAAGAACAACGCATGATATTTAAACACATGCTCTCCCGAGCTCAAAACATAAAGCATGAAAGATACTAAAATATTTACAAGCATTTCTAAGAATGCTAAACCAAAATAAGTTTATGTTCCTGTCCATTCATCAACTCGGCATGTCAAACAGCGCCACCTCCTCTACCACGTCCTTTGCGATGAGATTTACCTGAAAAATTGTAAGTGTAGCAACATTAGCATAAAAATGCTAGTGAGAGTAAGATGAAAGCAAGTAATCCTATGAACCAAATTCCATACCGGAAATTGTGTCCAAAGGCCTAAATTGCACTTTACTACCCATTCCACACTTCCAATTTACACACAATCATACAATTGTAATATGCTTCCATAATAGACTTTCAATCCCGTATGAAAATAAAATAGAGACTTGAAGTAAAAGTAATAACTAATGCTAAGTCTTACTACACAATTCTAATGGATATATGTAAGTATAACACTAACTTTCTTTGTTATCAAACAAGTTTCATCGTAACGTGTTATCGTATGGATCAACATCAACATACTAACACGTACGGTCTTACCATATCACAAATCATCGTAATGGGCCACCGTATGGATAAACATCAACATACTACCCCGTACGGTCTTACCATATCACAAGTCATCGTAACGGGTTATCGTATGGATCAACATCAACATACTACCCCGTACGGTCTTACCATATCACAAATCATCGTAACGGGTTAGCGTATGGATCAACATCAACATACTACCCCGTACGGTCTTACCATATCACAAATCATCGTAACGGGTTAGCGTATGGATCAACATCAACATACTACCCCGTACGGTCTTACCATATCACAAATCATCGTAACGGATTACCGTATGGATCAACATCAACATACTACCCCGTACGGTCTTACCATATCACAAGTCATCGTAACGGGTTACCGTATGGATCAACATCAACATAGTACCCCCTACGGTCTTACCATATCACAAATCAACACGTTCCCTAGTAAGTTAGATAATCTAAAAAGAATTCTACTAAGCTACTAAAGAACATAAACTACTTGAATTACACGAGTGAATACTCAAGTGTAACTTCTAAGTCACTTTGACTCCCAAACCACTCACAGTTCCTTAAACTTCCACTTTCATCTAAAATCTCCGATTCATCTTACAAGACTTCCAAACCACTCAAATCTTACCTTTTACACCCAAATTCATAAGAACTCCAAAGTCACTCAACTCACTTCAAAGTTTAAAGTCACCAACCAAAAATTAATTTTCATAAGTTAGTTTCCCTCTTAACCTCGATAAACAATATCGTAACGAAACTTAATTCATAAAATTACTAACTTCCATTTTAAACTCACCTTGAATTTGTAGTCAAGCTCCAAAAAGTATTGAGGTCGAAAACCACACGAGCAATTACCAACCTACAAATAAGTTACATCCAATAAACATTAATTAACCTGAACTTGAACCATCGACATCTAAACGCGTAAAACGATGAAAAACCCGGTTTTTAGCCTTATGGTGCTCTCGGCCATAGGAGGGAAAATGAGGTTCGGGTTTGGTTTTTCGACTTTTAGGCATTTTAGAGGTGTTCCGGGTTGGTTTCAGATACTTTGGAAGTTCGCCAAATCAATGGGTAACCGTATTTTAGGGTTTTACACAATAATCGATTTCCGAAAAGTTAAGTAAAATACAAAATCATAACAAACTAAACATCCTAACCAAGGCCAAGTGAGAGAAAAACAACAAACGGAACGAGTTTTCTATTCGATTCGGGTTTAGGTCCAAGACAACAACCTCATCCAAAGTGATTTTTTTCCTAACTAGAATTCACAAACAACACCCGGGAAAAACGAATCAAGGCTTGCATACAAGATTGGAAAAAAGAAAACCCAAAAACCCATTTCTTCCTCACCTCGTATCTCCTGGATCTTGAATGGATTGCCTCGATTGATGGGGTGGGTAGAAAGTACGTCTCAAGAGCTTTCCAACGAGCTAAGGCACGATGAAAACGGTCGAGAAACGAAGCCGGGGCGACACTTTCTCTCTTCTCTTTTTTTCTCTCTAAGCTACGGGTTTAGGGTTCTTTTACACTCTTCCTTTCTTTTTTTTTTCTTATCATTATCCTTGAAAAATTAGTAGTAGATATATATAAAGAAATTTTGGTAAAAGACCATATTGCCCCTCCTCTTATTTCCTTAAGAAAACTTATTGCGTGTGCTCGTTATTTCACGTTTCTAATTCCAATTCAACTTAACTACTTCTAATCTATCTTAAAAGTATTTAACAATAAATAATGGGCCTGCTAATAATTTTTAATACGACCAAAACTAATTTAAGCTAATAAAACGATTAAAAAGGTTTTTCGGACGAAAATAACTACTAAATTCGAAATTACTACTTTTAAACTAACCTTAAATACTTTAATTAAAATAAAATAAAATAAATTACCTCCAAAAGAAATGGGACGTTACAGTTTTAGGCTTTCTTTATTTTATCTTATCATTTTTAATGAAAGAAAAGTCCTAACGAGTTGCTAATTTCATATAGGAGAAAGGAAAAAAGTTGCAGATTTTATAGTAGTGTTGTAGCTGTGCTGCGGCTGTGCTGCAACACTTGATGTAGCAGAATTTTATAAGACAGCAGTGCATAGTCACGATTTATGAACAATTTTTGGGAAGATTTGATAAAGCCCAAACCTAATCTTGAAGGAAAATCATATAAAAGGAGAAAAGAAAAAGAAAGAAACCCTAGTTTTTCATTGGAGGTAAAAAGAAGAACGGGGGAGGAAGATGTAGCAGCCATGGGAGACGAGAAAAGCTTCGATTCTTGGAAACTTGGATTTGATTCTTTTCCCTTTTCTCTTTATGTTTTCTTTTATATTTTTATGAAGGGATGATTTACTAAATTAGCGGAATTTTGTTTAGTAAACTAATTAACATTTAATTACAGGTCTATTAACATCATGCAATTTGTGACAAAAACATGTAGATTCATGCTTTAAATTTTCGAAAATTAAAACTCTAAAACTTACATTGAGTAGTTAATGGAGAATCGGTTGGAGGTTTCTTTACAGCATCAATCCTCATAACACGGATCTTCTATGCTATATCCCGATCGATCAAATGAAACCCGATTGTGGGATCGAACTTAAGAAGAAATTGGGAAGAAGAAAAATTATTTTTCTTCCCAATGAACTATAGGGAAATCGGCCAAGGGGGGAGAAGGAGGAAGAGAGAGTGCCAATTTTCTATGGAATTGAATTATTATGATTTATCAATGACCCAAGCCTCCTTTTTATAAGAAAATAGGAATCCTAATCACATTAGGATTAATCTATGGAGATAAATACAAAAAGAAAAAAGATATTATCTTTCCATTATCTTGTATTTTTGAAAAATACATAGATAAATAAGATATTATTTTTCTTTTCTTTTAATTTATCTTGGATAAATAAATCTATGTAATTATTTTAGGATATAATTCAAACAATTATCTCTTCCTAAAATACATTATATGGCCGATTTTATCATAATAAAATAATTAATAAATACAATTTAATTAATTAATTATTTTGGGCCAATTTCAATTGGGTTCATTAATCCAATTGGGCTTGAAACTCTCTCTTGAACTAATAAGTTCAACTTAATTAATTTATTTATTAATTACCATTTAAATAAAATATTTTATTTAAAAAATTAATAATATTAATATTTTCTCCCGACTAAATATTATCAAATTGTATTTAATTATTAATTTCCATTTAAATAATTTTCATTATTTAAATAATTAATAATAAATATTTTAATTATTAATTTCCCTTAAATAAACTCATTATTTAATTAATAACTTTATTGATAATATTTTATTATTAATTAATTAATTTTAATTATCAATTTCCGTTCAAATTAATTATTTGAACAATTAATAATTGTTAATTAATTTCAAATTATTAATTACCATTTAAATATACTTAATATTTAAATAATTAATAATGTCTAATTAATAATATTTCATTATTAATTTCCTGTTTAAATAAACTCATTATTTAAAAAATTAATAATGTTTATATTAATTACCGTTTAAATATACTCAATATTTAAACAATTAATATTACCTATTTTAAGTAATTCACTTTACTTAAAATTTCCATTTCTTCTACTTGATTTCGCGACTACGATATTTGAGCTAGCATAGGGACCCAATGGACCTATAGATCATGGGCTTAATAATTAGTCAATTAAGTGATTAACTCATAATCAGTTAATTACTTATTATCTAACTATGAATAATTTCACTATAGATTCATAGTTGAACTCCCCTCACTATAGATAAGTTATGTCCATTTAGTTTATCTTTATTTATATCTATGATATATCCTTCACGTGGAACCCTCATAATTACATGCGGATGAAATTTACCGTTTTACCCCTGTAATTACCGCTTTATCCTTGTGTTACCGCCGATTCTCCAATGAACTTTATCTTTTGTCGAACTAGAGATAAGGTACTTCTGTGATCAATAGAAGTCGTGACGTCACTTCTTCATGTCTCGAATCTGTATATCAAGGGAGTTTCCTAAAGTTCCTAAAATATTTAGGTATCGCACTGATACCGTTAATTTAAAGGAAAGTTATGAATTCCATCTCGTGAAAATGCGTTCCCAGCTACTTATCTAGTTATGTTCCCAAAGCAGAAGTATGTATTGAGCGTTCTTACAGATCGCTCTCAACCATGTGAATCAAAGAACATAACTCCATAAATAAGAGTCCACATTTCACTCAGGATTGAGATCTATTACGATTGATAAACTTAGTTTGATATTCGATCATTTCTCGTAAACGGTACTAATGAGAAATTTGATCAATTATCGTGGTCCTGTCTTATACAATCAACATTGCATATGATACTTCCATTTCATGTCTCCCACATGAATGATCAGAATTAGATCATTTGTCTATTAACAAAATGTGAAGCTATCAACAGTGTTACCAGGATAAGGTTCTCAAAAGTTATCCATTTACTGTAGACACTTTTAAGTTACTCATCTCGACTTTAATTCTCTCGTATGACTCACATACTAAGTCCTGATTTCAAAAGAGTAACTTAGGGTTTACTATTTGAATGTTTGATATTAATGTATTTCCATATATTCCTAATATCGTCAATTGAATCAATCTAGATAATATAAAGAACTTATGTTTATTTATTTAATTTATTGTAAATAAATTATTATTATTAAATAAGTACAAGTTCTAGGACACCATTCCTAACATTTTCTTCTTCTTCTTCTTCTTCTTCTTCTTCTTAGTTTCCAAACTCCATTGTTGAACCTTCAAATATGTGTAGAGTAGATTTATTATTTATGCTTTTATTTGTTATTTTAAATTTCATTATGAACTAATTTTCTTAGGTTGGAATTGATGGATGAACCCTAAGGGGAATTAAACTTCTCGGTTTTATTGAATTCTATTTTTCTTGCTCAATTCAAGTGTCCTTGTTAATTTCTAATGTTTTACTTTTGATTGATCACTATAAGTTATATAATCAATTTGATTTTAATTCTGAAAATATTAAGATTAAATGGAAAACACTTGATTGATAGGGGTTAACGATTCTTGAAATTGTTTTAGTAAATTCATAGACATATGTATTTACACCTTAAAGTATAAGAACCAGAACATGAAAACAAACCTTTTAATTCGATTTTACCTAGACATAGGATTTAAATTGGATTAGATTGTTAGAATCATGCTAGGCTTGACAAAGTCACATGAATAATTGGGTTATCTTGCATAAAAAGTGTCTTCATTATTGCAGATTCCTGTAGCACTGTGAGGTTTAATGCTCTTTAGGGAGATTCTTGATTGTCCAACCGCTTGTCTTTACAATTGTGACGACCTGAATCCGTTAAATCCTTTAAATTCAAATGCACACCGGAAGACTTAGTTTTAAAGAAAAACGGCATGGGTACGTTTAAAATTCAGACTAACCAAAACCTGTTTTACATTGTTCACAATCAGAGAAAGCAAAAAAACGTGGAAATGCGCATTTCCAATTATAAATAAATTCTGAAATAGACAGAAAATCATAAGGACAGTTACAAGTTTTAAAATGCTCACACGAGCTGGAAATACAAAGTAAATGATAATGGAAATAAACACAATGAGCATTCTAGCATGCTCCACAAAGTCCATGTCCAAGTCCAATCCATCCTCCTAGAATAGTCAAGCGGCACCACCTCCTCTACCACGTCCTCTACGTCTAGATTTACCTAAAAAAAAAATGTAAGTGTAGCAACATTAGCATAAAAATGCTAGTGAGAGTATAATGAAAGCCAGTAATCCCATGAACCAAATTCTATACCAGAAATTGTGTCCAAAGACCTAAATAGTTCTTTACTACCTATTCTACACTTCCAATTCATCCTAATCATACACTAATCAACTTCCCGATTTCCAAATCATATCGAACCACAACTATTACTAATTTCGTACCACATCAAGATATCTCGTATCGTGTTACCGTATGAATCAACATCAACATACTACCACGTACGACGTTACCAAATCATATCACCATATTTCATACCAAATCTAATTACCTCGTAACGTGTTACTGTATGTTACCACCTTAACATACTAACACGTATGACATTACCAAATCATATTACCATATCACGTATCCTCGTAACGTGTTACCGTATGGATCAACATCAACATACTACCACTTACGGTATTACCAAACAAAGTATCCTCGTAATGTGTTACCGTATGGATCAACATCAACATACTACCACATACGGTATTACCAAATTCTCACATAGAGTATTACCATTGAAATCAAACACTTGTACAAAGGATAAACATGTATCTACATATCAACTAACAAACAAGCTGAGATGCTCATTATATGAACTCGATCCATCTGCCAATCTTACCATATAACACCCGCTCATAGCCTGTTTCATCTATGAACCTGTTATATCACAAGATCATATCACATAGTATCTCGATAAGTGACGCCCATAGCCTTTTTCATCCATAAACTACACGTATCCATAAGTATTCTGATAAGTGACGCCCATAGCCTCTTTCATCCATAGACTACACATATCAAAAGTATCCTGATAAGTGACGCCCATAGCCTCTTTCATCCATGGACTACACATATCCACAAGTATCCTGATATAGTAACGCCCATAGCCTCTTTCATCCATAGACTACACATATATCCATAAATATCCTGATATAGTGACGCCCATAGCCTCTTTCATCCATGGACTACACATATATCTATAAATCGGTCCATTAAATGAGCATCTCAACACAAACAACTAACAAACAATACAATCATACTACAATTACACTCAATGACATGCTTATCTTTTGTACTTATCAAAGTGTTGCCTCTTACCAAAAGTCTCGAGTACATCAATCATACTACCATTAGAATTCCATACTCCACGGTACTACCACTATGACGACCCGACTCCTTTTAAATCTTTTTAAAACTAAAACACAGCGGAAGTCTTAATATTTAAAAAAAAAAAATGGCGTGGATATGTTTGAAACTTAGGCTAGCCAAAACCTGTATACATTTTTCACATCAGGAAATTTAAAAGTAAGGAAATACAATTCATTTTCCAAAGTTTAAAGAAGTTTATAATCATAAAAGTTAAGACAAAAAGCTCTTATGAGCTCATTATGTGAACTCACATAGTTCCATCATTATCTCATTATCCATCTCCTACGATCATGCAAAGTCTCGCAGTTCTTTAGCATTCCTCATGATACATATACATAAACATAAAACAAATAATACCAGACAATGCAAAGTCCCACAGTCTTTTAGCATGTCTCATTATTCCTCCCAATTTCAATTATGCAATATGATATGATATGAATATGCTTTCAAGTGCAAGTAAAATAAATATAAACATTCAACATAATCGAAAGGACATAAAAATAAATAGATTGTGAATTACTCTTATACATAAAACGAACAATTAGGAACTTCTGAAAAACAAAGAATAATTCAAGCCAACCGACTTTCTGATAACTCGAGATTTTGACTTAACATAAGTCTCCAAATCGTTGCTCTAATGTTTATTAAACATACGAAATTCTTAATCACCATCCTTATTACATTTGGAACCTTCAACTTCTGATAAACATTAGGAAACTCCGAAGTAAGTCTAAACTTAGAACTTCCAAAAGTTACTTGTTTCCTTCGAAGTACCTATGAGTTCTCTCACTCAATTAGAACTAACTCCCAAGCCTAAGCATGTTAGCTCACTTACTTTAATCCTTTTGATTAAACCTTAATCTCGACTTCCGATCCTACAAATCGTTCAACTTATTCGGTTTCTAAAGCTACTTTAAATTCTATTTATTCTCACCTTGACTGTGACGCCTCGGGTTTCCGGTAAGTTTTTAATTAAAAAAAAAAAAAATTCCTAATTGATTTCATAAAAGATTTAAGGATAACGTGTTTAAATTTAATTCTTATTATTAAGAGTTATTTTTAAATTAACTTTAGACTTAAATATTTTGGGAATATATTTATTTAATAAAAATTGATTTTTTTTTTAAAAAAAAAAAGGAAGAGGCGTTTAAGGGAAGGGAAAAAAAAAAAAGGACATCTCATCTTTCAGTTTTCACGTGAAAACCTAGGCAGAAGAAAAAGGTAGGTTTTCTTCTCCTCCTTCATCTCTTCCTTTGATCGATTGATGGTGAAATCAATCGACTCCGGCTAATCAATTCGCAATCTTTTGATTTTTAGGTGTGGTTTTCTTCCTAGGGTTTTCTTGGTGAGGGGGTGGAGAAGTTTGGGAAGATTTTCCTTCAAGTTTGGTTTAAGGTAAGGTTTCCTATTCTAAATTCTTCTTTAAATGTTCATTCTTTGAAAAACCCTAACCCTTATTTAAGATCGACACGAATGGACACCGGAGAAGGAAAAAAAAAAAAAAAAAAAAAAAGGGCGGCCGCCGCGGATCTAGCGGTGCCGCCGCTGCCCCACCATAAGACAGCAGCAGCTGTTGCTGCTGCACTTTGTGGGCAGCATCGCTGCCCACTGCCTTGTGGGCAGCGACAGCAGCAGCTTGCTGCTGCTGCTGCAGCCAGCAGGGGCTGCCCCTTAGGGGCTGCCTTTGCTTCTATTTTGTGATTTTTTCCCGCCGTGGGTCCCCGCGTTTTCGTCCCGTTTTGTTCGGGAATTTTTTTAGGATGTGTTTTAAGTTGTTGAATGGTATTTTTCAGGTGCTCGGGATCGTTATTAAAGCTTAAGGTTTTAGGATTTATTTTGCAAACTAAGGTGAGTAGAATCTGTTAAGGTTTGAAGTTTATCATGTTTGGTTTACCTTTTTCTTTAATAGTTTAACCTCCAAACTTTGGAATTAATTTTGGATGTTTTCTTTAATAGTTTAACCTCAAAAACATATACAAATTATACATATGCTCCATCGAGCTCAAAATGAAACGAAATAAAAGTAATGAAATGTTCCAAAGCATTCAAGGATGCTTCACCCAAAACCACAAACATTCTTGTCCATTCATCGTCCTGAAAGGTCATGCGGCGCCACCTCCTCTACCTCGTCCTCTACCACAAGTCTTACCTGAAAAATTGTAATTGTAGCAACATTAGCATAAAAATGCTAGTGAGAGTAAAATGAAAGTAAGTAATCCTATGAACAACATTCCATGTCAGAAATTGTGTCCAAAGGCCTAGATTTCACTTTTACTACCCATTCCACATTCCAAAGTCCACATATAATCAACATACATAATAAACTTTCTCAACTTCGTGGCTCAACGAATTTTATGAATCATGGGTTTCCTTGAAAACATTCTATCATCATAAAATAAAACTCATACCAAGATACAAGTAAAAGAATGTGATATACTAAGTGCTAATAAAGTGGCAACCACACATGCTCAAATTTTCGAGTGCCATCCGTATCACCGCATGTGTAGTACTATATAATGATAACAATAATAACACATCCATACACGCTCAAATCTTCGAATGCCACCCTTACCACAGCGTGTATAGTAACATAATAATGATAACAATAATAACACATCCATACACGCTCAAATCTTCGAATGCCACCCTTACCACAGCGTGTATAGTAACATAATAATGATAACAATAATAACACATCCATACACGCTCAAATCTTCGAATGCCACCCTTACCACAGCGTGTATAGTAACATAAAGTATAACGCATCTATAATGCTCATTTCGTAGAATGCCCACCTTACCACAGCGTATATAGTGCTATATCACAAATCATCGCACCATGATACCGTATGGAGGGTATCACATACTATCATGTGCCACATCACATAACCTCGCACCATGATACCGTATGGAGCGTATCACATACTATCATGTGCCATATCACATAACCTCGCACCATGATACCGTATGGAGCGTATCACATACTATCATGTGCCATATCACATAACCTCGCACCATGATACCGTATGTAGCGTATCACATACTATCATGTGCCATATCACATAACCTCGCACCATGATACCGTATGGAGCGTATCACATACTATCATGTGCCATATCACATAACCTCGCACCATGATCTCGTATGGAGCGTATCACATACTATCATGTGCCATATCACATAACCTCGCACCATGATTCCGTATGGAGCGTATCACATACTATCATGTGCCATATCACATAACCTCCTAGAATCCATCAAGCTCCCTAGTAAGTTAGATAAAGTTCCACTAAACTACTAAAGAACATAAACCGCTTGAATTACACGAGTCAATACTCAAGTGTAATTTCTAAGCCACTTTGACTCCCGAATCACTTAAAGTTCCTTAGTCATTCACTTTCATCTAAATTCTCCAAATCACCTTACAAGACTTCCAAACCACTCATAATTCCTCTTTTACTTCCAAAACGATAAATACATCAAAAACACTCCACTCACATCCGAGTTAAAGTCTCCAACCAAGTATAACTTCCGGAAGTTAGTTCCCCTCTTAACCTCGATAAACAATAACGTAATGAAATATAATTCATAAAATTACTAACTTCCATTTTAAACTCACCTTAGATATGAAATCCAAGCTTCCAAAGTGCCGGAGTCAAAGTCAAGAAATCGATCACAAACCTACAAATCAATCACACCTAACCATCAATAATCATTCGAAAACCGATCAAACGGCAAGTAAACACATAAAACGACGAAAACCCCGGATTTAACTCCTAAGGGACCCACGGCCCAACAAGGAAGGGGAGGGTTCGGGTTCGGTTTTCCGTCTTTTATACACTTTTAGAAGTGATTTGGGTTGATCAAAGACACTTTGAAAGTCGAGATATCAATGGGTCATGATATTTTAGGGTTTTACATAATAATCTATTTCCAAAAAATCAAGTAAAACGTAAAATCATAGTTAACTAAACATCCTAATCATAGCCCAAAGAGGGAAAATCACAAGGGACGGGTTTCCGGCTCAAACTCGGTTTTAGGGTTTAGGGGAAGTTTCTAAAATCGACCAAAACGACTTCCTCGATGGAAATCTTCAAGCTTCGGTGAACGAATTTGAAGATTTCAATCCAAAACCACCATTAAAATACTATTCACATCAAAATTTAGAGACTTTGTCATACCTTAAGGCCTCGAGAAAACGAGCGAAAACCTCGATTGATAGGATGGGTAGAAAGGTCTCGGCGAGAGATTTCCAACGCATCCGAAATCACGTAAAACGGACGAGAAACGGCCGGGGCGACGATTTCTTTCTCTCCCCTTTTCCTCCTCTCTAAGCTACGGGTTTGGAGGAAAAAATATGAGATGAATTTGATGTTTTTGACCAAAGATTGACTTTTAAAGATGAGGAAGATGAATAGTGATTTTTAAGAAATTGGAAAATGACGTATACGTCCCTTTTAAATGATTCGATTTAAAATACGAAACCCGATGATCTTAAAATAATCTAAAGGTGATTAATAATTATTAATTGGCCCGTTAATATTTATTAATGTCACCAAACGATTTTAAAATATTAAAAGCGATTAAAAAGAAATTCGGACGAAAATAACTACTAAAATCGAAATTACTAAATTTAAACTAATCTTAAAAACTTTAATTAAAATTAAATTGATTAATTATTTAAAATAATAAAATGTAAATAAATAATAAAAAAAATTCACTTCAAAATAACGGGGACGTTACAGTCTACCCTCCTTAAAAGACTTTTCGTCCTCGAAAAGCACACTTATTAAGTGAAAAGCGAGGGTACTTAGACTGCATTTTGTCCCCACGTTCCCATGTAAACTCCGTCAGCACTTGGTTCTTTTTACAATACCTTGACCAAGTTGCTCACTATGTTACTCAACACTTTGGTTCGGATGCTAGAATCACAACCGGCGTCTTCTCATAAGACTAGTTAGCATCCAAAACCACGTGTTAGAGTAAAACGCTCATAACACGATTTTACAACTATTGCAAGTACTAAAACCATTCAACACCATTCCTATTTCTTTCAAATAGTCTTATTTCGTAACTTTCACCACATCGGATATCCAGACTTTCACCATAACAGATATCAGGAATTTCACCATTTGTAAAACATTGGCGTCTTAATCAAAACAACAAGTTATATAAAAAAACATAAAGGAACAGTTAACCTGAGAATCACTTAATACAAGAGCAAAGTGACCTAAAACTGACAAAATACCTGTAACAACAGTACCAGATGCCTCAGCATCCTCTCGAGTGGTGGCAAAGACAAGGGCCTGCTGTCGTGTCTGAGGCTGTGCCTGAATTGTCGGGGGTGCTCTCTGCTGTTGACTAGGACTAACCTGGCTCTGCCCTCGGCCCTGACCCTGACCTGAACTCTGACCCTGACCCCCACTCTGCTGTGGTGTCGGTAAACTAGGGCAGAAAGGTCTAATATATCCAATCTGTCCACACTGATGGCATCTCACCACCTTACACTGACCTAGGTGGTACCCGGTGCAATCTGGACAGTAGGGTAAGGGAGGGGCCCGATCACTAGGCCGACCTGAATGGAGCCGCTGCTCTGTCTGTCTTTTGCCCCTACCAGAGAGCTGTCTATGTGGGCGTGCCCTCGGCAGGGAAGGTCGCCCATGCCCTTCCTCTTCCCCGGAAGAGGTTCGTGCAACAATCTCATTGGCCTTTTTCTCAGAGTCACCAATATCTAAGGCCAAAGCAGCAGTCAGAGCATCAGCATACGTAGAAGGCTGTAAAGCTCGTACCTGCCCTCGTAGCTCTGCCCTCAGACCTACAATAAACCTCTTTCTTTTGTCCTCCAGATCAGTAACATGTTTAGTAGCAAATTTTGACAACCTGTCAAACTCTCTCTCATACTCCACAACAGATCTATCACCCTGTCTGAGTGTGAGAAACTGTATCTCTAACTGATCTCGTGTATCCTCTGGATAGTATTTCTCATAGAACCTTTCCCTGAACACCTCCCAACTAACCTGCAACTCGGGCCGAGAGTACGAAATAAGCCCTTCCACCAGGACAAGGCATCATCTACCAAATAATAGGTCCCACGGTGGACCTTCAAATGATCCAGGACATTTAATGAATTCAAGTACCCTCTCTACTACTGGTGATCCATCTCTCAAGAATGCAGGATCGGTAGATGTCCCATCAAACTCAGGGAGTATTATACCTGATATACTCTTTCAAAGTTTTCACGACATCGTAATACCAGGACTGGTCTACCACGGGAGTGGGTACTCTAACAAGTGGTATAACTCGATCGATCTGTCCTCCACCACCACGTACCAGTCCAAAAAGTACTCCTCGATATGGTGACACTACGACCCTGACTAGGTATCCGATCATTTGGAGGCTCATCCTCCCGATAAAAGTGGTGGGGGGGTGGCGGTGTAACTGTCCTAGCCCGACCTCTACCTTGTATCCCGGCACTGCACTCGCTCCGGCCTCTCCTAGGTATCACTGTCCTCGGAGGCATACTGACATCACAATCAGAAAAACCTCACATAAGATACCAGGAAGAAAAAAGCAAAACTACAATTACACTTGTCAAAAGAGAAGGTTCCAAGGATACCTGGCACCGTTGACCTCGAACAATGATTGGACAAGAACAAATCAAACCATGAAAACATGCGATGCATGTGGTCTACAGAACCAAAGAGGCTCTGATACCAACTGTAACGACCCGATTTTTCGTAAAATCCATTAAAACAAATGCACAGCGGAAAACTTGATTTTACAGAAAAACGGCATGGGTCCATTTAAAATTCCGAATAATCCAAAACCTGTTTACAACCCAGTTTTCAGGAAAAGCAATAAAATTGGAATGCAGAATCCAAAATATGATGAAAGTTCTAGAGAAAGTTCATAGTTCAAAAACATATACAAATTATACATATGCTCTATCGAGCTCAAAATGAAACGAAATAAAAGTAATGAAATGTTCCAAAGCATTCAAGGATGCTTCACCCAAAACCACAAACATTCTTGTCCATTCATCGTTTTGAAAGGTCATGCGGCGCCACCTCCTCTACCTCGTCCTCTACCACAAGTCTTACCTGAAAAATTGTAATTGTAGCAACACTAGCATAAAAATGCTAGTGAGAGTAAAATGAAAGCAAGTAATCCTATGAACAACATTCCATGTCAGAAATTGTGTCCAAAGGCCTAGATTTCACTTTTACTACCCATTCCACATTCCAAAGTCCACATATAATCAACATACATAATAAACTTTCTCAACTTCGTGGCTCAACGAATTTTATGAATCATGGGTTTCCTCGAAAACATTCTATCATCATAAAATAAAACTCATACCAAGATACAAGTAAAAGAATGTGATATACTAAGTGCTAATAAAGTGGCAACCACACATGCTCAAATTTTCGAGTGCCATCCGTATCACCGCATGTGTAGTACTATATAATGATAACAATAATAACACATCCATACACGCTCAAATCTTCGAATGCCACCCTTACCACAACGTGTATAGTAACATAATAATGATAACAATAATAACACATCCATACACGCTCAAATCTTTAAATGCCACCCTTACCACAGCGTGTATAGTAACATAAAGTATAACGCATCTATAATGCTCATTTCGTAGAATGCCCACCTTACCACAGCGTATATAGTGCTATATCACAAATCATCGCACCATGATACCGTATGGAGCGTATCACATACTTGAAGGGATGATTTACTAAACTAGCGGAATTTGATTTAGTAAACTTATTAACATTTAATAACGGATCTATTAACATCATGCAATTTGTGATAAAAACATGTAGATTCATGCTTAATTTCGAAAATTAAAACCGGAACTTACATTGAGTAAAATATGGAGAATCGGTTGGAGGTTTCTTTACAGCATCAAATCCTCAGCAACACCGGATCTTCTATGCTATATCCCGATCGAAAGCAAAACCGACTTGTGGGAATCGAACCGGAAGAACAAAAGAAGAAGAAATTTCTTCTAATATTTTTCCCTAAGGAAAATCGGCAATTGGGCAAAAACTTGAGAGAGAATTTTCACTTTTCTAATTAAAGTGAGAAGTATATCAAATATGAATCCCAATGGTCATATTTATAGGAAAATATGATATCTAATCTCTATAGATATGCTTATCTCCTAATTATTAAAATAAATAGAAAAAATAAATAAAAATTATATATATAAATTGATTTAGGGGCACGCTGGACGAAATAAAATCAATATATACATTATATAAAATTTCAATGTCAATTACACACATATATGTATGCACAATGACGCCACCAACGACAAAAAGAAGGCCCACCAATATATTTATATATATATATTTATTTATACTTTTCTTTATTTAATAATTATTTATTTTTATGTATTTAAAATTAGAAAAATTCAAATAATAATTTCTAATTAAATATATTAAGCCAAAAAATAATATATTAATTACCATTGAATCTTATTCAACTAATTAATTATTTTGGGCCATAACCAATTTGTTTCTTAAACCAATTGTATTTAATTCTCTCTAATATTTATTATTAAATTAAATAAACTCATTATTTAATTAATAATATTAATTATTAATTTCCATTTAAATAAACTCATTATTTAAATAATTAATAATATTAACATTAATTCCCGTTTAAATAATTTATTTATTTAAACAATTAATTTTGCCTTATAATATTATAATTAATTTCCATTTAAATAAACTCTTTATTTAAACAATTAATTTTGTATCAATATTAATTTTCATTTAAATAATCTCATTATTTAAATAATTAATATTACCTAATTTTAAGTAAATACAATTACTTAAATTATTTGTTCTTCCTACGTTAAATTAATAACTTAGTTTTGCTACAACGATATTTGGGCTAGCACAGGGACCGATGGACCTATAGATCATGGGCTTAATAATTAGTCAATTAAGTGATTAACTCATAATCGTTAATTACTTATTATCTAACTATGAATAATTCCACTATAGATTCATAGCTGAACTCCCCTCACTATAGATGAGTTATGTCCATTTAGTTTATCTTTATTTATATCTGTGATATATCCTTCACGTGGAACCCTCATAATTACAGGCGGATAAATTTACCGTTTTGCCCCTGTAATTACCGCTTTATCCTTGTGTTCCCGCTGATTCTCCAATGAACATTATCTTTAGTCGAACTAGAGATAATATACTTCTGTGATCAATAGAAGTCGTGGCGCCACTTGTTCATGTCTCGAATCAGTACATCAAGGGAGTTTCCTAAAGTTCCTAAAATTTTTAGGTATCGCACTGATACCGTTAATTTATAGGAAAGTTATGAATTCCATCTTGTGAAAATGAGTTCCCAGCTACTTATCTAGTCATATTCCCAAAACAGAAGTGTATTGAGCGTTCTTACAGATCGCTCTCAACTATGTGAATCAAAGAACATAACTCCACAAATAGGAGTCCGCATTTCACTCAGGATTGAGATCTATCACGGTTGATAAACTTAGTTTGATATTCGATCATTTCTCGTAAACGGTACTAATGAGAAATTTGATCGAACATCGTGGTCCTGTCTTATACAATCAACATTGCATATGATACTTCCATTTCATGTCTCCCACATGAATGATCAGGATTCGATCATTTGTCTATAAACAAAATGCGAAGCTATCAACAGTGTTACCAGGATAAGGTTCCCAAACGTTATCCGTTTACTGTAGACACGTTTAAGTTACTCATCTCGACTTTAATCCTCTCGTATGACTCACATACTAAGTCGTGATTTCATAAGAGTAACTTAGGGTTTACTATTTGAATGTTTGATATTAATATATTTCCATATATACCTAATATCTTTAATTGAATCAATCTAGATAATATAAAGAACTTATGTTTATTTATTTAATTTATTCTTAATAAATTATTATTATTAAATAATTACAAGTTCTAGGACACCATTCCTAACAATACTATCATGTGCCACATCACATAACCTCGCACCATGATACCGTATGGAGCGTATCACATACTATCATGTGCCACATCACATAACCTCGCACCATGATACCGTATGGAGCGTATCACATACTATCATGTGCCATATCACATAACCTCGCACCATGATACCGTATGGAGCGTATCACATACTATCATGTGCCATATCATATAACCTCGCACCATGATACCGTATGTAGCGTATCACATACTATCATGTGCCATATCACATAACCTCACACCATGATACCGTATGGAGCGTATCACATACTATCATGTGCCATATCACATAACCTCGCACCATGATACCGTATGGAGCGTATCACATACTATCATGTGCCATATCACATAACCTCGCACCATGATACCGTATGGAGCGTATCACATACTATCATGTGCCATATCACATAACCTCGCACCATGATACCGTATGGAGCGTATCACATACTATCATGTGCCATATCACATAACCTCGCACCATGATACCGTATGGAGCGTATCACATACTATCATGTGCCATATCACATAACCTCCTAGAATCCATCAAGCTCCCTAGTAAGTTAGATAAAGTTCCACTAAACTACTAAAGAACATAAACCGCTTGAATTACACGAGTCAATACTCAAGTGTAATTTCTAAGCCACTTTGACTCCCGAATAACTTAAAGTTCCTTAGTCATTCACTTTCATCTAAAGTCTCCAAATCACCTTACAAGACTTCCAAACCACTCATAATTCCTCTTTTACTTCCAAAACCATAAATACATCAAAAACACTCCACTCACATCCGAGTTAAAGTCTCCAACCAAGTATAACTTCTGGAAGTTAGTTCCCCTCTTAACGTCGATAAACAATAACGTAATGAAATATAATTCATAAAATTACTAACTTCCATTTTAAACTCACCTTAGATATGAAATCCAAGCTTCCAAAGTGCCGGAGTCAAAGTCAAGAAATCGATCACAAACCTACAAATCAATCACACCTAACCATCAATAATCATTCGAAAACCGATCAAACGGCAAGTAAACACATAAAAGCAGCGAAAACCCCGGATTTAACCCCTAAGGGACCCACGGCCCAACAAGGAAGGGGAGGGTTCGGGTTCGGTTTTCCGTCTTTTATGCACTTTTAGAAGTGATTTGGGTTGATCAAAGACACTTTGAAAGTCGAGATATCAATGGGTCATGATATTTTAGGGTTTTACATAATAATCTATTTCCAAAAAATCAAGTAAAACGTAAAATCATAGTTAACTAAACATCCTAATCATAGCCCAAAGAGGGACAATCACAAGGGACGGGTTTCCGGCTCAAACTCGGTTTTAGGGTTTAGGGGAAGTTTCTAAAATCGACCAAAACGACTTTCCCGATGGAAATCTTCAAGCTTCGGTGAACGAATTTGAAGATTTCAATCCAAAACCACCATTAAAATACTATTCACATCAAAACTTAGAGACTTTGTCATACCTTAAGGCCTCGAGAAAACGAGCGAAAACCTCGATTGATAGGATGGGTATAAAGGTCTCGGCGAGAGCTTTCCAACGCATCCGAAATCACGTAAAACGGACGAGAAACGAAGCCGGGGCGACGATTTCTTTCTCTCCCCTTTTCCTCCTCTCTAAGCTACGGGTTTGGAGGAAAAAATATGAGATGAATTTGATGTTTTTGACCAAAGATTGACTTTTAATGATGAGGAAGATGAATAGTGATTTTTAAGAAATTGGAAAATGACGTATACGTCCCTTTTAAATGATTCGATTTAAAATACGAAGCCCGATGATCTTAAAATAATCTAAAGGTGATTAATAATTATTAATTGGCCCGTTAATATTTATTAATGTCATCGAAACGATTTTAAAATATTAAAACGATTAAAAAGAAATTCGGACGAAAATAACTACTAAAATCGAAATTACTAAATTTAAACTAATCTTAAAAACTTTAATTAAAATTAAATTGATTAATTATTTAAAATAATAAAATGTAAATAAATAATAAAAAAAAAAATTTCACTTCAAAATAACGGGACGTTAGAGTGGTGTTGCTTGATCACGAGTGGATGACTTTTGGGACATGGACCTACACGCATATTTTGGGGCATTCTATGAATGCTAGATAAAATACACATATCGTTAGTCTTAAACTTCTATTTTGTGGCTCATGAGAGCCTAAGAGTTGTTGTATATATTATCGAGTCTACTTTCTCTAATTTGGTTATAAACTGAAGTACGTACTTCTTTGTTTTTAAATTTCACTGATTTGGGCCCATGTAAACAGGTTTAGAGAGTTCATATTTTAAACGGATCCATGCCAAATTTTTGTAAAACCTAGTCTTCCACTGTTTGCTTCTGATTTAAAGATTTGAGAAAATTCGAGTCTTTACAACAAATAATTCATTTAGTTTCTATTCAACTTTTAAACTAGATTTAACTTTTCAATTTTAACTAAATAAGCATGTTTTTAATCCTAAAATAATTTAGAATAAAATACATAATTATCGATAATCACAATTATAAAAAAATTATGGCTTGCTTCACATATATTAGCATATAATAACACATATTATATCATGATGCATGTATGTATAATTAATTTAAATCATACAACCTATGGTGGGATTTTCTACATGACATACTTTTATGCATGAATATTATTTAAAACAATTATATCATACATATAAACAATTTAAAAAATAAATAGCTAAATTGACGGGTATTCTTGGCACTATTTCTAAAACGCAAAATTAAATTACAACTTAATTTAAATCTTTCATTGTAGAATTTGAGGCTTCAACTTTCTCTCTCCTCCATGGTGTAGGCGTGGGCATGGGTATTTATGGGGCAAATATTATCTCCTTAATATTTCCATAAATACTTGTTTTAAAATAATTATCTTTTAATTATATGGAAAAAATAAAGAAAATATTTTCCATGTAATCTAATGTCAATTTCTAAATTCATAATTTAAGATAAAAATTTTATCCTTATCTTAAATATTTAAATTTTTAAATTGAGATAACAAGATAATTATGATAAAATATCTTACTATATCTTTACCTTTTCTCTCTCTTGGGCGTGGACCTCATGGAATGGTGGAGAAAAATTTTCTTCTCTTCTCCCTTTGATGTAGCCGATTTCATGCCTCTTGGTATGGGAAAATTACTGTAACATCCTGTTATTTTACACATAATTTTTTTTATTTATTATTTAATTTAATTATTATTATTTTATGTAAAGCACTTAATTTAATTTTAGAATTTATTAATTTAAATTTTATATTTAATTTAGAATTTATAACTTAAAATTTACGAGTTTATTTCGTTCGTAAATTCTATTAATCGTTTTATTAGCTTAAATTAGTTTTGGTCGTATTAATAATTATTAATCACCATTTGGCTAATTTAAGAACTTCAGGTTTCGATTTATGAGTTAAAAATCATTAAAGGGACGTAACCCTAATTTTTCGATTTCTTAAAAATATTCAAACACTATTCATTCTTCTTTAAAATCTCAACTTTGACCAAGAAACTTCATCTCTTCTTTCTCTCCTCCATGGACGACAAGCTCAATCTCTATGAGCTCTTGGGTTTTCATCGATTCTCGACCGTTTTTGATGTTTTCGGTTGTGGTGGATTGCTCGGGACGAGGGCTATCTAACCTACCTAACCTTGTGCCGTTTCTCGTTCCCTAAGGGAAGCCCTAAAAAGTGAGTTTTCAAAACTTTTTACATGGTTTTGTTCGTTTTTTATTATAAATGAGTTTTGAAGTTGAAATCACGTATTTCTATCAAGGAATTTGACGATTTTGAGCCTGGATTTTCGAAAAACACTATTCACCCGTAAACACAATTCATCTGAAAACACTATTCACCCGAAAATCATACTTTTTCTCTTATTAGATTTGAATTGTAATTCGTTGATCGATTGATGAATTGTAGGTGCGATTGCTCGTTTGTTGGTTCGTGGGAACTTTGTTGTCACGGGAGCATTCGAGGTGAGAATAAATAGAATTTAAAGTAGCTTTAGAAACCAAATAAGTAGAACGATTTGTAGGAACGGAAGTTGAGATTAAGGTTTGAATCGAAAGGATAAAAGAAAGTGAGCTAACATGCTTAGGCTTGGAGTTAGTTCGAATTTGAGTTGAGAGAACTCATAGATGTCTAGAAGGAAACGAATAACTCTTGGAAGTTCTAAGTTTAGATTCGTTCCTGAGTTTAAGAATGATTATCGAAAGTTGAAGGTTCCAAGTATAATGGGGTGAATAAGGAATTTGATTATGGAACTTCGGATATTTATTGAAAACAATAGAATCATTTGAATTGGAGACTTTATGATAAAGTTAGTAATTCAAGTAATTGAAGGCCGTTTGGCTTGTTTTATTTATTGTTTTCTTATCAGAAGTTCCTAATTTCTTATTTTATGTATAAAGGCTAATTTGCGATCTCTTTAACTTTATGCCTTTCGATCACTTTAAATATTTATGTTTATTTTTACTTGCACACTCTGAACGTTTATATTTATTTTTACTGCACTTGAAAGCATATTCATATAATATCATATCATATTGCATTATCGATTATTGGGAGGATTAATGAGGCAATGCATAGACTGAGTGTGCTTGCATTGTCTGGTATTATTCGTTTTAGGTTTCCGTATATGTACATGAGGAATGCTAAAAGAGTGCGGGACTTTTCATGATCCGAGGAGATGGATAATAAGATAATGATGGAACTATGCGAGTTCAAATTATCTGGTATTATCCATAATTACTATGATACATATACGAAGATACATGTTATGAATTAGCCTACGGGAGCTCATTACTTGTATTTGCTGGGTGAGATAATGAGGTGAATAAACTTAGCCTACGGGAGCTTCATTACCTGTCATTATTCACTAGAGGTGGGAAGATAATATTGAAAGACTTTGTGTATTTTTATTTTGGAAAGTGAGTTTAATGAGGTGAATGAACTTAGCCTACGGGAGCTTCATTACCTGTCATTATTCACTAGAGATGGAAAGAGATTATTGAAAAGAATTTGTATATTTTATTTTGGAAAGCGAGATAATGAGGTGAATGCTTAGTCCTACGGGAGCTTTCATTACCTGACATTATTCACATGTGATGGTTATATTAATGTAAAGGTTGTGTGCCCTTTACACTTGTTTAGTGAGTTAATGAATGTTTAAACATGTTAAGACCGAGTGAGCTTAGTATTATTTATTAAAGAAATGAAATGAAACATTTTGTATATTATACTTTTCTATCGAGAGAAAGGATGAAATATGATGTATAGCTGAGTGCTATAGGAAAGAGAAATGAAATTGAATTGTATAATGAGAGAATACAAGGGTTCATTGAACCTTGAATAGTTATTATGTTATATATATAAGAGAACTAGATTCTCATTTATTTGGAAGATCTTGAAATTGGAGATTAACATTTGAATGTAAACCTTATGTGTTGTATAAGGTATTAAAGATAATGAAATACAATATTATGTTTGTTATGAAACACATCCTCTTAAATGTTTGGAAGTTAGATCCTCAATCATTTGGGAGACTTGGTAAGTAAAAGTGGAATACATGATGTAAATCTCTTTGAATGGATGGATAAAAAGAGTAAGTTCGTTCCTGGACACAAATCCGGATGTGGGTTTGGAGTCTATTGTTACTTTATTTTCTGTTTATTTTCACTGGGCTTGTTGTTAGCTCATGATATTACAAACATTTTCAGGTAATGTTCGGGGTCGTGGGAGAGGAGCTGGTGTAGTCGGATCTGGATGATGATGATGCCGAGAGGGACTAGAGATACTTTTAAAGTCCATGGACTCACTTTGTCTTATATTTTGTCCTTTGAGATGTATATTTGTATATAGGCTCATAAAAGCTTTTCGTCTTAACTTTTTCAGTCATAAACTCTTTTAATCTTTACACAGGAATTGCATTTCCTGTCGTTTAATTTCTCTGATTGTGAAAAGTGTAAACAGGTTGTGGATAGTTCAAGTTTTAAATATATCCACGCCAAATTTTTATTAAATATGAAGTCTTCCGCTGCAATTTGATTTTAAATAATTTAAAAGGAGTTAGGTCGTCACAATTACAAATTTTTTCCTATACCCTAAACTTAGGGTTTACAAATTTTCTAATAAAATTTAAAAACCTAAGTGCCTCAAGAATACCTAAACAGTCAATAAGCAAACCTCCACAATTTATATAAACATACATAAAACAACTTTTTATGAAACCCACCAAATTTTCGAAAACTTCACAAATTTGCATGATTATTAAAACTAGCTCTGATACCAATTAAAGGGATGATTTACTAAATTAGCGGAATTTTATTTAGTAAACTAATTAACTTTTAATTACGGATCTATTAACGTCATGCAATTTATGAAAAACATGTAGATTCATGCTTATATTTTCGAAAATTAAAACTTTAAAACTTACATTGAGTAATATATGGAGAATCGGTTGGAGGTTTGTTTACAGCATCAAATCCTCAGCAACACCGGATCTTCTACGCTATATCCCGATCGATCAAACGAAATCCGATTGTGGGATCGAACTTAAGAAGAAATTGGGGAGAAGAAAAAAAATATTTTTCTTCCCAATGAACTATAGGGAAATCGGCCAAGGGGGGGAGAAGGAGCAAAAGAGAGTTCCAATTTTTTATGGAATTGAATTATATGATTTATGAATGACCCAAGCCTCCTATTTATAAGAAAATAGGAATCCTAATCACATTAGGATTAATCTATAGAGATAAATACAAAAAGAAAAAAGATGATCTCTTTCCTTTATCTTGGAATTTCGAAAATGCCATAGATAAATAAGATGATATTTTCTTTTCTTTATTTTATTTATCTTGGGTAAATAAATCTATGTAATTATTTTAGGATATAATTCAAACAATTATCTCTCAAAAATTACTTGTATGGCCGAAATTCTCATGCAAAATAATTAATAAATATAATTTATTTAAATAATTATTTTGGGCCAATTTCAATTGGGTTCATTAATCCAATTGGGCTTGAAACTCTCTCTTAAATTAATAAGTCCAACTTATATAATTTATTTATTAATTACCATTTAAATAAAATATTTCATTTAAAAAATTAATAATATTAATATTTTCATTCGACTAAAGACAATCAAATTGTATTTAATTATTATTTTCCATTTAAATAATTTTCATTATTTAAATAATTAATAATAAATATTTTAATTATTAATTTCCATTAAATAAACTCATTATTTAATTAAAAACTTTATTGATAATATTTTATTATTAATTAATTAATTTTAATTATCAATTTCCGTTCAAATTAATTATTTGAACAATTAATAATTTTTAATTAATTTCAAATTATTAATTACCATTTAAATATACTTAATATTTAAATAATTAATAATGTCTAATTAATAATATTTCATTATTAATTTCCTGTTTAAATAAACTCATTATTTAAACAATAAATAATGTTTATATTAATTACCGTTTAAATATACTAAATATTTAAACAATTAATATTGCCTATTTTAAGTAATTCACTTTACTTAAAATTTCTATTTCTTCTACTTGATTTCGCGATTACGATATTTGGGCTAGCATAGGGACCCAATGGATTTGTAGATCATGGGGTTAATAATTAGTCAATTAAGTGATTAACTCATAATCAGTTAATTATATACTTATTATCTAACTATGAATAATTTCACTATAGATTCATAGTTGAACTCCCCTCACTGTAGATGAGTTATGTCCATTTAGTTTATCTTTATTTATATCTGTAACATATCCTTCACGTGGAACCCTCATAATTACAAGCGGATTAAATTTATCGTTTTGCCCCTGTAATTACCGCTTTACCCTTGTGTTCCCGCTGATTCTCCAATGAACTTTATCTTTAGTCGAACTACAGATAAGGTACTTCTGTGATCAATAGAAGTCGTGACGTCACTTGTTCATGTCTCGAATCAGTAAATCAATGGAGTTTCCTAAAGTTCCTAAAATTTTTAGGTATCGTACTGATACCGTTAATTTACAGGAAAGTTATGAATTCCATCTCGTGAAAATGTGTTCCCAGCTACTTATCTAGTTATGTTCCCAAAGCAGAAGTGTATTGAGCGTTCTAACAGATCGCTCTCAACCATGTGAATCAAAGAACATAACTCCATAAATAGGAGTCCACATTTCACTCAGGATTGAGATCTATCACGGTTGATAAACTTAGTTTGATATTCGATCATTTCTCGTAAACGGTACTAATGAGAAATTTGATCGAACATCGTGGTCCTGTCTTATACAATTAACATTGCATATGATACTTCCATTTCATGTCTCCCATATGAATGATCAGGATTAGATCATTTGTCTAAAAAAAAAATGCGAAACTATCAACAGTGTTACCAGGATAAGGTTCTCAAACGTTATCCATTTATTGTAGACACTTTTAAGTTACTCATCTCGGCTTTAATCCTCTCGTTTGACTCACATACTAAGTCGTGATTTCATAAGAGTAACTTAGGGTTTTACTATTTGAATGTTCGATATTAATATACTTCCATATATTCCTAATATCGTGAATTGAATCAATCTAGATAATATAAAGAACTTATGTTTATTTATTTAATTTATTCGAAATAAATTATTATTATTAAATGATTACAAGTTCTAGGACACCATTCCTAACAAGTTCATGGTAAACCCATTTAGACAGTTTAGATGCTTGAGGATTACGTCCCTTAGTGAGAAGAAAATATTCAATGACCAAACTTAGTGACCCTAAGTAGAAAACTATTGCAACCTTCTTAGTGAGCTTCAAAATAATTGCTTCAATAAGTTTGGGGGTGACATAGTTACCCACCATTTGAAAAAATAAATAAAAAGTACTCCAATATCTTGAGGTAAGTCGGGATAAGAGTACGCTTATGCGGTTCTAGTTAACTAGTGCCTAAATAACAAAGACACTAGGGACACAAGAACTTAAAAAAAAAAAACGAGAAGTACTCCAATGTCTCGAAGTAAGTCGGGATAATAGTATGCTTTTGCAGTTCGAGTTATCTAATGGCTAAGTAATAAAAGGCATTAGGGACACAAGAACTTTCTAAAAAAAACAAGATGAAGAAGAAGCACATAGTGCCAAAAAAAAAAGAGCAAAAGAAATTGAGAAAGTAAAGTCATTATTCATCCATGTTATTCTCTTTAATTTTCTAGCCCCATGAAAGAAGTAGTCAAGAGTTCAAATGGAGGGGATCTTGGTGAGGTTGTGATTTGTTGAGTTTAAGCTTAGGAAAAAAAAGGCTTATAAGGATAGTTATCTTTGCTTGCTAGATGGATTTTACTGTGGATTCCTTGAGTCAGAATGCACACACACTTGAGAGTTCATTGCCCTTTATGTACTTGACTAGTTTTAGAATATTCTTGAAGAGAATTGCAAAAGTCTATGATGAAAAAAGTTCTAAACAAAAAGTTAAGAAAAGTGATTTGTTGAAGGCTTGTGTGTTAACTTCTTAAATCTTTAATCAAGTCAAGATCTTATTTTTGCGTCACTCGAGGACGAGCAATAAGTTAAGTTTGGGGGTTTGATAACTCTATAAAATAGAGTTATATGGTCCTAGTTTCATGCATTTAATATGAATATTTGATTGAATTTTGCTCACATTGTGCATACTTGGAACTCATTTTACATCATTCTTTAAATAAGCTTACTTTGAGAAAATTTGAATTTTTAGCACTTTAAATAATATGTGGGAGTGTTTTAGGCTTTCTTTATTTTATCTTATCATTTTGAGTAAAAGAAAAGTCCTAACGAGTTGCTAATTTCATAGAAGAGAAAGGAAAAAAGTTGCACATTTTGTAGTAGTGCTGCAGCACTTGATGTAGCGGAATTTTAAAAGACAGCAGTGTACAGTCACGATTTTTGGCCCAAAAGTCATCTTTTTGGGCCCGTTTCAGCACAAACCGTAAGGAAAAATTAGGGCAAGCCTTGGGACCCATCTAGGAATAATTTTTGGGAAGATTTGATAAAGCCAAAACCTAATCTTGAATGAAAATCATATAAAAAAGGAGAAAATAAAAAGAAAGAAACCCTAGTTCTTCATTGGAGGCAAAAAGCTGAAAGGGGGAGGAAGATGTAGCAGCCATGGGTGTAACGTCCCGTTGAGGTGAAATTTTTATTTTATTTATTTATTTATTGAATTAAAGTATTAAAGTTAATTTTAGAATTAGTTATTTAGATTTAAATAGTTAATTTCGTTCAGAAACCTTTTTAATCGCTTAATTAGCCTAAATTAGTTTCAGTTGTATTAATAATTATTAATGGGCCAATTAATAATTATTAATCACCATTCAGATAGTTTAAATGCTTCGGGTTTCGTTTTAAAAGCTTAAGGCAAATAAAGGACGTATGCGTCATTTCCAATTTCTTAAAATATCAAAACACTATTCATTCATCTTTTTAAATACCAAAAATTAGACAAAGTCTTCATCTTTTCTTTCCTTCTTCTTCCTCAAAACCGTGAGGCTCATTTCCAAGATTACAATTTTTTGTTTTTCTTCGATTCTTGGCGGATCGTTGTAATTTCGGTTGTGTTGGAAAGCCACGGGCCCGAGCATCATTTCCAACCTATCAATCGATCTTTTCCTCCGTTATCTAAAGGCCTCAAGTGTGACGACCCGGCTTATTTTCAGAAGCCCGGTCGCGGCCACGCAAGCGGAAGCAAGGAACTTAAACTCAAAACAATTGCTCTAGTAAAATATTGAAAATTTAGGCATGTAGTATTCGTAAATTCCACGCCTCACATACAAAATGACATAAAATAAAACCTATTTTCCAGAAACCATCGGCTCATCGGCTGGTTCAGAAGATCACAAAGTTCAAAAATCCAAATAAAACAACAAAGTTTGGTGCACCAATTTTAAACGATAAACAAGACAAAATATATATACATAAGGTTTTAAGACTTTGACTCCAAAATATAAGCACGACTTTCAAACAACGTTCCCAACACTCGTGGCTCGCGTGACTGTAAGCCAATCCAAAAGCCTCCATCTCGAGCTATCAACGAGCACCACCTGTCGGTCCACGCCCTCGTCCCCGAGCATTACCTGAAAGGGGATTTAGAGCACCTTTGAGCATAACACTCAGTGAAAACAAAAGAATATGAACAGGATGCGAAATGATCGTGATAGAATGCAAACAAGGTAATATCGTGCTTAAAATGCAAAACTAGAACAAATACATTATGTATAGATGGAGTCAACAAATCACAAGTTCTCTAACATGTATTTTCGTCAAATCGTTACTATATCTCACATTTCACAATACCATCCTTTTAAATTTCACAAGACATACTATCGCATACCCGACGTGTAACGTCCCGTTATTTTGTGATAAAAAAAACTTTTATTTATTTTATTTCAATTTAAGTAATTAAAGTTTATTTATTTATCAGTAATTTAGAATTTTCAGTTTATTTCGGTTTTAATCTTTTAATTGACCTTTTTAGTTTACTTTCGTTTTAATGGTATTAATAATTATTAACGGGCCAATTAATAATTATTAATCACCATTGGGATAGTTTGAGAAGTTCGGGATTCGTTTTTAAGCCAAAAGTCATAAAAGGACGCAACCGTCATTTCCAAAATTCCTAAATATCTAAACACTATTCATTAATCTTCTTTAAAATGCCATTGACCACAAAATTGACCAAAATCATCTCATTCTTTCCCTCCTCCACCCGTGGGTCTCAAAGAAGAAAAAGGGGATTTTGGTTTTTGTTCGTTTCTTGCCCGATTGACTTGATTCCGGGTCCTTTGGAAAGGTATCGGTCATACAAATCTTTTCCACCTAACCTTCGTACTTGCCACTCGTGTTTTGCGGAGATCTCGGTAAGTTTCTCTTGAAACTCTAAGCTCCAAATAGTGTTTTAATGGAGTTTTCTTTATTTTCCTTCGATTTGGTGTTGTAGAACTCGGTGTTTGTAAACTCGGGAGTAGTTTTACTTGTTTTTGGAAACTATCCCTTAACCCTAAAACCGAGTTTCTGTCGAAACCCTTCCCGTTTGAAATTTACCCTTTTGGGTTTGTTTATGGGTTAGAATTTAATGAAATAATGTTTATTTAAATTCAATTCGGGAAAGGGCTTAATGTTCAAAAACCCTAATTATCGATACCCATTGAAATCGGGAATATCGATTTTGCTTAAAACCAACTCGAAACACTTTTAGATTGCCTAAAAGCCGGAAAACCAAACCCGAGGCCCTTTTTCCTTGTGATGGCCGAGAGCCTCTTGTGGGGTTTTATTGGGTTTTTCGTCGTTTTATACGTTTGGTTGATGTTTGATCGATAGTTGGTTAATTATTGATTGTATGATATAATTCTTTGTAGGTGTTTTTGAACCGCTTGCTTGATAGCTCCTTCGGACTTAGGAGCAAAGTCATCTTTTAATTAAGGTGAGAATAGTTAGGATTTAAAGTAATTATAGAAATCGAATAAGTGTGATGGTTTGTAGAATTTGGAACTAAGACTAGAAACCGAGTATAAGATTAGAGGCTTGAGAGTTAGTGCCCTTAGGATTAAGAGTTAATCCTTTAAGTGAGAACTTAGGAGTTCTCAAGGAAAGTATCAAATCTTAGAAGATTCTAAGTTAGATTCGTTTCTAAGCTTAGGTTGGATCATTAGAGGTTAAAAGATCCAAGCTTGTTCTTAGAATGGTTAATAGATTAATCGTTCGTGTTATGATTCTACTTTATTATTGATGCCGGAGTTCGATCGCATATCGTTCGTCCGAGATTGCTGTTTATTTTACTTTATGTCATTTACTTTATATCTTTTACTTTATGCCCCTTTACTTTATGCTTGTATCGACTACTTAAATTCCGCATTTTATTTATTTACGCTATAACACATCATATTGCATCATAACATTTCGCATCATGGAAAATAAGTGTGAAAGTGAGAAAGAATGAATGGGAGAACGATGGATCCTACGGGATAGACCACGTTACCTTCATTGAAAGAAAAGAGAAAGTGAGAAAGATATGAATGGGAGAATGATGGATCCTACGGGATAGACCACATTACCTTCATAGAAAGAAAAGAGAAAGTGAGAAAGAAAAGGAGGGAGAACGATGGATCCTACGGGATAGACCACGTTACCTTCTTCATGCATAAGGGCATATGCGAATCCTACGGGATGCTCTCATGCATTCATATATATGTTCGATGAAAGAGAAAAGTGAGATGTTTAATTGATGCCAAGTTTATTTACTTTTATTACTTATGACATAACAAAGTAATGGATGAGGATTGACTACTAGTGTTAGCAATATCATCCCTTGGAAAGTTTAGAATAGAATGACCTAGACTTTGGAGAATTCTAAGGAAGTTTGTGTCAGTTAATTGGACACAAATCGAAATGCGAGTTTGAGGTCTATCTTTACTTTTTATGCTTATTATTCTCACTGGGCTTAGTTTGTTAGCTCATGATATTACAACTAATTTCAGGTAATGCCCTGGCTAGAGGCCGTGGAAGGGGAGATGGTGTTGCGTGATCGAGGGATGCTGACCTCGAGATGGACTCGTTTTTGTAAAGTATATGTAAATATTTTGTGAATTTCAAGACTTTGATGTTGTATTTAGCTCATAAGAGCTTTTGATGTGGTTTTATGATATGAAATATTTGAACTCCTGATTTGGGACTTAAAGTCCATGTGAATTTATTAGATTGAAAAATTAGGATGTAAACAGGTTTTTAGCATGCCAATTTTCAAACAAAGCCACGCAAAATTTTCTTAAAATAAAAGACTTCCGCTGTTTTCTCTGATTTAATTTATTTAAAAAGTGACGGGTCGTCACAGTTGGTATCCGAGCCGACGGGTTCTGTAGACTACATGCGATGCATGTTTGTATTTCATGTTTTGTTTTAAGTCCATTCTCAAAGTCATCATCTGAGATCAGCAGCACCAGGTATTCCTAGACCTTTATCTTTAAACTCGCTTTTTATTTCGATTTGGTAAAGGAGTGGTGAATCCTCTTTTACTAGTAACTTATCATGTTATATTGACTTTAATATAGTATGCCTCCTAGAAGGGATGCTAGACGAGCTGGTGTGAGGGCGGCTGCTCCTGTGAGGGGTAGAGGCCGAGCCCGTAACCCTACACCTCCACCTCCACCTGTGATTCCTGTAAAACCTCCACCAGTTATTCCTGTTATACCTCCGCCTGAGATTCCTGTTATACCGCCACCTGTTCAGGGGCGAGGAGTTTATATTGTTGAGGAGGATTATCTGGGATTATTGCGAGATGCTGGTAGACCAATTCTGCCTGTTGTACCACCACCTAGACCAGCTGATGTGGCAGTTGATCAGGTTGGAGCTACCGATGCTGCTAGGTTTCTGAGGGAGTATAATAGATATGCACCTGCTGAGTTTAATGGTAGGTCTTTGGATGCATCTTTTGCAGAGTTCTGGATTGATAGAGTTGAGAGGGCTTTTGAGTTCATTAGGTGCCTGGACCATCTGAAGGTCCATTGTGGTACGTACTCTTTGGTTGATGATGCCCTGTATTGGTGGAGAGGCCTTTATAGATCACTTTCTCTGACTATGGAGGTTACTTAGAAGGTATTTCGAGAGAGGTTTTATGAGAAATATTACTCAGCTGATTTACGAGATCGATTAGAGGTGGAGTTTCTGACCCTGACACAGGGTGATAGATCAGTGACAGAGTACGAGCGGGAGTTTGATCGATTGTCTAGGTTTGCTGCTGGACAGGTTGCCGACCCTCAGAGTAAGATGAAGAGGTTTTTGGTGGGATTGAGAGCCGAGGTTAGGGGTCATCTACGTACTTTACGTCCGACTACCTACGAGGAGGCTTTAAAGTTTGCCCTTTCTTTAGATTTGGCATCTGAAGAAAGGAAGGGCAAACTAGCTGCTACAGGAGAGACTTCCTCTCAGAAGAGGAAGGCAGAGGATGACCATACTGGTCGAGTACCACTGCCTCAGCAGAGACAGCAGCAGCAGGCACGGGGTGGACTCCAGTTTAGACAGCCGAGGGTACAGGGACGATCTCCTCACTTTTGCCAGAACTGTTCTAGTTATCATACTGGGATATGTACTCTACCACAGAGGTGTTATACTTGTGGTCAGGAGGGACATCTATCTAGACAGTGTAGGGCTCGTCAGGCACAGCAACCACAGTATGGTTACCAAGGTCAGGGTGTTCAGCATAGACCATATCAGGCACCACCTGCTTTTTATGCTCCTCCGATTAGAGGTAGAGGTCAGGACTGAGGCAGAGGTCAAGACTGAGGCAGAGGACAGTACAGGAGTAGAGGTCAGGGTGGCCAGGCTCAGCAGTTTAGACTTCCACCAGTTGATCCACCACCACAGATATTACCTCCACCACCACCGAGATTTCCTCCACCTGTTCAGCATCAGGCTCGAGTATTTGCCACCAGAGAGGAGGCCGAGGCTGCAGGTACTGTAGTGTCTGGTACTTTGACTGTTTTGGGCCATTCGGCTTTTGTTTTATTTGATTCTGGGGCTAGCCACTCTTTTATTTCTTCTGAGTTTGTTGAGTTGGCTACACTTGAGTCTGCACCGTTAGGTTTTGAGATGCGTGTTTCTACCTCGGTGGGGAAGTTTGTTACTGCTGATAGCATGATTAGCACAGATGATTTGTGTTTTATGGGTTGTTGCTTGCATGCTACTTTGATTATCATGCCTATGTCTGATTTCGATGTGATTTTGGGTATGGATTGGCTATCAACCAATCGTGCCACCATTGATTGTACTGAGAGAGTTGTTGATTTTATGGGTCCATGTGGGACCAATTTACGTTTTTGTGGGACTAGTAGTTGAGTAGCACCCACTTTGATATCTATGTTAGAAGCTAGTATGCTTCTAAGTGATGGAGCCTTGGCCTATATAGCTAGTGTGGTTGACACTTCTATACCAGAGGCTAGTTTGAGTTTTGTGCCAGTAATGAGGGATTTCATTGATGTCTTCCCTGATGAGTTGCCCGGTTTGCCACCGGTGAGACAGTTTGATTTTCATATTGAGGTTGCTCCTGGGACAGCTCCATTGTCCAAAGCACCCTATCGTATGGCACCGGCTGAGTTGAAAGAACTCCAGAGCCAGTTACAGGGACTTTTAGACTTGGGATTTATACGTTGTTTCACCGTGGGTAGCTCCGGTGTTGTTTGTGAAGAAGAAGGATGGTTCTATGCGATTATGCATTGATTATAGAGAGTTGAACCGGTATTCTTGTGAAGAACAAATATCCTTTGCCTAGGATAGAAGACTTGTTTGATCAATTGAGAGGAGCCACTATCTTTTCGAAGATAGATTTGAGATCTGGCTATCATCAGTTGAGGATTCGGGATGAGGATATTCCCAAGACTGCTTTCAGGACGCGTTATGGACATTATGAGTTTGTAGTTATGTCCTTTGGCTTGACCAACGCGCTGCAGCTTTTATGGACCTTATGCACACACGGTTGTGGAGGTTCATTGACTCTTTTGTAATTGTTTTTATTGATGATATCTTAGTTTATTCCAAGACAGAGGAGTTGCACAATATACACCTTCGGGAAGTATTGACGTAGACTACGAGATCGGAGATTGTATGCCAAGTTCTCCAAGTGTGGGTTTTGGCCGAGGGAAGTGGCATTTTTAGGCCATGTAGTATCGAGTAGAGGAGTATCGTTGATCCCTCTAAGATTGAGGCGATTACTTAACCGGCCTAGACCGACTAGTGTGGTCGATATTCACGGTTTTCTTGGACTTGCAGGCTATTATAGACGGTTTGTGCAAGATTTCTCCAAGATTGCTTGACTTTGACACGTTTGACCCAGAAGGGGGTTGATTTTGTATGGTCTGAGGATTGTGAGAGGAGCTTTGAGGAGCTCAAGAGGAGGCTTGTAACAGCACCTGTTCTAGTGTCACCTGATAGGACTGGTGGTTTGACGGTGTATACAGATGCTTCCCACGAGGTTTGGGATGTGTGTTGATGCAAGACGGGAAAGTTATAGCTTATGCTTCCGTCAGTTGAAAGAACATGAGAAGAAATATCCGACTCATGATTTAGAGTTGGCATTATTGTGCATGCATTGAAGATATGGAGGCATTATTTGTACGGTGAGAAGATTCTGATTTTTACTGACCATAAGAGTCTCAAATATTTCTTCACTCAGAAGGAATTGAATATGAGACAGCGGAGATGGTTAGAGCTCGTTAAGGATTATGACTGTGACATTCAGTATCATCCTAGGAAAGCTAACGTAGTGGCTGACGCGCTCAGTAGGAAGTCTTCTCATTCATCAGCTTTGTCAGCCATACCTTTGAGCTTGAGGTGGGATATGGAATGAGCTGAGATAACATTTCTGACTGCCGAGATCACTGTGAGTCTGGCTAGTTTGACAGTGGGGCCTACTTTGAGGCAGAGGATGATTGATGCACAGAGAGATGAGGTTCATTTGCAGGCCGGTTTTAGAGAGGCTGAGTCAGATATCCCTAGTTATTTTACCTTCTCTACAGACTTGCTCGATGTATCGTAAGAGGCTATGTGTGCCTTTAGGATCGACTTTTAGAAGGGAACTGTTGGAGGAGGCTCATAGTTCTATCTTCTCTATTCATCCAGGTAGTACGAAGATGTACAGGGACCTGAGAGAGCACTATTGGTGGCCGGGAATGAAGCTTGAGATTGCGAACTTTGTTAGTAGATGTTTGACTTGTCAGCAAGTCAAGGCTTTGAGGAAGAGTCCATCGGGTTTACTTAACCCTCTGAGTGTGCCAGAATGGAAATGGGAGGAGATTTTCATGGACTTTATCAGTGGTTTGCCGAGGACATCAAAGGGTTTCGATACCATTTTGGTGATTGTAGACCGCTTGACGAAGACAACACACTTTATACTTGGGAGGATCACCTACCCAGTGGAGACATGGGCACAGTTGTATTTACGGGAGATTGTTAGATTACATGGTGTGCCTATGAGGATAGTATCAGATCGGGACACTCGTTTTGTCTCGAAGTTTTGGCAGAGTTTGCATTCAGCCATGGGTACTGGCTTGGATTTTAGCACAGCTTTTCACTCCCAGACAGATGGTCAGACCGAGAGAGTTAACCAGATTCTGGAGGATATGTTGAGGGCTTGTGTTCTTGATTTTGGAGGCAGTTGGGATTCTCAATTGTATTTGGTAGAGTTCGCTTATAATAACGACTACCAGGCTACTATTGAGATGGCACCATTTGAGGCACTTTATGGTAGAAAGTGTCGATCTCACTCACTGGGATGAGGTTGGGGAAAGAAGGCTTTTGGGACCGGAGTTGTTACCGATTGACTAGTCGGTCGATTGACTTGATTAGAGAGAGGATGAGGGTTGCTCAAAGTTGACAGAAGAGTTATGCAAATAGACGACGTAGTCCACTTGAGTTTTCAGTGGGGGACCACGTGTTTTTGAAGGTAGCACCTATGAAGGGTGTTATGAGATTTGGGAAGAAAGGTAAGCTGAGCCCTAGGTTCATTGGCCCTTTCGAGGTACTTGATCGAGTAGGAGCAGTAGCTTACAGGTTGGCTTTACCACCTTCTTTATCGGCAGTTCATAATGTATTCCATGTATCTATGCTTCGGAAGTACATGGCAGATCCTTCTCACGTGATTGATCACGAGCCGATAGTTTTGGATGCTAACATGTCTTATGAGGAGACACCAGTTGAGATTCAAGCATTCGAGCAAAAGGTGTTGAGAAACAAGACTATTCGCTTGGTTAAGGTCCTTTGGAGGAATCAAGTGTCTGAAAAAGCTACGTGGGAGCGTGAGGATGATATGCGGGCAAAGTATCCTCAGCTTTTCACTTAGTGAGTTTACTTTTTGGAGACGAAAAGCCTTTTTAGGGGGGTTGACTGTAACGTCCCGTTATTTTGTGATAAAAAAAAACTTTTATTTATTTTATTTCAATTTAAGTAATTAAAGTTTATTTATTTATCGGTAATTTAGAATTTTCAGTTTATTTCGGTTTTAATCTTTTAATTGACCTTTTTAGTTTATTTTCGTTTTAATGGTATTAATAATTATTAACAGGCCAATTAATAATTATTAATCACCATTGGGATAGTTTGAGAAGTTCGGGATTCGTTTTTAAGCCAAAAGTCATAAAAGGACGCAACCGTCATTTCCAAAATTCCTAAATATCTAAACACTATTCATTAATCTTCTTTAAAATGCCATTAACCACAAACTTGACCAAAATCATCTCATCGTTTAAGTAAGAACTTAGGAGTCCTCAAGGAAAGTATCGAATCTTAGAAGATTCTAAGTTAGATTCGTTTCTAAGCTTAGGTTGGATCATTAGAGGTTAGAAGATCCAAGCTTGTTCTTAGAATGGTTAATAGATTAATCGTTCGTGTTATGATTCTACTTTATTATTGATGCCGGAGTTCGATCGACATATCGTTCGTCCGAGATTGCTATCTATTTTACTTTATGTCATTTACTTTATATCTTTTACTTTATGCCCCTTTACTTTATGCTTGTATCGACTACTTAAATTCCGCATTTTATTTATTTACGCTATAACACATCATATTGCATCATAACATTTCGCATCATGGAAAATAAGTGTGAAAGTGAGAAAGAATGAATGGGAGAACGATGGATCCTACGGGATAGACCACGTTACCTTCATTGAAAGAAAAGAGAAAGTGAGAAAGATATGAATGGGAGAATGATGGATCCTACGGGATAGACCACATTACCTTCATAGAAAGAAAAGAGAAAGTGAGAAAGAAAAGGAGGGAGAACGATGGATCCTACGGGATAGACCACGTTACCTTCTTCATGCATAAGGGCATATGCGAATCCTACGGGATGCTCTCATGCATTCATATATATGTTCGATGAAAGAGAAAAGTGAGATGTTTAGTTGATGCCAAGTTTATTTAATTTTATTACTTATGACATAACAAAGTAATGGATGAGGATTGACTACTGGTGTTAGCAATATAATCCCTTGGAAAGTTTAGAATAGAATGACCTAGACTTTGGAGAATTCTAAGGAAGTTTGTGTCAGTTAATTGGACACAAATCGAAATGCGAGTTTGAGGTCTATCTTTACTTTTTATGCTTATTATTCTCACTGGGCTTAGTTTGTTAGCTCATGATATTACAACCAATTTCAGGTAATGCCCTGGCTAGAGGCCGTGGAAGGGGAGATGGTGCTGCGTGATCGAGGGATGCTGACTTCGAGATGGACTCGTTTTTATAAAGTATATGTAAATATTTTGTGAATTTCAAGACTTTGATGTTGTATTTAGCTCATAAGAGCTTTTGATGTGGTTTTATGATATGAAATATTTGAACTCCTGATTTGGGACTTAAAGTCCATGTGAATTTATTAGATTGAAAAATTAGGATGTAAACAGGTTTTCGGCATGCCAATTTTCAAACAAAACCACGCAAAATTTTCTTAAAATAAAAGACTTCCGCTGTTTTCTCTAATTTAATTTATTTAAAAAGTGACGGGTCGTCACACGATGTCTCACTACGCCCCAGGTCACAAGATCAACCCACATTCGAGCCATAGCTCATTACAATTTCAACTATCTCAAAATCACTAGCACCCGGGCCATTTATCACATAGCACACCGGAGCTCAGCACCTTTTCACGGTAACCACGTGTAACGTCCAACACCCACACATTGTTACACGGGTTAATCACATCTCTGCCACGGTAACCACGTGTAACATCCAACACCCATACACCGTTACACGGGTTACAACCTCATGGCCACATGTCGAAAGTATGAAATGCATGAATGATGTGTTATGAGATGAAATAAGATGGGCATGCTTACTTTCGGTAAACATTGTATATCAAATTCTCATTTCAATGGCACAAGTAGAACAATTCCTCCAAGCACCATAAGACTCAATCATTATACGTATTAAGATTCACATAACCCGTAGTGCACATATCAAGCATCTCCCCCTTTAAGCTTTTCCACAACTAACCATCGAGCATAACCAGAACAATACGACAGGTATACATATGACTCGATCATTACTCACATAATGCTCAAAATTCACATAATCACATGGTTCACATTCACACTTTTCTCTATTATCTCATTCGTAACTATTCCTCGGTCACAGGAGTTTGATACTCCTGTGACACCTGATAGCTCAGGGGCGTTAGGGGATACACAGGTATCCAATACACATGTCCCCATCATCTCGACCACGTCATCAGCAGCATCAGACACCCAGGCCATTGAGCAAATACCGATCACCGGGGTTCTTTTGCGGCTGACCAGAAAATAGTGAGTACAATTTACATTTTCTGTTTAAATTATTAATTTTTTAACTTATAAAAAATTAATTTTGTTCCTTTTTTATAGATTACATCCATCGGGTAAGGTTTCCCGAGTTTTCACAGACGTTTTCAAGAAGAGTCTCAAGTTCGGGAAATGGAAAGAGATTTCTGATATCGCCAAAATACGGTGGTTTCAAACCTGGAAGGTAAAACTTGTATTTTTTATAATTTGATTTTAAAATTTTTTTAATTTCTAACAAATTTAAGACTTTCTTATTTTTTCAGACACACTTTACGATCCCTCCAGGAGCTCACCGATGAGATTATTTACGCCACTCGGAGCGGAATGGCGGGGAAACGTTATCGGGACACCATCTACAAAGCAAAGGGTAAACCAGCCGAAAAGCTTTTGTGGATGACAGAGGAGGCTCTTCTGAAGCTACTGGCGGATGCTCAGACTGAGGAGGAGTTGCGCATTTCTAAAATCAACTCGGTCAACCGACTGGCCAACCCGGCTTTGCACACAGGTGGGACTCGTAGTCACGACGAGCATTACGAGATCTTGGTAAGTCATTGTACTATTTCGTTAATATCTTTAATATTCTCAATTCATGTTTAACTAATCTCTTATTTTTCTTCTTTTCATCTCAACAGACTCGGGATGGACGTGAGGTACCCCCGATTGAGTTGTTCCTCCATCTGCATACGAAGGGCCACGATGGGTTTACTTATGTAGATGATCGAGCTCGAGACATACATGTTAGTTTCGTCTTTTTCGTGCTTTTTAATTTATTTAAAATATTTCTTTTTTTAATTACTCATATGTTTATTGTTATTTTTTGTAGGGAAAAGTTAAAGATAAGCTCGAGTCGTTATTGCCCACTCCTGAGTCTCAGCCTACTCATGAGAACCATCGTGATGCTTTCCTTCTGGCCGTTGGTGGTGTGAAGCCTGATGGTTCATCCGGGTCTTGGCGCTTATGGGAGGGGAGCTTTATGCGGACCACCCGCGTTCTTCGACTTGCATGCGTCTTGAGACGGAGGCTTTGAGGAAAGAGAACGAATCATTGCGTCTGCAGATTCAAGCTAACGAGATCCGCTTTCAGGCCCATACAGACGATCTTCAGGCTCAATGTAACAATATTATGGCTCAAATGCAAGCATTTATGCTTCAACATAGGGCTCCCTGCACAGGGTCTACTTCTCATCGCCCGGATGACGATATATGACGAGCGCTCCTTAGTTCTTTGTTTTTTGGGATAATTTAAATTGCTTTTGGATATTTTTTTTTGGATGGAAACATTTAATTTGTTTTGGATATTTTATTTTGGATGGAAATATTTATTTCATTTTGTTTTAATTTAAAAAAAAAATATTTAAAAATTAATTTTAAATATTAAATATTTAAATATTATTTTTTAAATATTATTTTTTTAAAATTAAAAGTGGAAATAGCGACACAAAACGTCTCTAAATATTTCAAATACAGTTTTATCAACTTTTTTTAGCGATACATTTCCTCTCTAAAGCCGCTTTATTAGACACTCAATACGTCTCTAAATATTTCAAATACAGTTTTATCAACTTTTTTTAGAGATACATTTCGTCTCTAAAGTCGCTTTATTAGAGACTCAATACGTCTCTAAATATTTCAAATACAATTTTATCAACTTTTTTAGCGATACATTTCGTCTCTAAAGTCACTTTGTTAGAGACCCAATACGTCTCTGTTTTAGAGATGTAATTTGTCTCTAATATTAGAGACAAACTCTCACTCTCAATATAGCGACACATTGAGTCTCTAAATTTTAGAGATGTAATTTGTCTCTAATTTTTAGAGATGTATTTCGTCTCTAAATGGTCAACATTTATTGGCGTCCCATTATCTATTTTGTCTCTAATAGCGATAAATTTCGTTGCTAAAATGAAGAAGCGACACCATTTTCAGAGATGGAATGTTTCGTCTCTAATTTCGTCGCTATTTTTAATTAGAGACGAATTGCGTCTCTATACCCGGGTCTCAAAATGCAGCTTTTCTTGTAGTGTTATTTCTCATAATTAATTTAGAATTTAGTTATTTAGTTTTTCATAATTTTATTTATTTAGTTTCATAAATCACATCACCCTAAATTATCATTGTCTTTATTTTTCTTTAAACTATTTGTTAAACACCTCGTTAAATCACTAATCCTCGTGGGAACGGTCTTTCTTATCATTTTATTACTTGTTAGACTACGTGCACTTGCGTAACACAATTTCACACAACAACGAGCTCCATCATGCTAGTAGGCCAAGATCGATTTCCAATCCCTCGATCAATCTCTTCCACCAAATAGCCATCAAACGGTTAGAAACTTCTACGCCATTGATTTCAACGTTAGTCGATAAAGGAGGAGAAAGAATATGACGAAGGAGGAGAAAGAATAAGAAGATGAGAGATATTTAGGTTAAATTTCTTTTTCATTAAATATGAATTCCTAAAATCAAGGTAGAATGATTTAAATTTAAAATAAATAATTAAATAAGTTTTAAATTTAAATTATATGTAATTAATAAGATATGGTTATCAGAAGAGATAAAAGGGTGAGATAGGAAAAAATAAAATTAGAAACCACCATATCACCATCATAAATGGTGTTTTTTGGGTAAAAATGAAATAATATCATAACCTCCAGCATTTTTGTAATTGGGTTAATTAAACCGATTATTAATGTAATTAATTCAAAATAAAATAGTTAGAATTTTACTTTTTATAAGAGAATATTACAATTGTAAGTTGGAAGGTCAAAAAACATCAATGAGAGTCAATTAAGGTTCTAACCTTAAACGATATAACTTTAAGTTTGAAGCCCTTGAGAGATTGAGAAAATACTGACATGTATAGTCAAAAGGTACATAAGTTATGGACAATATATTATCTAATGATATTATATCTAGTATTCAAAGCAAATTTTGTGACAACCCAATTGAATTTAAAATTAATTTAATCTTCAACTATTTATAAAATAAAGCTTTAACCATGTAATTTTTTAAGAATGCTATATATCTTTTATATATATATATATATAAAAGATATAAAATCTATTTAAAAACACCATAGAGCTTATGAAAATCAAGAAAATATCAAAAAGTGATTTTTAAAAATATCCAATTTGATTTTAGGGGCTCTTGCGAAAATAGCAAAAATAGGTTTAATATTTGTAAAAATAGCAGGAAAAAAACATATTTGCAAAAATAGCAGAAAAATTTAATTCACATCTAAAAAATTACAAAATTGCCACTAGTAATCAGTGATTAGTAATCACTCATTATTGATATCCTGATATTTTATGCAGTAATCACTGATTACCACTGATTATTTTATAAGTTATCACTGATATCTCTGATAACATGAATGAGGGTTTTTAAAAATCTGCTATATTTGCAAATACTTTTTAAAACTGCTATATTTATAAATATTGCTAAAAATTCTGCTACCCAATGAAATTTTCCTTGATTTTACCTAACAAAGAGATAACTTGAAATTTTATTTTAAAAAAAAATTGACAAATACAAATTTAAAAGAAATTATCTAAAATAGCATATTTTAAATATGTATTTTCATTTATGTGTTTACTTTTAATTGTTTATTTAAATAGAGATTCCCACACTTATTTTTTATTATTTAAAAACAAATTTTAAAAATAAAAAGATTAGTTTTGAAAATTTTACTTTTTTTTATTATTATTTTAAATATTTGATCAAGATTTTAAAACGATAACAAAATATATGAACTGAATAACCAACCGATTTTTTTTATTAAAATTTTTTTAAAAAATTGATATTTAATGGTTAAAATAAAACAATGAACGATAAAAAATATTAGTGTTTTAATCAATGTCATTATGTAGATAATTTGATTTATAGGCAGTTATTTATAAAATCTAATTTGTAAATGATCGCTAATATATTCAAATAATGCTTGCAAGTTTATAAAATGTCAATATATATACCAAATATATATGATAAGTTTATTGATTTTTTTTCTTTATATTTCAATAGAACCCAACATCTAAATCGGCTTCTAAAAATTAAGTTTTCACATAAATTAAATTCAACACATATAATAGTAAATCAATAATTTTCATAACTATCAAATCAATATATATATATATATTAGTCTTTAACTTTCAAAAATAAAATGTATTTACTAATAAAATCATGAAAAAAATATGTATTCTATTTACTAATAGAATACATATTTTTTGTTAACCTTTATTTTTAAAAATAAATTTTATGTACTAATAAAATTATCATTATAATTTTTTTTAGAATACGTATATATTTTTATTTTAGTTTAAATTTTTTTAAAAACTAATAACTAATAAAGTCATCATTATCATATTTCTCCTTTTTTTTAATTTTATTTTTACAAGCTTTTTTTTTACTTAAGAAATAGATTTAGATTGAAATTTGAAATTTGAAATTGTAGAATTCATATAACCATTGAAAAATTATAGTATGTGTAATTTATCAATTATCTAGAAGGTATTTTGGTCTAAAAATATTTCCCCAACTCGTTAGCTTTTTTAAAAAAAAGACAAACTTGAACTTTTTCCTAAACCACAATTCATTCATATCATCAAAATGCAAGTAGGAATGGAGAACTCCATCTTACTCTATTCAGCCTTTTCATTTCTTAGTATTGGTCTCGTTTTTGCCGTAAAGTTTTTGTTAGCAAGAAAAAAGCTCCCTCCATCTCCACCAGGTTTTCCGATTATAGGTCACCTCCATCCTGCTTAAGCATCCTGTTCATAGAAGTTTACAAACTCTCTCCCAAAAGTATGGTCCAATCTTTTCTCTCCGATTTGGATCTCGTTTAGTCGTCGTCTTATCGTCACTAAAGATTGCCGAAGAATGCTTCACCAAGAACGATGTGGTTTTCGCGAATCGCCTGGACTTTCGTTGTGGGTTCATTCCTGAGTTACAACAACACCAGTGTGGTCGGTCTTCCCTATGGCGATCTCCTGGCGTAAACTACGTCGATTTTTTTCTCATGAAATACTTTCTACTAGTCGCCTTCAAATGAATTTCGGTGTTCGGACAGGATGAAGTGAGGAGAATAGTAAAGAAATTATTTGATCAAACTTCAAACGGCCATGATTGTTTTGCAAAGGTGGAGTCAAGTCTATGTTCAAAGAGCTAACGATAAATGCAATATTTAGAATGGTGGCAGGGAAGCGATATTACGGTGAAACAGGTGATGAAGCGAAGACATTCAAAGTTATTGTTGATGATCTTTTCGAATTTTCGTTGTTACCTTATGCAGGAGATTTTTTTGCCAATTTTAAAGTGTATTGATATTCAAGGTATCATGAAGAGAGTAGAGAAGCTTCACAAAAGGGCGGATGAATTTTGGCAAAAACCGATCGACGAACATCGAACAAATAGAACTAGTATTAATGAAGAAATGGAGATTAGTGTGATTTCCCATTTCCTCAAGTTGCGGCAGGAATCACAGAGTGACCGCTATAATGATGAAGTTATTAAAGGCATTATTTTGGTACGTTTGTGTTAAGATATATGATTAAATTTGCTTTTACCGATTAGTTTAGGCTTTCGGGTCATATTTTAGTCTATTTATACAATCATGTATATGTGCAGACAATGATACTTGCCGCCACCGAATCGAGCGTCCGTGAGCATTGAGTGGGCAATGTCAAATCTATTGAACCATCCATCGATTATGACCAAAGCCAGGAGTGAAATAGAATCCGTAATTGGCAAAGATAACTTGCTGGAGGAATCGGATCTTTCAAAATTAAGCTACCTAAGATGTATAATTCTAGAGACGTTTGGTTGCATCCTTGCCCGCTTATTGATTCCGCATCGGTCTTTTGTTGATTGTACCTTATCGAATATCATATACCAAGCTAATACACTATTAATGGTTAATCTATGGGACATTCATAGGGATCCAACATTATGGAATGATCCATTGAGTTTTAAACCAGAGAGGTTCGAAAATGGTGAAGTTGAGGCTCAAAAATTAATGTTGCCATTTGGTATGGGAAGGAGAGCTTGTCCAGGATCTGGATTGGGGCACCGAGTGGTGGGTTTAGTTGTCGGGACTTTGATTCAATGCTTTGAATGGGAGAGAATTGAAGGTAAGGAAATAGATATGAGTGAAGGAAAAGGAATCAGTATGCCCAAAGCTCAACCACTTGAAGCATTGTGTAAACCACGACCTATCGCAACCAAACCAATCGCTTCAACTTATTGAAGAAATTAGTCTAGGTCGTTAATCAAATTTTCATCTTCAAAATAAAATGTTCTTAAATTGTATGGTTGATCGTTTTGTTAGCCTCTCATTGGTTACTATGTGAGGCATAAAAAAGTGTATGAGGGCATGTTTTTGGTGTTTTTTATTTATTTAGTAAAATAAGCATTTTAGTAAAACTAGTTAATTACCATGTGTGAGCCACGCAGGTCACCCAATTTTATTTAGCTTTCAATTGTATAATATTTATGTCATAGTATATAATCTATCACTACAAAAGAAAGAGGCTTCCCTGACACAAGCTTAAGTCGGCGAAGATCATCCTCACGTCAACAATAACATTTGTTGACGTAAGCCTTGTGTCGGTGAGTGCATCAGTGTTGTTCAATCACAAATGTCTAATTTTGAGCATCGCCAAAGCGATCAAAAGACGCGCTGAGGATGTGCATGCATCGCAATGCCCTGGCATTGCCGACACATTGGAAATTATCGACGTATGCACTTGCTTCGGTATCTAGGTTACCTTTTTTTTTTTTTAATAACCCTTTTGCCGACACAATTGCATTGGTAATGTGCTACTTTTTTAAAAAAAAATGTTAGTTATAGACTCCCCAAACTTCACCTGTTTCAATCATATATAATTTTCATATCCTAAAAAAAAGAAAATAAACTTAAATAAGACTTGAATCATTGCATTTCATCAAGTAGAAATATTGTTATGTTTTTAAACATGCATTAATTTTATTATGATAAAAGAAACAAAATTTATATTTAAAGGTTACAAGGAAACATAAAAGTCCCTAAGCATCACTCCCAAACAAAATTTATATTTAAAGGTTACAAGGAGTTAGGCCATTTCTTCCAAAAGCTTTCTTGTCTTTTCATCACATTCCAAATCTCATTGAGCATGATGTTCATGAAGTTGTCGGGTCGTTTCATCCTGTTGGGTTATTTTTTCCCACATCTCCTCCATAGTCTTAAGGGCTTCATCGAGTATATGTTACGTATGGATCTCCGTCTATATATGATGGCCAAAATGAGCTCAAAGAAGCACGACTTCGAGAGAGGTTTAGGACCTCAACCCATACCTCTCCTAATGTGATCTATGACCCAACAACTTTGCCATGTCGTTGATATCACGAAAAGGTGGTCTTAATTCTACCATGTCTAACATATCCCCACTCTCGGGGACCAGTGGTGGATTCATATAATCAACCATCTCATTCTATACCAAGAAAAATGCATGAAATGAGTTTTAAAAAAATAAATTGTAAAGAATAATGCAAAACTTTAAATGATTAAACCTATGTATTGCTCTATAGCCAAGTCGCTCACCCACTGGATTGGTGTGTATGAATATTGTTTCGCCCACACATAGATCCATGTAGTATTTGGATTCTCTTCAAGCTGGACAAATTCACATAAAAATATAATATATATATATATATATATATATATATATATACATATACACACACACATAACTAGAGTTAAAAACAATAGTTAATATAGTTGAATACTAATAGTTTACCATCTCATAATGCTCATCTCATTCAATTTCGAGTTGCACTTGTGCTTGTATGATATTTGTGCTCGAGATTGACTCTTTTGCATACACAACTTCTATACAACATGAATTATAAGTAAATTTACTCATAAATAAGTATATTAAGCATTAAATAGTACAAATTTACCTTAAAGGCAGTTGATTCCCACTTGTGGAGTAATATCTCCCAACCTCTTCACAATACACTCTCGGAAACCTCATGCTTTTTACCTGCTTCGAATCAAAATCTAATACGTTCCACTATATATTCAAAGTCACACTCTCAGTCCTATAGACAATATCATTTCCCACATAAGTGACTTTTCATAAGTGGTTTGTTATTATAGTTGGATGTTATACCGATTTAACCCTTATAATATATCTGTTACATAAGTGCCTTCTAATTCTCTAATGAACAACCTTATATAGTCTTGATTATACATTTGACTAGTTCCTGGATCAGAGAAATATACGGCCTTATTATTCAAGCCTTGAATCAATCCTTAAGAGAACCATTTATCTATTTTCCAACTAACGAAAAAAGAGTGAATTCCTTATATATTATGGTATTATCTTCTCAACCACTTGCATGATCTAATCCACAAAGAGGGAGGTATTGAGCGTACTATTTCTGAGTCACTCTCACCCATGCAAATCAAAAGTCTATCTCATGCAAACACGATTTTATAATCCACTCATGATTAAGGTCAATTATATATGACAAACTTATCGATGTATAAAGTATCTCTCTAAACGATCTTAATATATTGACTTAGTTTCATCTGAATATTATGATTATTAAGTTTTACGAATATTACTTTTAAACATTTTTATGAATTTGTTTGAAGAAAATATTAGTTTAATAAAAATTCCACTCACTGAGCCTTTTTAGCTCATTCTTTTCAAATGGTTTTTCCCCACAGGTAGCATTCGGGTTTCAGAGACGATCGAGCCTACAACGAGCATATTTGCTACCCATTTCGCTTCAGCTCAGCTAGTACATGAATAATTTTAGTTTATAATATTTTCTTACTACAGTCATGTTTAGTTTGCCTTGATGGTAGGTGTTGTGTGACGACCCGACTTGTTCAAAAGAAGCCGGTCGCGGTTACGCAAGCGGAAGCAAATAGTTTAAACCCAAAACAATACTTTTATAAAATATTGAAAATTTCGGCATGAAGTATTCTTAAAGCTCATGCCTCACATACAATACAAAATAAACCTGTTTTTCCAAAATTCATCGGCTCGTCGGCCGGTTCAAAGTTTCATAAAACTATACTAAAGTAAAGCTCGGTGCACCGATTTTAAAGTATCATACAAACATAATATACATAATGTTTAACTCAATATCAAAAGAAAACGTAAGTCAAAGCTTGACTCCTAAACTTCCAAAATATAAAGTTCGCGTGCCCGGAGACCAATCCAAAAGCTCCACCTCGTCATAGTCAACGAGCACCACCTGTCGCTCCACGCACTCGTCCCCGAGCGTTACCTGAAAGGTGATATAGAGCACCTTTGAGCATTACACTCAGTGAAAACAAAAAGAATATGAATAGTGATGCGGGATGACCGTGACAAAGTGCAAAAATACATAACAACATGCTCAAAAGTGAATGAAGTACACATGCTTTATATTTGGATAATAGCAACTAGTCATAATATTTTTAAAACATAATTTCCTTCTCTTTGATACCACAAGCATTGCCATCATGAACCCGGCGTCTCACTACGCCCATATTACAATTCAATCATTCCTTGAGCCGTAGCTCATCTCAGTTTTCAAACTATCTCAATTTACTAGCACCCGGGCCATTCTTTACATAGCACACCGGAGCTCCATCACCTCTCCACTGTAGCCACGTGTAACGTCCAACACCCACACACCGTTACACGGGTTAATCACATTTCCACCACGGTAACCACGTGTAACGTCCAACACCCATACATCGTTACACGGGTTACAACCCCATGGCCACATAATGATCACATGATATGCATGAATGGCATGTATGACATGAAATGGGTTAAACATGCTTCTTCACAACATTGTTATATAACGAGACTTAGAATCAACAAGGTAAATAGATCTACTTATCAAATCCGGCATATGTCATCAATCTTTGCTCATACAATGTTCAAGTCTCACATATTCACATGGTTCGTAATCACAACTAATTTCCGAGCATAATCAAGAAAAGTATCACATATGCATAACTAGCCCAAATCCAGCAAATGACCCATTCATAGATTAAGAACATGAGAATAAAGCAATTAGACATGCTTGAATGATCTCCTAGTCAAAAACAATAATTCTCGTTTAGGCTATCAAGCATTTCGACTCATTAATCCAATACCGGAAACGATATCTCTTCTCGTTAATTCACTTTTCCAACTTTACCATCCCAACCACCATTCATTATCAATCATAACCACAAACTCCATTCCCGACACAGTTCGAAGAGAAACGGGAATGCCACACCAATCACTCTTCCAGATTCTTTTTGTTCTCACCTTGAAGTTGACTCCACGTGTATCCACTCACTTTCGGCCTACAACAAGTTAATTCATAAATGTTTAGGCTAATATAAACATTACAAATCAGCCTTAACAACCACAAATAGCCCCGAACCCGGTTAGTGACACAAGTGCCAAAACTAGTTGATTCGGGATGCAATTTTCGGTCAAACAAGGAGTACTTATGAAATAATCATTGGATTGTTGCTCTAAAGTGGTTTCCTTGTTAAATACATATATTTAAACACCCAAATGCTCCAGAATTGATAATCCTTCAATAAAAGTCAAGAAACTCACAAAACATGAAAACTAGTCAAATAAAAGTGCAACTTTTTGTCAACTTGGAAATTTACCCAAAATTCACTAAATTGATCTTCCAAAGTGTTTTCCATGTATAAAATATACATATAAACATCCAAACTTTCCAGAATTAACAACTTTTAAGATTCAACAAAGAAACACCCAAAACTAGCTAAGTATGAAAACTAGTTTTTAGGCCAATTTTGACAACTTCTCAAAAATCACCCTCTTACCTTTCCAAGTTGTTTTTCATGTGGAATTTATCCATATAAACACACTTACTTTCCAGAATCAATAATTTCAAAGTAAAACCATGGAAAACCTTACTTTAAAGAAGCTAGAAATTCCAAAACATTGTCATTTTAAGGTGTTTTCAACATGAGTTTATCCCTGGCCTTTGGTTCCTCTTAACTTTGATAAACATGCATCTTACAATCATATAAACAATCTTAAGTTCCCGAATTGAGAAGTTCAAAGTGATAGTCAAGAAATCCTAAAATCAAAGAACACCAAAAGCTTCAAAAACCTCCATTAATGGAGTTTTGTAAAAGCTTGAACTCACTTTTGTCTTTTACCTTTTAAAGAAGCTTAGGAGATGAAACTTAAAGTTCATAACATGAATTACCTCACCAATTCCAGAATTTATAAATCAAAAAGACCCTTCATAAACATCCTTGAAGAAACTTCAATCAAAACTATGGAAAGTTTACCAAAAATGAAATTCTAGGTTAGTAGTTACCTTGAGTTTTGATCAAATCTACTTCCAATACTTGCTTGAATCTTCCTAGGTTGGTTATTCCTTCACAATCCAACAAAAACCCAAAGGAATTTGACAAGGGATCAATGGAATTGGATGAGAAAAGAAAAGAGAAAAGATGAGGGAGAGAGGGGGGGGAATGAAGGGACTTTTTTTTTAATTTTCTTTTCTTATTTCCTTTTATACTTTTGTTATTCCTTAATTAAAAATGTCAACTAAAATCAATTTTCCACCAAGTCCTTCCACCTCTTCCATTTAACACCAAGCCCTTCCACCTCCTAAATTTATTTCATACCCCTTCTCTTCTTTCTTTTGCTAACTAGCCCTCACTAAAAAATTAACTATGGTTAACTTTGCCCTTCAATTAAACTCCCACCCATAGTTAAACTAACCATGGTTAAATACTAATTAACCAAAAATACTTATATTAAACAAATAAAAGAAGTCAAAATAAGGACACATTCTTAAATATACTACAAATATTTTCCAGGTCCTTACATCAGACTAGTGTGACTGATGCTGCGAAAACTCTGAAGGAGTATGTCAAGTATAATACTCCTGAGTTTGATGGTACATCTACCGATCCGGCTGATGCGGAGAGGTGGATTACCAGGATTGAGAGAATACTTGGGTTTATTAAGTGCCCAGATCAGCTAAAGGTTCACTGTGGAACCTACTCATTAGTTGATGATGCACTTTACTGGTGGAATGGTTTAACCAATACTCTTAGCCCTGATTTGCTTGTTAGTTGGGAGATGTTCAGGGAGAAGTTCTTTGAGAAGTACTATCCTGAGGAAACACGTGACCAACTAGAGATTCAGTTTCTTACTCTCAGACAGGGTAACGGGTCTGTTGTGGATTATGAGAGAGAGTTTGACTGGTTGTCAAAGTTTGCCACCAGACAGGTTATTGATCTTGAGAGTAAGAAGAGGAGATTTATCGTAGGTTTGAGGGCAGAATTACGAGGACAGGTACGAGCCTTGCAACCTACCATCTTTGTTGACTGACTTTGATATCATTTTGGAGATGGATTGGCTATCAGCCAACCACGCCATTTTCGGTTGTAGTGAGAAAGTGGTAGACTTTATTGGTCCATGTGGGACTAGTTTACGCTTTCACGGGATCCGAGGTAGGGTGACCTCGTGGTTATCTCGGTGATCCAGGCTAGAGCACTTTTGTATGATGGTGCTTGGGGTTACTTAGCTAGTGTAGTTGACACATCCGTTAGTGTGACCACCCTAGTTTTCGTACCCGTTGTGAGGGATTTCGTTGATGTTTTCCCTGATGAGTTACCTGGTTTGCCACCGGTGAGGCGGTTAGACTTCCAGGATAGAGGTGATACCGGGGACAACGCCATTGTCCCAGGCACCTTATCGTATGGCACCAGCTGAGCTCAGAGAGTTGAAAAGTCAGTTGCAAGAACTTTTAGACTTGGTTAAAGTTCTATGGAAGAACCAAGTATCATCAGAGGCTACGTGGGAACGTGAGGACGAGATGCGAGCGAAGCATCCTCATCTTTTCACTTAGGAGCTTACTTTTCGGGGACGAAAAGCTCTTTAAGGAGGGTAGTCTGTAACGTCCCGTTACTTTTAGAGGTAAATTTTTTTTTTATTTTATTAATTTATTATTTTTATTTAATTAAAGCTTTTAAAATTAGTTAAAATTAGTAATTTTCAGTTTTATTAGTTATTTCCGTCCGAAAATCCTTTTTATCATTTTAATTCGTTTCGGTGACTCTAATAATTATTAACGGGCCAATTAATAATTATTAGACACCTTTAGATTTATTTAAGACCGTCGGGTTTCGATTCATAAGTCAAAAGTCATAAAAGGGCAAAACCGTAATTTCCAAACTACCAAAATATCTAAATTCACTATTCCATCATCTTTAAAAGTCACAAAATTGACCAAAACTTGTCATTTTTCCTTGCCATTGCCGTGAGCAACTTCAAGCCATGGATGAGAATTTCTTTTCTTCGTTTCTCATTCGTTTCTCGGCGGATCGTCGTGTTTTCGGTTGCGTTGGATTGGTAGGGACGAGGGCTACCTATCCAACCTAGCTTTTCGAAGTTTCCCGTTCCCTAAAGGAAGTTCCAAAAAGTAAGTTTTCAAACTTTTTAGGTGGTTTTGTTCGTTTTTTATTGTAAATGAGTTTTGAAGTTGAAATCATGAATTTCTATCATGAAATTTGACGATTTTGAACCCGGATTTTCGAAAAACACTATTCATCCGAAATCACTATTCACCCGAAAAACACTATTCACCCGAGACACTATTCATCCGAAATCACTATTCACCCGAAAATGCAAACTTGTTCTCATATTAGATATGAGTTGTAATATGTTGTGCAATTGGTGAATTGTAGGTTTGTAATTGTCGTGTGGATTCGACTTCGATTCTTGGATACTCGACTTAAAACCTAAGGTGAGTTTAAAAGGGAAGTTAGTAATTTTATGAATTACATTTCGATATGATATTGTTTATCGATGTTAAGAGGGAATTAGCTTCTTAGAATTATAGTTGGTTGGAGACTTTAATTCGGAAGTGTGTGTGGAGAAAGTTGGACTTTTGGTTAGTTTGATGATTAGAGATCATCGGGGAGGTTTGGAAGTATGGTAATGTGATTTAGAGATGTTAGATGAAAGTGGAAATGGAAGTTACTTTGATTGATTTGAAAGTTACTTGGATGGATTTGGAAGTAAAGTAATTAGAAGATGCACTTGAGTAGTAACTCGTGTATTCTAGTTAGTTAGGTTTCTAATTAACTTAGTAGACTTTTTCGGAGTTTACCTAACTTATTGGAGACCTAGGGCACAATGATTCACACATGGTAGTATGTTGATTTGATCCATATGTAATCATGGTGTGATGACTTGTGGGGACCTTGAGCACTTTGATTCTGCACGTGATAGTATGTGATTTTGATCCATATGTAATCATGGTGAGATGATTAGTGGGATAGTACATGGTAGTATGTGATTTTGATCCATATGTAACCATGGTACTATGGTTTGTAACTATTACATGGTAGTATGTGATTTTGATCCATATGTAACCATGGTACTATAGTTTGTGATACGGCACATGATAGTATGTGACACGCTCCATACGGTATCATGGTGCGATGAATTGTTATATGGTGAAATTCCTGATACCTATGGTGAAATTCCTGATACCTATGGTGAAATTCCTGATACCTATGGTGAAATTCCTGATACCTATGGTGAAACTCCTGATATCCGATGATTGAGATATGGTACATGGTAGTACGTGGATTCGGATCCGTACGTACCATGGTATTATGATCTATGATACGGCACATGATAGTATGTTGATTCGGATCCATACGTATCATGGTGCGATGGTTGTGATATGGTATGACCGTACGTGGTATGTTGATTCAGATCCATACGTATCATGGTGCGATGGTTGTGATATGGTATGACCGTACGTGATATGTTGATTCGGATCCATACGTATCATGGTGCGATGGTTGTGATATGGTATGACCGTACGTGGTATGTTGATTTCGATCCATACAATAGCACGATACGATGAAACTTATTTGGTAATAAAGATAGTTAATGTTATTTTTTTTACTATTCTTTAGAAACGTGTAGTGAGACTTAGTTGTGAATGTTAATTTTACTTTAAGTCTTTATTTTCCATCTCATGGTATTGAATGACGAATACGGGTAGTATGTTACTACCGTATGTTTATATGGAAATTGGAATGTGGTTATTGGTAGAAATGAACATTTAGGCCTTTGGACACGATTTCTGGTATGAGATTTAGTTCATAGGATTACTTGTTTTCATTTTACTCTCACTAGCATTGTTTGCTAATGGTGCTACACCACAATATTTTCAGGTAAAACCCGTCCTAAGAAGCGAGGTAGACGAAATGGTGTCGCTTGACTGTTCGAGGTGGTGTAAGGGACAATATTAAACACTTTTGATAAGCATTAGTAAAATGCTTGTAATCATATACTTTTTACATACTTTGTGTCATTTTGAGCCCGTGAAGGGTGTATGTGTAAAGTATTTTGATGTTTTTATGATTAAACTTTACTTTGGAATGTGCATTCCCGATTTATAGCTTTCTCTGGACTTTGGGTTGTAAAACAGGTTTTGGTTATTCGACTTTTAAACGAACCCATGCCGTTTTTCTTTAAAAATTAAGTCTTCCGCTGTGCATTTGAATTTAAAGAATTTAACGGAAAATCGGGTCGTTACAAATACAATCCTCTCTGGCACACCATGTAATTTAACAATCTTTCTCAAGTATAACCGTGCCTTAGTCTCAATTGGGTAAGTGATCCTCCCAAGTAAAAAGTATGCGGACTTCGTCAAATGGTCTACAATCACCCAAATGGTATTATATCCCTTCGACGTCCTAGGCAATCCATAAATAAAGTCCATGGAAAATCTCCTCCCATTTCCAATCCGGTATACTCAAAGGATTAAGATACCCCGATGGACTCTTCCTCAAAATCTTGACTTGCTGACAAGTCAAACACCAACTCACAAACTCCGCAACCTCAAGTTTTATTTTGGGCCACTAGTAATATTGTCTCAGGTCTCTATACATCTTAGTACTACTTGGATGAACAGAAAAGATAGAATCGTGAGCCTCCTCAAACAGTTCTTTCCTGAAGTCAACCCCATGGGTACACATAGCCTCTGACGATACATTGAACTACTATCAGTAACAAAAGAGAAATGACTAGGTGTATCCGACTCCGCCTCTCAAAATCTGACCTATAAATGAGCCTCACTCCTCTATGCCTCAATCATCCTTCGTCTCAAAGTAGATTTCAACGTCAGACTAGCTAATCGTACTGTAACCTCGGCAGTAAGAAAAGCTATCTTGGCATGCTTTATATCCCATTTCAATCTCAACGGTAAAGTAAACAAGTATGATGAATTCCTCATAAGTACATCTGCCTCTATGTGGGCTTTACCGGGATGGTACTGAATATCGCAATCATACTCCTTGACTAACTCCAACCACCATCGTTGTCTCATGTTTGATTCCTTCTGAGTGAAGAAATACTTGAGACTCTTGTGGTCTATGAAAATCATGATCTCTTTCTCATACAACTAGTGTCTCCAAATCTTCAAAGCATGCACAATCGCTGAGACTCCATATCGTGAGTCAGATACTTTTTCTCATGTTCCTTCAACTGACGGGAGCATAAGCTATAACTTTCCTGTGTTGCATCAAAACACAACCCAAATATTTCTTCGAAGCATTGGTATAAACTGTCAAACCACCAGTCCCATCGGGAGTCACTAGAACCAATACCGTCACAAGTCTCTTCTTAAGCTCTTCAAAGCTCTCTTCATACTCCTCAGACCATACAAAATTCACTCACTTTTTTGTCAAATGTGTCAAGGCCGATGCTATCTTGGAAAAGTCTTGCACAAATCGTCTATAATAACCGGCAAGCCCAAGAACACTACAAATCTCGGTCACACTAGTTTGATCTAGGCCAACTGCTCACCACCTCAATCTTAGAGGGATCCACAGTCACTCCTCTACTAGAAACCACATGGCCTAAGAATGCCACTTCCTTTAGCCAAAACTCACACTTAGAGAACTTTGCAAACAACTTTTGCTCTCGCACACCGTCAAAACTACTGGGATTTTCTGCCCTAAATCTTATGTGATCCAATTAAACTATAAATAAATAAATTATTCATTAGTAATATTTACATTGTCATTTATTATTATTTAATAAATGTAATACATCATAAGATGCAGAATTACATATGATAACTTAAAGTGAGCATGTGATGCGGGAAGATTCATTTAAGTTGTAACTTAAATAGTCTGTGGTATATGAATAAAGGTTGGGTGCCTTATTTTTGGTAACACCCCTAACAAAGTCCACTTGTGAATTGGCACAGGGATCTCATCTGGATCGCTCATGTAGAGACATGTGAGTGGGGGGTGTTGCTGGAATAGAGATTGTAGTAGATAGGACTAGGATAAACTTACCTTGCCTTCCTGGGAAAGTCGTTCTGGAAAGACACTTCATTTATCAAACGGTTGATCATGTACAATTGATCTTAATCCTGAGTGGATTACGAACTCCTGTTCGCAAGAGAGAAACCTTTGATTTGCATAGGTGAGAGTGACTCGATATAGTTCGCTCAATATGCCTCCCAGTTTGGGGATTGCATCTTGTTTACATTTAGGAACGTAATTACACAAGAATTGGAATTCACTTTTTTCCATATAGAAAAATAGATAAGTAGTTCTCTTATGGACTGATTCGGTCTTAAACAGTGGGGCCCTATATTTCTCTGATCAAGGAAAAGGTAAAGACGCATAATGGAGATTATGTAAGGTTGTTCATTGGAAAATCAGTTGGGTTTAAGGAACAAGATGTATCATGGAGGTTAATACGGTAAAATTACCTAGCCATGGATACGAACTAACTTGTGAAGGATCAATGTGTAGTTAATGATATTAGCCAATGGACATAACAATGTCTATATTACTAAGAGTGCAACTCTAGATATTTAGTGGAGTTATCTAAGAGTTAATGAATAAGAATAAATTGACTGAAGGAGTTCAATCAATGTAATTCTAGATCATTGTAGCTTAGTCCTATAGGTCCATTAACTCCTCCAAGCTAACACATGTAATTGAGAACATAAATTAATATGGATTAATTTCTATGGAAAAATGATTTTAGCATTTGATTTGAAGTTATCAAATCAATTAAGGCAAATACAAATAGAGGAGTCTATTTGATTAATTAAATGAAATTAAATAGAGGAGTCTATTTAATTAATGGTGATATTAGATAGAAAATTCTATTCAATTATTTATTAAATAGAGGGGTCTATTTAATTATATAATAGAGAGATTAAATAGAAGAGTCTATTCAATAAATTAATTTTGAAGTTGTCAAAAATTAATGGGGATTTAAATAGAGGAATCTATTTAAATATTTAATTTTAAGAAGTCAAATTAAAGAGGAAGTAAATAAAAGGAGTTTTATTTATTTAATGGAATTGTTCTATTAAATAAAAAAGGAAAATAAAATGCTCAATATTGTCATAGGGATGACGTGGGTCACACGCCCCAATGGTTATTTTCTAACCAATTATTTGCATTTTATTTTATTTAAAATATATGGAATATCTTAATGATTAAGATATGGAATAATTATTTTAAGACTAATTAAATAAAAGATATGGGAATATCTTATAATGGAATAAGATATTATATCTTAATTACTCAAAATATATTTTAGAATATCTTTATTAATTATTTGATAATTAAAAAGATTTTCATAGATTTTATGAGGCCTTGGTTTTCTAATAAATAGGACCATTGGGGTGACCCCAAAATACATAAAAAAGATAGCAAAGAAAGGCTCGGAAAATTCCTCTTTCCCTCTGTCTTTGCCGCCGCCGCCCCGCCCACAGGGTAAGGGAAGAAATATTTTTCTTCCGTTTTCCTTTTTCTAAGGAGGATAGTGCCCACGCACCGATTCTCTTTTGTGCTTGGTGAGGAAGAACTTTTGAGTGGTCCCAAGATCATAACCAAGAAGAACGAGGAAGAGTCAGACACTTCTCTACAAGCGTTAGTTTTCTTTTATGCATTTTTAGTTTTGATTATATTATACTGCAAGGAAAGATCATTTTGACTTCTGTTTGGGAACTCTTTTAGAGGCTTCAATCCCAACAACTGGTATCAGAGCAGTCTTCTATTTATAATTTTTCAAAATTTTATGATGGGAATTGAAATAGATTTTAAAAAGAGTTTTAAAATTGTGGTTTTTGCGTTTTGGTTGAATTAGGATTTATTGGCCTAGGTCTTTTTTTGTAAAGACTCGAATTTTCACAAATCTTTAAATCAGAAGTAAAACAGCGGAAGACTTATTTTTAAAAAATTTGGCGTGGATCCGTTTAAAATACGAACTCCCTAAACCTGTTTTTAAGAACACAACTCAGCAAAGTTTATTCACATATATTCCTACTCCAGAATATACTCAAATCAGAGAAAGTAAACTCAAAATATACATACAACCGACTTTAGGCTCTCATGAGCCACAAAATACAAGTTTTAAGACTTTATTTCAAGTTTATATGTATATAAAGCATTCCCAAAATGCACCAAACTTAGATTTACAAGTCCAAATGTCCATAAGCATCTACTCGAGATCACGCAACACCACCTCCACGACCTCGTCCTCTACCACGAATATTACCTGAAAATAAAGTGGTGTAGCACCATTAGCAAACAATGCTAGTGAGAATAAGATGGATGCAAGCACTTTTATGAACCAAATTCCATATCGGAGAATGTGTCCAAATAAACCTAAGTACTCTTGCACTACCCATTCAATATTCCAAGTACTTTACATAAAAGATCAAACCATTCTACTATCTAATAAATTCGGAAAGTAAACAATCAAACCCGTAGTTAAAGTAGATACTAATGCTTAACAAAGTAAATGACAAAGTAAATAACAAAGTAAATAACAAAGTAAATAACATCCGTGACCACTTATCACCAATCATAACCATTCCGTGACCTCCGTGCATAACGATAATATGCATGCATAACGATAATATGCAAGTCACTGTGACATCTATGCATAACGATAATATGCAAGCATAACGATAATATGCAAGTCAACGTGACATCTATGCATAACGATAATATGCAAGCATAATGATAATATGCAAGTCAACGTGACATCTATGCATAACGATAATATGCAAGCATAACGATAATATGCAAGTCAACGTGACATCTATGCATAACGATAATATGCAAGCATAACGATAATATGCAAGTCAACGTGACATCTATGCATAACGATAATATGCAAGTCACCAATCACAAACCATTCCGTGACATCCGTGCATAACGATACTATGCAAGTCACCGTGACATCCGTGCATAACGATACTATGCAAGTCACCAATCACAAACCATTCCGTGACATCCGTAAGTGAATCTCATCACTAATAATATCGTACTAACTCGATTCTACACAAGAATCTCTCCAAAGTTCTTTTAACCATTCTAAAACTACTCAAGATAAAAGGAGTACATAATACTCTTCTCCAAGTTCCGGAATCTAATTCTCCTCGAGAATAATAACTTAATCCACCAATAACATCTTACTTTAAACAACAACCAATCTTATTTCATTCTCTTTAATACCTTATCTTGTACATAAGGTTTACATCAAAAATTACAATCTCCAATTTCAAGATCTTCCAAATAAATGAGAATCTAGTTCTCTCATATAAACAATTCAATCTCATTCTTCTTTCCTATGGCTCTCAGGTTATATATCAATTGCATTTCTTTTCTCTATAGAAATGTATGTTAGACATAATGTTTCAATTCTTTTCTCTATAGCAACTTAGGCTATCAAAAGTTTATATAACCTTTACCAAAGCTCCCGAACTCAAGAAACTAACTCCCAAATAACATACATTCTTGGAAAGTTCTCAAGTCTATTAACCCTCTTAACATCGATCTAACATAAACGTCAAGCAATTCGAAAACATAAAAGTAATCACAACCATTTTAAACTCACCTTAGCCAAATTAGTTTTGGTCCAAAACTCCGATTTCCCACAATTCAACAATCGAGCAATCGCACCTACAATTCACCGATTGTACAACATATTACAATTCATAACTAATATGCGAACAAATGTGTAATTTCGGGTGAATAGTGATTTCGGATGAATAGTGTCTCGGGTGAATAGTGTTTTTGGGTGAATAGTGTTTTTCGAAAATCCGGGCTCAAAATCGTCATTTTTCATGATAGAAATTCATGATTTCAACTTCAAATCTCATTTACAATCAAAAACGAACAAAACCACCTAAAAAGTTTGAAAACTTACTTTTTGGGATTTCCCTTAGAAAACGGGAAACTTCGAAAAGCTAGGTTGGATAGGTAGCCCTCGTCCCTACCAATCCAACGCAACCGAAAACACGACGATCCGCCGAGAAACGAAAGAGAAACGAAGAAAAGAAAGAAAACCAAAAACTCTCCAATGGAGGAAGTTGTTCACGGCAAGGAGAAGAAGAAAGATGATGAGTTTGGTCAAATCTTGGTCAATGATAATTTAAGAAGAAGAAGAGAAGAATATCTAGATATTTAGGTTTAAAGGGAAATTACGAAAATGCCCTTCCGATGACTTTTAGCTTAAAAACGAATCCCGAACATCTCAAACTATCCCAATGGTGATTAATAATTATTAATTGGCCCGTTAATAATTATTAATACCATTAAAACGTAATTAAATAAATAAAGCCATTAAAATGACTTAAAATGAAATAAACTACTAAATTCTAATTTAATGATAAATAAATGAATTTTAATTACTTAAATTAAAATAAAATAAATAAAAGTTTTTTTTTTTATCACAAAATAACGGGACGTTACATTTTTCCTAGAAATTTTGTAATCATTTTAATCATATGGAGATATCGATCGAAACAACGGAGGAAAGAAAAGCGAACTCGATCTCGGCCGGTACCGAATGAGTCGGTACCGCGAAGTGCAGGTGAAATGGACCACCACGGCGCGGCACTGTAGCAAGATTAAAATTAATTTATATTTAGATATAGATTTTTATTTTCATAGATTATGCCAATATTTTCCCAACCAAAATTGCTTACTTATTTATTATATATTTGATATAACTAAATATTAATTATTCATGCATAAAGTATGTCATATATAATTATTCCCATCATAAATGCCATGATCATGCATCACTAAAAGAGATTATTGATATTATGCTCATGCCTTGTATGAATATAAATGTTATATTTATTGTGCTAGAATTTTAATGAAGGGGTTAATTAGTAATTACTAGCAGCATGGTTTAGGTGTTAATTAAAATTGTCTAAAAGAGTTTCATAACCAATATTTTAATTAATTGTTTAATTATAAATAGAATTGGAAACTAAAACCTAAAAGATGAGGTGTCATTATTTTTAATTAAAGAGTTAACTAAAAATTAATGAAGTAGAAGTTATTAATTTAAATATAACTCTGGCGAGAAAGCTTTGCCCTAGATTAGAGGTTATTTAATCGTTCCATTAACACGGGACCCCTCTAACTGGGAGCGATCTGTGAGTCATATTTTATTAATAATTTTCTTCATTGAGACGGTGCATAATGTGTTAGGATTAATAGAGATTAATCACTTGGTTTTCACATTAAAATCAATATAACCAATCTATAAGAGCTATTACAAATTAGATTGAACTTAGATATCAGAGGTAGTCTGGGTATATCTAAGTTAAAAGTCTTAGCTAGCTATATTGTGCGGAAGAAGGACAAGTGACAACATGTCCTGCGGTCTTCAAGTTGGAATCAATGAGTGAGATTCATATAGGGCTTCTGTGGTGTTGGTAATGAAGGGATTGCTTTACTAAATTAGCGAAAAATCATTCGCTCAAATAAAATTAATTATTTAAACAACTAATAATTATTAATTAATTTCAAATTATTAATTACCATTTAAATATACTCAATATTTAAATAATTAATAATGTCTAATTAATAATATTTCATTATTAATTTTCTGTTTAAATAAACTTATTATTTAAACAATTAATAATGTTTATATTAATTACCGTTTAAATATACTCAATATTTAAACAATTAATATTGCCTATAAAAGTAATTCACTTTACTTAAAATTAATTACCGTTTATAATTAATAATGTCTAATAAATAATATTTCATTATTTATTTTCCGTTTAAATAAACTCATTATTTAAACAATTAATAATGTTTATATTAATTACCGTTTAAATATACTCAATATTTAAACAATTAATATTGCTTATAAAAGTAATTCACTTTACTTAAAATTTTCATTTCTTCTACTTGATTTCGCGACTACGATATTTAGGCTAGCACAGGGACCCGATGGGCCTATAGATCATGGGCTTAATAATTTGTCAATTAAGTGATTAACTCATAATCAGTTAATTACTTATTGTCTAATTATGAATAATTCCACTATAGATTCATAACTGAACTCTCCTCACTATAGATGAGTTATGTCCATTTAGTTTATCTTTTATTTATATCTATGATCTATCCTTCACGTGGAACCCTCATAATTACAGGTGGATTAAATTTACCATTTTGCCCCTGTAATTAGCGCTTTATCCTTGTGTTCCCGGTGATTCTCCAATGAACTTTATCTTTACTCAAACTAGAGATAATGTACTTTTGTGATCAATAGAAGTCGTAACGTCACTTGTTCATGTCTCAAATCAGTACATCAAGGGAATTTCCTAAAGTTCCTAAAATATTAAAGTATCGCACTGATACCGTTAATTTATAAGAAAGTTATGAATTCCATCTGGTGAAAATGCGTTCCCAGCTACTTATCTAGTTATGTACCCAAAGCAGGAGTGTATTGAGCATTCTTACAGATCGCTCTCAACCATGTGAATCAAAGAACATAACTCCACAAATATGAGTCCACATTTCACTTAGGATTGTGATCTATCACAGTTGATAACCTTAGTTTGATATTCGATCATAACTCGTAAACAGTACTAATGAGAAATTTGATCAAATATTGTGGTTCTGTCTTATACAATCAACATTGCATATGATACTTCCATTTCATGTCACCCACATAAATGATCAGGATTAGATCATTTGTCTATGAACAAAATGCTAAGCCATCAACAGAGTTACCAGGATAAGGTTCCCAAACATTATCCATTTACTGTAGACACTTTTAAGTTACTCATCTCGACTTTAATCCTCTTGTATGACTCACATACTTATTCGTGATTTCATAAGAGTGACTTAGGATTTTACTATTTGAATGTTTGATACTTATATATTTCCATATATTCCTAATATCGTCAATTGAATCAATCTAGATAACAAAAGAACTTACGTTTATTTATTTAATTTATTTTGAATAAATTATCTTTATTAAATAATTACAAGCTCTAGGACACCATTCCTAACAATCTCTCACTTGTCCTAGATCTTTGGAGATTTGACTTGTAATTCCAGTCAAGCTGGATGACTATCAACTTAGTCATAGTCGTCATTTTAATACTTTATCAATAAGTTTTCATCTGTTTAGTATGTATTTCTTTTGTTTGATGTTAGTTTCATTAAGTGTAATAGAATCCATATTTTATCGCCATAAAATAAACTCTATAAACTTTTGATTTGAAACTATCATGTTCATACACCTTTCATTTACTAACGACTTTGTAATCACGCGGATTTAGAGTTTAATTAGTAAAAACTCATTTTACTTATACTAACTCATTTAATGATTAATTCGCAAAGGACTTTTGTCAAATTCTTACATGGAAGTAAATCCATGTTCGAATTTCATCTCGTGCAACTTATAAAATCTTCCATTTTATCTATGTGCACCAACATACTATTTACAATTATTATTTCAGTCACATGGTTCTAGGGTTCTCGAAATTCATAAGCTCCCACTACAAAGTAATTCTCCATTACTTTCATTTATTTAATGATTACAATCCTATAATTATTATTTCTAAAAATAATATATAAGTATAAGTGACCCTTTTCAACTCAACTATTTAAAATTTATATCTTTTTTATTTCACTTATTTTGAACTTTATTCATTGATTTTGAAGTCAATGAGTATTAAGAATGTGGGCATCCATCTCAAAACCAATTGGTAATGAGAGGAGTGGCTCTTAGACTTTATGAATAATGTGAGTTCCCTACATCTTTCCGATGTGGGATTCTCAACATGCTTCCTCAAGATGAGGCCTCTTTTGGGCTCACCATTCTTAGGTCGAATCCCATTTTTAGATCGAATGCTCGTTTGGGCTTGTTGGGCTATGATACCATATTAATAATGTGGGCATCCATCTCAAAACCAATTGGTTATGAGAGGAGGGGCCCTTAGACTTTATAAATGTTATGAGTTCCCTACATCTTTTCGATGTGAGATTCTCAACAGGCCCCATCAAGATGCCTCTTTTGGGCTCACCATTCTTGGGTCGGATCCCATTTTTGGACCGAATGCTTGTTTGGGCTTGTTGGGCTCTGATACCATATTAAGAATGTGGGCATCCATCTAAAAACTAATTGGTAATGAGAGGAGTGACCCTTAGACTTTATGAATAATGTGAGTTCCCTACATATTTCCGATGTGGGATTCTCAACAATAAGTTTCATTTTGACTTCCAAAAGTCCATTGGGTTCGTACTATGACGCTCCCACTCAAATAAAGTTCTACAAGTAGTTTAATCATTTAAACTTTTTAATAACTACTTGTTTTATTGTGAAATAAAATCATTGTAATTCTTTTCTTTATTAAGTAAGGTTTATAGCTTTGAGTATCACTAATTTACTGAACTTATCTTTAATAATTTTTGAATTCAATCATCCACTAATTATTACTTTTCAATTTCTATTTTTTTTATTCCATATCAATTAGCCCTCCTTTAAAACATCCTTTTAAATAACTGAATATTTGGAATATAAGAAATTGATTCTACGTTTATTTACCACTTAAGTTTAATATTTAAGTATTGAACTGTAGTGATTTTTAAGTCTAGTTATCTTTGATATATCAAAAATATTTTGATTTACTTATCCAATAAGTTCGTGGATTAATATGGTTATCATCCCAAATTCTTTGAGAACCATCTTTAAGATATTAATACTTTTAACTTATTTAAGTAATTCTATACTTAAATATTCTAAACTTTTTTAAACCTTTATAACTTATTTAGACAATTCGGAGTTTAGAACTTGGTTTTGGAACTATTTGTTTTATTATATATTTTGAATATTTACACAATCACATTTTGGAATATTGTTTAAAATTGCATGCCGTGGTTTTGTTTGAAAATTGGCATGCCGAAAACCTGTTTACAACCTAATTTTCAAACCTAATCAAATCTCATGGACTTTAAGTCCAAATCAGGAGTTCAAATATATGATATCATAAAAACATCATCCATAAGCTCTTATGAGCCAAAATACAATATTAAAGTCTTTGAAATTTATAAAAGTAATACATAAACTGTACAATGACAAGTCCATCTCGAGGCCAGCATCCCTCGATCAGGCAGCACCACCTCCTCCTCCTCGACCTCTAGCCAAGGCATTACCTGAAATTGGTTGTAATATCATGAGCTAACAAACTAAGCCCAATGAGAATAATAAGTATAAAAAGTAAAGATAGACCTCAAACTCGCATTTCGATTTGTGTCCAAATAACTGACACAATACACTCCTAAAGTCATCCAAACTCTAGGTGAAATCATTTTTTTACATTCTCTAAAGGATAATACTACTAACTCTCGTAGTCTTAAGCTCATCCAAATTCTTGTTATGACATAAACAGGAAAAGTAAATAACCTTTCATAACGGTAAATTATCTCGATCCTCTATCCAAGATATATATATATATTTTCATCAACCATATGCATGGAATGCATGAAGAAGGAAATGCGGACAATCCCCGAAGGGTCCAACATTCTGTACTTCTTTTCTTTCTCATTTTCATTCTTTTTCTCAGAAGGAAATGCGGATAATACCCGTAGGCTCCAACATTCTGCATTTGTTATTTCTCATTTTCATTCTTTTTCTCGGAAGGAAATGCGGATAATACTCGTAGGCTCCAACATTCCGTACTTCTTTTATGCGAGATGTCATGGTGCAATATGTCATGGTGCGAGATGCAATGATATGCTCGCACATACTTACAAAGTAAATAAAATAGAGTGCGAATAATAAAGTAATCGAAATAAACATAAAGTAGAATACATAAAGTAAATAACATTAAGTAAAAAGAAAGGAATAGATTGTAACCTCGGATGAACGATATGTCGATCGAACTCCAATATCAATAATAAAAGTATAATCATTACTTAAACGATTAACTATACCTTCCAGGATTCTAAACTTTCAATAAATCGAGGTTCTATTAATCGTTCTAATTACAAGTTGGATTCTTAACTTCCAATGATCCAACCTTAGTTTCAGTATCGAATCTAACTTAGAATCTTCTAAGATTCAAGTCTTTCTCGAGAACTTCTAAGTTCTCACTTGAAGGATTAACTTCTAATCCTAAGGGCACTAACTCATAACCCTCTAATCTTAGATTCGGATTCAAATCTTAGTTTCAAACTCTTCAAACCAATACACTCATTTGCTTTCTATAATTACTTTACATACTAATCATTCTCACCTTAATAAAAGTGAAGACTTTGCTCCTAAACACGGAAAGAGCAATCAACCACGCGGTTCGAAAACACCTACAAACGAATTATATCGTAACAATCAATAACGAAACCAACTATCGTTCAAACAACTACTAAACATACAAAGCAACGAAAACCCAATAAAACCCACAAAGAGGCCCACGGCCCTATCATCAAAAACGAGTCTCGGGTTTGGTTTTTCGGCTTTTTGGCAATTCAAATACGTTTTGAGTTGGTTTTAATCAAATTCGATAATCCCGATTTCAATGGGTATCGATGAATAGTGTTTTTGAACATTAATCCCTTTCCCGAATTGAATTTAAACAAACATTCATTCATTAATTTCTAACCCAAAATCAAACCCAAAAGGGTAAATTTCAAACGGAAAGGGTTTCGACTGAAACTCGGTTTTAGGGTTATGGAATAGTTTCCAAAAACACTTAAAACTACTCCCGAATTGACAAACACCGAGTTTCACGGCAAGAAATTGAAAGAAAACAAGCAAAACTCCATTAAAACACTATTTGGAGTTTAGGGTTTGAAGAGATTCTTACCGAGAACTCCTCGGATCTCGAGAGAAATGAACGATGGCTAGGTGGGAAATGATCCTTGACCCGAGGGCTTTCCGATGGATCTAAGATCAAGCCGATCCGACAAGAAACGAACAAAAACCAATTTTGGAAAATATCCCAAAGTGGCTCTCGGCCTTGGCTAAGGAAGAAGGAGAAAATGTGCAGAAATTGAAGTCAACTTGGTCAATAATCCACTTAAGAAGAAGCCAATAGTGAATTTTTAGATATTTTGCAATTTTGGGAAATTACAACTTTGCCCTTTTGCGATTTTTGGCTTAAAACGAATCCCGAACATCTCAAACTATCCCAATGGTGATTAATAATTATTAAGTGGCCCGTTAATAATTATTAACACCATTTTAACGTATTTAAATAAATAAAGCCATTAAAAGGAATTAAAATGAAATAAATTACTAAATTCTAATTTAATAATAAATAAATGAATTTTAATTACTCAAATAAAAATAAAATAAATAAATTTTTTTTTATCACAAAAATAAGGGACGTTACAGGAATATTTAACTAAACGACTTTTATTAAAATATTCCTAATTGGTTCTTATAAAGTGAGAACCAATATTTATTACATAATTTAAAATCAAAACAAAATTAAAAACTAAACTAAACTAGAAATTTAAATGAAAAATTAAAGACTGAAAACAGTAAATCCAATATACTTTTATCTTGAATCATCTTCAAACCAGCAGCGTTGTAGAATCAAGTTGCACCTGTAAAGTTTAGATAAAAACTTTGCGTCAGTGACTATTGAATCAATCATTCAAAATAAATTTCTCAAATTTTTCACTAAGTAAATCTAATTTACCTTATTTCCCCTTTTTCCTTTCTTCGAGATATTTGGGGCAATTTCTCTTCCAATTTCCATATGTGTTGCAATGAAAGCATTTCCCTTTAGGCTCTTTGGTCTCAGCCTTAAATGCTTTCTTCTTAGCATTGAGCTTGGTCTTTTTAACAGTTGAGCTCTTTTTCTTCTTACAAGCATTGAAGACAAGATTTGCTTCTCCCGACTTCTTGTTTTCCTTTTTCATTGCTTCGAAGGTTTGAAGTTTGTTTAGCAATTGAGTAAGGGAGTAGCTCAACTTATTCATGACCAAATTGCTTTTAAAATTGAAAAAACTCGATGGAAGAGATTCTAATATAAAGCTTGTCTGGGACTCGTCATCAATCATGGCTCCGTTTGTTTCAGTTACGTTAAAGTAGTTCATCATTGTCAAAACATGATCACGAACAGAAGTTCCTTGTTTCATTTGAGTGTTATAAACTGATTTTATAGCCTCATGATGTGCTTGCTTTGATGGTTGACCAAAACATGCCCTGTACGGAATCAGCTATTTCCAAAGTCGTTTCCATTGGTTCATGTTTCTTGACTAAGACATCACTCATCCCAGCCATCAAATAAACACGGCCTTATCATTGGCCCGGACACGCTCATATGCATCCTTTACAGCTTTAGGAGCATTGGCAGTAAGTGCATCAGGTTTAGGTTCACTAAGAACGAATTTCAAGTCTTCCACCACGAAAATGATGTTCATTTCATTTTTCTAGTAGGTGTAGTTCCCTCCATTTAGTTTGTTCTTTCCAAGGATTGTGACAAAAGTAGATGCCATATTACTGAAAATTTAAATAAAACTTATCTTAGTAATCTAACATGTTTTCAATATTCAAATACAAAATTTCGATATATAATTAAATATGATCATGAATGCAAACATATTAATGAACAGAAAAGCCCTAAAACATGTTACTATGTCACAATATTATAATGATACCAGTAAAGTGTCGTCGAATGATTAGTCAGTTACCATCATTAAAACGAGATGCCATTCGAACAATTGACGACTCCAAAATAACTCATATTCCTATGTCATTGTTTACCGTGTATTTGGTCCAGAGTTTTGATAACAAACTTTATCAAATTTCTTTAAAGTGTGACCCACTAATTTAGTCTTTTAAATAAACATTGAAGAGTGTCTACAAAGTGTAGATTCAGTCTTCAACCACATTTAAATTCTTTATCCCTTTCACAAGACTCACTTTGATATTGATTTCTACAAAATAACCTTCCTATAGGAATGAACACCTGCAGCAGTGTTACAGAGGCCTTGTATAAATCTCACATTTTGAGCCCATAAGTGGAGACCATAGGATACATTGACATGTTTCCTTCTCCCATTTAATACTTTAAGTTAGGGTTTCATAACTTAGACTAATTGAGGCTAACTCATTAATCTATGTTTTAATTAACCTAAGCAACTTTAACTCTTAAATTGGCTAGATTAATTTTATAAATTTGATTGTTCAAATTTTCCTAGTTAAAACTAATCACATTATGAGCCGTCTTAATAATTTCAATTTATTAATTTGAATTTTTCTCCCAGATCGCTCCCAGTTAGAGGTGTTTTGTGTTAGGGGAACTTTATGAAACCTCATCGCTTGGGCAGAGCTTTCTCGCCAGAGATCCATTCAATTTAATTAATCATAATTATTAATTTTTAATTAACTCTTAATTAAACGTTTCTATTTGTTTACCTTATATGGATTTTGGCCCAATTGTTTAATAAATAATTCCATATTACAAATAAATCATTTAGTTTCTATTCAACTTTTAAACTAGATTTAACTTTTGAACTTTAACTAAATAAGCATGCTTTTAATTCTAAAAAAAATTAGAATAAAATTACATAATTTTCGATAATAACATTTATATAATAAAATTATAGCATGCTTCACATACATTAGCATATAATAACACATATTATATCATGATGCATATATCTATAATTAATTAAAATCATACAATCTATGGTGGGATTTTCTACATGACATACTTTTATGCATGAATATTATTTAAAAAATATTATATTATACATGTAAACAATTTAAATAATAAATAGCTAAATTGACCGGTATTCTTGGCACTATTTCTAAAACATAAAATTAAAATTACAACTTAATTTAAATCTTCAATTGTAGAATTTGAGGCTTCAACTTTCTCTCTCCTCCATGGTGTAGGCGTGGGAATGAGCGTTTATGGGGAAAATATTATATCCTTAATATTTCCATAAATGCTTGTTTTAAAATAATTTTCTTTTATTTATATGAAAAAAATAAAGAAAATATTTTCCATATAATTTATATCAATTTCTAAATTCATAATTTAAAATATGGAGATAATCTTTAAATTTTTTTTATCCTTATCTTAAATATTTGATTTCTTAAATTGATATAACAAGATAAATATCTTAAAATGTCTTACCATATCTCCTCCTTGTCTCTCTCCTTGGGCATGGACCTCATGGATGATGGAGAAAAAATTTCTTCTTTTCCTCCCTTTGGTGTATCAGATTTTTGCCTCTTTGTATGGGAAAATTACAAATTTTTTCCTATACCCTAAATTTAGGGTTTACAAATTTTTTACTAAAATTTAAAATCCTAAGTGCCTCAAGAATACCTAAACTGTCAATTAGCAAACCTCCACAATTTATATAGCACAATTTATATAAACATACATAAAACGATTTTTTATGCAACGCACCAAAATTTTCGAAAATATAACAATTTTACATGATCATTAAAACTAGCTCGGATACCAATTGAAGGGATTGCTTTTGTAAATTAGCTCAAAATCATTCAACAAACTAATTAACTCTTAATTAAGGATCTATTAACATCATGTAATTTTTTATAAAAACATGTAGATTCATGCTTAAGTTTCTGAAAATTAAAATCGTTTTACTTACATTGAGTAATAAATGGAGAATTGGTTAAAAGTTTCTTTACAACATGAAATCCTCAGTAACACCGGATTCTCTATGCTATATCCCGATCGATCAAACGAAATCTGATTGTGGGATCAAAATTTAGAAGAAATTTGGAAGAAAAATAACTTTTCTTCCCAAATTTATGGCCAAAAGGCAAGGGAGGAGAGAAAGGCGGGAATTTCAATTTCTTGTTAATTGAATTGTGTGATTTATGAATGACCCAGGCCTCCTATTTATAGGCCAATGGAAAATCTAATCTCTTTAAGATATTCTATAGAGATAAATGCAAAAAGAAAAAGATATTCACTTTCCATTATCTTGGCATTTTCGAAATTGCCATAGGTAAATAAGAGGATATTTTCTTTTCTTTTATTTGATTTATCTTGAGTAAATAAATCTATGTAATTATTTTAGGATATAATTTAAATAATTATCTCCCTAAAATAACATGATAGAGCCGAAAATATCAAAATAAATAAATTTATTTAAATTTATTTAATTATTTTGGGCTAATTTCAATTGGGTTCATAAATCCAATTGGGCTTGAAACTCTCTCTTAAATTAATAAGTCCAACTTAATTAATTTATCTATTAATTTCCATTTAAATAAAATCCTTTATTTAAATAATTAATAATATTAATATTTTTTTCCCGACTAAAAATTATCAAATGATATTTAATTATTAATTTCCATTCAAATAGTTTTCATTATTTAAACAATTAATAATAAATATTTTATTTATTAATTTCCATTAAATAAAGTCATTATTTAATTAATTTTAATTATTAGTTTTCATTCAAATAAAATTAATTATATAAACAACTAATAATTATCAATTAATTTCAAATTACTAACTACCATTTAAATATACACAATATTTAAATAATTAATAATATTTCATTATTAATTTTATGTTTAAATAAACGCCTTATTTAAGCAATTAATAATGTTTATATTAATTACCGTTTAAATATACCCAATATTTAAACAATTAATATTGCCAATAAAAGTAATTAACTTTACTTAAAAATTTCATTTTTTCTACCTGATTTCGCGACTACGATATTTGGGCTAGCATAGGGACCCGATGGACCTATAGATCATGAGCTTAATAATTAGTCAATTAAGTGATTAACTCATAATCCGTTAATTATTTATTATATATCTAACTATGAATAATTCAACTACAGATTCATAGCTTAACTCCCCTCACTAGAGATAGTTTATCTTTTACTTATATCTGTGATCTATATTTCATGTGGAACCCTCATAATGAAATGTGGATTAAATTTAACAATTTTTTTCCCTATAATGACTGCTTTAGCCTTGTGTTCCCGCTGATTCTTCAATGAACTTTATCTTTAGTCGAACAAGAGATAATGTACTTTTGTGATCAAAGTCGTAACGTCACTTGTTCATGTCTCGAATCAGTACATCAAAGGAGGTTTCTAAAGTTCCTAAGATGTTTAGGTATAGCACTGATACCGTTAATTTATAGGAAAGTTATGAATTCTATCTCGTGAAGATGCGTTCCCAGCTACTTATCTAGCTATGTTCCCAAAGCAGGAGTGTATTGAGCGTTCTTACAGATCGTTTTCAACCATGTGAATCAAAGAACATAACTCCACAAATAAGAGTCCACATTTCACTAAGGATTGAGATCTATCACGTTTGATAAACTTAGTTTGATATTCGATCATTTCTCGTAAATGGTACTAATGAGAAATTTGATCACACATCGTGGTCCTATCTTACACAATCAATATTGCATATGATACTTCCATTTCCTGTCACCCACATGAATGATCAGGCATTGATCATTTGTCTATAAACAAAATGCGAAGCTATCAATAGTGTTACCAGGATAAGGTTCCCAAACGTTATCCATTTACTGTAGCCATTTTTAAGCTACTCATCTCGACTTTAATCCTCTCGTATGACTCACATACTTAGTTGTGATTTCATAAGAGTGACTTAGGGTTTTACTATTCAAATGTTTGATATTTATATATTTCCATATATTCCTAATATCGTCAATTGAATCAATCTAGATAATATAAAGAACTTATGTTTATTTATTTAATTTATTTAAAATAAATTATCTTTATTAAATAATTACAAGCTCTAGGACACCATTCCTAATGTGTAACTCTTCTTTTATTCTCTCCAGAAAGTAACCGTATGGATCAATACCCGGGTGATTCTCTTCAAGGTAGGATTTTTTAAAGCTTTTGATGTTTGACTCTCCCTACGGTGATACTCATCAAAATAACGTTAAACGACCTAAAACTTGGGCTACACTCAAAGGGATTCATTTAGAAAGTCTCTTAAGAGTTTTGATGCCTGACTCTCCCTACGGTGACACTCATCAAAATTAATATTTAAGTGATCTAGATGTTTCGCCTGTCCAAAACATATTAACTAAAGAACTGTAGGATATGAGATATCCTTGGGATGTTCATTAGTTGAGAAGAGTCTCATTTTAGTGGGAGGGAACCTTGACCTGCCTACGTAGGCATTGTTCCCGTCTCATTAATATGCCATGGAATTGAAATTGTGTTTTTAAGGTTTTAGAATTTCATTAAATGTGCATTCATGCATCACATTTAATAGATGCCAAAAGTATGAATGAATGGATAGGTAAAAATGTATTACTAAAGCATGTGTTTAGTTATTTACAGCAAATTATGTTGAATTCTCTAATTGCTATTCTTACTACTGAAAAATTGAATGGTAAAAATTTTGTCTCTTGGAAAACAACATCACTACCATTCTAGTCATTGAAGATCTCAAATTCACCCTTCTGGAGGAATGTCCTCCAGAACCACCTGCTAATGCTACTCGATCGGTTCGAGAGGCATATGATTGCTGGATCAAGGCTAACAAGAAAGCTCTTGTCTATGCTAGACTTACTGAAGTCGTATCCAAGAAGCTTGAACCTCTACCTACAACATATGAGATGCTACAATCGGCACAAGAGATGAGAGCAAGTCAAACATGAGGCTTTCAAGTACAACATGAATCCTTCTATGAAAGAAGGAACTTCAGTTAGGGAACATGTCGTAAACATGTTGGTCCACCTTAATGTGGCTGAGATGAATGGTGGAACTATGAACGAGAGTAGCCAGATCAGCATGATTCTTGAAACCCTTTCAGATTGTGACGACCCGTCACTTTTAAATAAATTAAAATCAGAGAAAACAGTGGAAGTCTTTTAATTTACGAAAAATTGGCGTGGTTTTGTTTGAAAATTGGCATTCCGAAAACCTGTTTACAACCTAATTTTCAAATCTAATCAAATCTCATGGACTTTAAGTCCAAATCAGGAGTTCAAATATATAATGTCATAATTCATCAACATTAGGCTCTTAGGAGCCAAATACAAAATACAATTCCTTAAAGTTTATCAAATAAGACATAAACTTTACAAAACCATTAGTCCATCTCGAGGTCGGCATCCCTCGATCACGCAAGACCACCTCCTCCTCCTCGACCTCTAGCCAAGGCATTACCGGAAATTGGTTGTAATATCATGAGCTAACAAACTAAGCCCAGTGAGAATAATAAGCATAAAAAGTAAATATAGACCTCAAACTCGCATTCCGATTTGTGTCCAATAAACCGACACAATCCTTCCTAGAATTCTCCAAAGTCTAGGTCATTCTAAGTCATATTTTCCATTTGATGAAACTAATTAGCACACTTAGGCTAATTGTTCATCCTTTAACTTGTTATAACATAAAGTAAGAAAAGTAAATGACTTTGCAAAAAAATATAACATCTCGACTCTCTTTCTCATCTATCATATGCATAAAAGTAATGAGTACATCCATAGGATACGCAATTGCCATTTATGCATGTAATGAAGGTAATGTGGATTTTTACAAACTATCCACCCTTATCCTTATGCATGAAGGTAATGTGGGAATCCACTCATCCACCATTCAACCTTATGCATGATGAAGGTAATGTGGGAATCCACTCATCCATCATTCACCTTATGCATGAAGGTAACGTGGGAATCCACTCATCCACCGTTCCTTTCATTCTTTTCATTCTTTTCTTTTTCTCTTTTCAATGATGCGAGATGTTGTAGTATAATAAATAATGGTGCAAAATGTTATGCATATGCTTGCATATGCTTGTACAATTAAATAAAGTAAAGTAAATGATAAAGTAATTAAAATACACATAAGGTAAATGGGCATAAGTAAAGACATAAAGTAAATGACAAAAAGTAAAATAACTGAGAAACTCGAATGAACGATATGACGATCGAACTCCGATATTAGTAATAAGATTAGAATCATAATTTAAACGATTAACCTATGTCCTCCGGATTCTATACTTCCAAATAATTCGAGGTTCTATTAACCGTTTTAAATTACAAGTTGGATCATTTTGACTTCAAAATAATCCAACCTTAGTTTCATAATGAAACTAAGTTAGAATCTTCTAAGATTCAAAGTCTTTCTCGAGAATTTCTAAGTTCTCACTTAAAGGATTAACTCTTAATCCTAAGGGCACTAACTCACAACCCTCTAATCTTAGGTTCGGATTCTAATCTTAGTTTCAAACTCTCAAACCATCACACTAGTTTGCTTTCCATATTTAATTTAAATGCTAACTATTCTCACCTTATTAATAAGATGATTTAGCTCCTAAGTTCGAAGGAGCGATCAACCACGAAGTTCAAAAACACCTACAAACGAATTACATCGTAACAATCAATAACGAAACCAACTATCATTCAAACAATTACTAAACATACAAAGCAACGAAAACCCAATAAAACCCACAAAGAGGCCCACGGCCCTATCATCAAAAAACGAGTCTCGGGTTTGGTTTTTCGGCTTTTTGGCAATTCAAAATACGTTTTGAGTTGGTTTTAATCAAATTCGATAATCCCGATTTCAATGGGTATCGATGAATAGTGTTTTTGAACATTAATCCCTTTCCGAATTGAATTTAAATAAATATTCATTCATTAATTTCTAACCCATTTTCAATCCCAAAAGGGTAAATTTCAAACGGAAAGGGTTTCGATTGAAACTCGGTTTTAGGGTTATGAAATAGTTTCCAAAAACACATAAAACTACTCCCGAATTGACAAACACCGAGTTTCACGGCAAGAAATCGAAAGAACACAAAAGCTTGAATCAATTTCCATGGAAGTTCAATGAGAATTCGAAATCTAGGGCTTACCTTAGAGAGTTGGAAACGTTCCAAGAGTGGAATGGGTAGAAAGGTCTCGGCGAGAGCTTTCCAACGCATCCGAAATCACGCAAAACGGCCAAGAAACGGCTGGGCGACCGTTTCTTCCTCTTCTCTTTTCTTCCCTTTGTTGCTCGGGTTTGGAGAAGAAAATGGTGATGTTTTGGTCAAAAATGAGTCAATGACTCATTTAAAGAAGATGACAAATAGTAAATAGATATTTAGGAAGTTGGAAATTACGATTTTGCCCTTTTTAAGACTTTTGGCTTAAAACGAATCCCGAACATCTCAAACTAACCCAATGGTGATTAATAATTATTAATTGGCCCGTTAATAATTATTAACACCATTAAAACGTAATTAAATAAATAAAGCCATTAAAATGAATTAAAATGAAATAAATTGTAAATTTCTAATTTAATAATAAATAAATGAACTTAATTACTTGAATTAAATTAAAATAAATAAATAAATAAATAAAATTTATCACAAAATAACGGGACGTTACAGTCAACCCTCCTAAAAGAGCTTTTCGTCCCCGAAAAGTAAACTTACTAAGTGAAAAGCTGAGGATACTTTGCTCGCATGTCATCCTCACGCTCCCACGTAGCTTCTTCAGACACTTGGTTCCTCCAAAGAACCTTAACCAAGCGAATCGTTTTGTTTCTCAACACCTTTTGCTCGAATGCTAAAATCTCAACCGGTGTCTCCTCATAAGACATACTAGCATCCAAAACTATCGGCTCGTGATCAATCACGTGAGAAGGATCTGCCATGTACTTCCGAAGCATCGATACATGGAAAACATTATGAACTGCCGATAAAGAAGGTGGTAAAGCCAATCAGTAAGCCATCGCTCCTACTCGCTCAAGTACCTCGAAAGGGCCAATGAACCTAGGACTCAGCTTACCCTTCTTCCCGAATCTCATAACACCTCTCATAGGTGCTACCTTCAAAAACACGTGGTCCCCCACTGAAAACTCAAGTGGACTACGTCGTCTATCTGCATAACTCTTCTGTCGACTTTGGGCAATCCTCATCCTCTCTCTGATCAAGTCAATAGACTGACTAGTCAACTGTAACAACTCGGGTCCCAAAAGCCTTCTCTCTCCAACCTCATCCCAGTGAGCTGGAGATCGACACTTTCTACCATAAAGTGCCTCAAATGGTGCCATCTCAATAGTAGCCTGATAGCTGTTATTATAAGCAAACTCTACCAAGTACAACTGAGAATCCCAACTGCCTCCAAAGTCAAGAACACAAGCCCTCAACATATCCTCCAGAATCTGGTTAACTCTCTCGGTCGACCATCCGTGCTGGGGGTGAAAAGTCGTGCTAAAATCCAAGCTTGTACCCATGGCTGAATGTAAACTCGCCAAAACTTCGAGACAAAACGAGTGTCCCGATCCGATACTATCCTCACAGGCACACCATGTAATCTAACAATCTCCCGTAAATACAATCGTGCCCATGTCTCCACTTGGGTAGGTAATCCTCCCCAGGTATAAAGTGCGCGGTCTTCGTCAAACGGTCTACAATCACCCAAATGGTATCATAACCCTTGGGCGTCCTCGGCAAACCACTGATAAAGTCCATGGAAATCTCCTCCCATTTCCATTCTGGCACACTCAGAGGGTTAAGTAAACCCGATGGACTCTTTCTCAAAGCTTTGACTTGCTGACAAGTCAAACATCTACTAACAAAGTCCGCTATCTCAAACTTCATCCCAGGCCACCAATAATGCTCTCTCAGGTCCCCTGTACATCTTCGTACTACCTGGATGTATAGAGAAGATAGAACCGTGAGCCTCCTCCAACAGTTCCCTTCTAAAAGTCGATCCTAAAGGCACACATAGCCTCTTACGATACATCGAGCACGTCTCATAGAGAAGGTAAAATGACTAGGAACATCGACTCGGCCTCTCTAAAACCAGCCCGCAAATGAACCTCTCCCCTCCGGGCATCAATCATCCTCCGCCTCAAAGTAGGCCCCATGTCAAACTAGCCGGACTCACGGTGACCTCGGAGCAAGCAATGCTATCTCGGCTCGCTCCATATCCCACCTCAATCTCAAAGGTAAGGCCGACAAAGTCAAGAATGAGAAGACTTCCCCTCGAGCGCATCGGCCACTACATTGGCTCTCCCAGGATGATACTGAATGTCACAGTCATAATCCTTGACGAGCTCTAACCATCTCCGCTGCCTCATATTCAATTCCTTCTGAGTGAAGAAATATTTGAGACTCTTATGGTCAGTAAATATCATAATCTTCTCACCGTACAAATAATGCCTCCATATTTTCAATGCATGCACAATAGCTGCCAACTCTAAATCATGAGTCGGATATTTCTTCTCATGCTCCTTCAACTGACGAGAAGCATAAGCTATAACTTTACCATGCTGCATCAACACACATCCCAAACCTCTGTGGGAAGCATCTGTATACACAGTCAAACCACCAGTCCCATCAGGCGACACTAGAACAGGTGCTGTCACAAGCCTCCTCTTGAGCTCCTCAAAGCTCCTCTCACAATCCTCAGACCATATAAAATCAACCCCCTTCTGGGTCAAACGTGTCAAAGCTGAAGCAATCTTGGAGAAATCTTGCACAAACCGTCTATAATAGCCTGCAAGTCCCAGAAAACTACGAATATCAGCCACACTCGTCGGTCTAGGCCAGTTAGTAACTGCCTCAATCTTAGAGGGATCAACAGATACTCCTCTACTCGATACTACGTGGCCTAAAAATGCCACTTCCTTCAGCCAAAACTCACACTTAGAGAACTTGGCATACAATCTCTGATCTCGTAGTACCGTCAAAACCTCTCGAAGGTGTATAGCGTGCAACTCCTCTGTCTTGGAATAAACCAAGATATCATCAATAAAAACAATCACAAACGAGTCAATGAACCTCCTAAACACCGTGTGCATAAGGTCCATAAAAGCTGCAGGAGCGTTAGTCAAGCCAAAGGACATAACTACAAACTCATAATGTCCATAACGCGTCCTGAATGCAGTCTTGGGAATATCCTCATCCCGAATCCTCAACTGATGATAGCCAGATCTCAAATCTATCTTCGAAAAGATAGTGGCTCCCTTCAACTGATCTAACAAGTCATCTATCCTGGGCAAAGGATACTTGTTCTTCACCGTAACACGGTTCAACTCTCTATAATCAATACACAATCGCATAGAACCATCCTTCTTCTTCACAAACAACACCGGGGCTCCCCACGGCGAAACACTTGGGCGTATAAAACCCAAGTCTAAAAGTCCCTGCAACTGGCTCTGGAGTTCTTTCAACTCAGCCGGTGCCATACGATAGGGTGCTTTGGACAGTGGAGCTGTCCCAGGTGCAACCTCAATCTGAAAATCAAACTGTCTCACCGGTGGCAAACCGGGTAACTCATCAGGGAAAACATCGATGAAATCTCTCACTATAGGCACTGAACTCAAACTAGCCTCTGGTATAGAAGTGTCAACCACACTAGCTATATAGCCCAAGGCTCCATCACTTAGAAGCATACTAGCTTCTAACATCGATATCAAAGTGGGTACCGATCTACTACTAGTCCCACGAAAACGCACACTAGTCCCACATGGACTCATAAAATCAACCACTCTCTCTGTACAATCAATAGTGGCACGATTAGGCGATAGCCAATCCATACCCAAAATCACATCGAAATCGGACATAGGCATGATAATCAAAGTAGCATGCAAACAACAACCCATAAAGCACAAATCATCTGTGCTAATCATACTATCAGCAATAATAAACTTCCCCCTGGGGTAGAAACACGCATCTCAAACCCTAGTCTGGAGACTCAAGCATAGCCGACTCAACAAATGCGAGAAGAAATAAAAGAGTGGCTAGCTCCAGAATCAAATAAAACAAAGGCCGAATGGCCTAAAAAACGATCAGTACCAGGTAACTACAGTGCACTGCAGCCTCCGCCTCCTCTCTAGTAGCATAAACTCGGGCCCGACATCGAGCGGTGGAGGCGTGAATCGACGTGGCGGTGGAGGAAATCTCGGTGGTGGTGGAGGTAAAATGTGGCCGCTGAACAACAGGTGGAAGTCTGAATGGCTGTGCTCGACCACCCTGACCTCTACCTCTAAATCGTCCTCCGCCCGGCCCCGACCTCGCCTCGGTCATGACCCCTACCTCTAACCTGGAGGAGCATACAAAGCGGTGGTGCCTTGATAAGGTCTCGCCGCATACCCTGACCTGGGTAACCATATTGTGGTGGATGAGCCTGATAAGTCCTACAGGACCTAGATAGGTGACCCTCCTGACCACAAGTAAAACACCTAAGTGGTAGGGGAGCCTGGCTCGTGCTCTGTACTGTCCAAATCGAATCCCACCCCTAGTCTGCTGCTGCTGATACTGTCTCTGTTGTGGCGGTGGTACTCGACCAGCACGGTCATCCTCCACCTTCCTCTTATGAGAGGAAGTCTCTCCGGTAGCAGCTAGTTTACCCTTCTTTTCTTCAGATGCCAAATCCAAAGAAAGGGCAAACTCTAAAGCCTCCTCATAGGTAGTCGGACGCAGAGTGCGTAAAAGACCCCCTAATCTCGGCCCTCAACCCTACTAAAAATCTCCTCATCTTGCTCTCAGGATCAGCAATCGTCCAGGAGCAAATCTAGACAGTCGGTCAAACTCTCGCTCATACTCGGCCACCGAACTATCACCCTATTTCAGGGTCACAAATTCCACCTCCAATCTATCTCTCAAATCAGCAGAATAGTATTTCTCATAAAATTTCTCACGAAATACCTTCCAAGTAACCTCCATAGTCAAAGAAAGTGACCTATGGAGACCTCTCCACCAATATAGAGCATCATCAACCAAAGAATACGTACCACAATGGACCTTCAGATGGTCCGGGCACCTGATAAACTCAAAAGCTCTCTCAACTCTATCAATCCAGAGCTCAGCAAAAGATGGGTCCAAAGACCTACCATTAAACTCACCAGGTGCATGTCTACTATACTCTCTCAAAAACCTAGCAGCCTCGGTAGATCCAACCTGATCAACTGCCACATCAGCTGGTCTAGGTGGTGGTACAACAGCAAATCTGGTCTACCAGGATCTCGCAACAATCCCGAGATAATCCTCCTCGAAATATAAACTCCTCGCCCCTGAACGGTGGCGGTACAACAGAATCACCAGGCGGAGGTACTATAGGAATCACAGGTGGAGGTGGTGGTGGAGGTGTAGGGCTCCGAGCTCGCCTCTACCTCTACCTCTCACTCCAACTCGTCTAGCCCCTCTTCTAGGAGGCATACTGAAATAAAGTCAATAAAACAAGATAAGTCACTTGTAAAAGAGGATTCACCACTCTTTTACCAAATCGAAATGAAATGCGAGTTTAAAGATAAGGTCTAGGAATACCTGGTGCTGCGATCTCGGATGTTGACTTTCGAGAATGGACTTAAAACAAAACATGAAATACAAACATGCATCGCATGTAGTCTCTGAACCCGTCGGCTCGATACCAATCTGTGACGACCCGTCACTTTTAAATAAATTAAAATCGGAGAAAACAAGTGGAAGTCTTTTAATTTACGAAAAATTGGCGTGGTTTTGTTTGAAAATTGGCATTCGAAAACCTGTTTACAACCTAATTTTCAAATCTAATCAAATCTCATGGACTTTAAGTCCAAATCAGGAGTTCAAATATATAATGTCATAATTCATCAACATTAGGCTCTTAGGAGCCAAATACAAAATACAATTCCTTAAAGTTTATCAAATAAGACATAAACTTTACAAAACCATTAGTCCATCTCGAGGTCAGCATCCCTCGATCACGCAAGACCACCTCCTCCTCCTCGACCTCTAGCCAAGGCATTACCTGAAATTGGTTGTAATATCATGAGCTAACAAACTAAGCCCAGTGAGAATAATAAGCATAAAAAGTAAATATAGACCTCAAACTCGCATTCCGATTTGTGTCCAATAAACCGACACAATCCTTCCTAGAATTCTCCAAAGTCTAGGTCATTCTAAGTCATATTTTCCATTTGATGAAACTAATTAGCACACTTAGGCTAATTGTTCATCCTTTAACTTGTTATAACATAAAGTAAGAAAAGTAAATGACTTTGCAAAAAAATATAACATCTCGACTCTCTTTCTCATCTATCATATGCATAAAAGTAATGAGTACATCCATAGGATACGCAATTGCCATTTATGCATGTAATGAAGGTAATGTGGATTTTTACAAACTATCCACCCTTATCCTTATGCATGAAGGTAATGTGGGAATCCACTCATCCACCATTCAACCTTATGCATGATGAAGGTAATGTGGGAATCCACTCATCCATCATTCACCTTATGCATGAAGGTAACGTGGGAATCCACTCATCCACCGTTCCTTTCATTCTTTTCATTCTTTTCTTTTTCTCTTTTCAATGATGCGAGATGTTGTAGTATAATAAATAATGGTGCAAAATGTTATGCATATGCTTGCATATGCTTGTACAATTAAATAAAGTAAAGTAAATGATAAAGTAATTAAAATACACATAAGGTAAATGGGCATAAGTAAAGACATAAAGTAAATGACAAAAAGTAAAATAACCGAGAAACTCGAATGAACGATATGACGATCGAACTCCGATATTAGTAATAAGATTAGAATCATAATTTAAACGATTAACCTATGTCCTCCTGGATTCTATACTTCCAAATAATCCGAGGTTCTATTAACCGTTTTAAATTACAAGTTGGATCATTTTGACTTCAAAATAATCCAACCTTAGTTTCATAACGAAACTAAGTTAGAATCTTCTAAGATTCAAAGTCTTTCTCGAGAATTTCTAAGTTCTCACTTAAAGGATTAACTCTTAATCCTAAGGGCACTAACTCACAACCCTCTAATCTTAGGTTCGGATTCTAATCTTAGTTTCAAACTCTCAAACCATCACACTAGTTTGCTTTCCATATTTAATTTAAATGCTAACTATTCTCACCTTATTAATAAGATGATTTAGCTCCTAAGTTCGAAGGAGCGATCAACCACGAAGTTCAAAAACACCTACAAACGAATTACATCGTAACAATCAATAACGAAACCAACTATCATTCAAACAATTACTAAACATACAAAGCAACGAAAACCCAATAAAACCCACAAAGAGGCCCACGGCCCTATCATCAAAAACGAGTCTCGGGTTTGGTTTTTCGGCTTTTTGGCAATTCAAAATACGTTTTGAGTTGGTTTTAATCAAATTCGATAATCCCGATTTCAATGGGTATCGATGAATAGTGTTTTTGAACATTAATCCCTTTCCCGAATTGAATTTAAATAAACATTCATTCATTAATTTCTAACCCATTTTCAATCCCAAAAGGGTAAATTTCAAACGGAAAGGGTTTTGACTAAACTCGGTTTTAGGGTTATGAAATAGTTTCCAAAAACACATAAAACTACTCCCGAATTGACAAACACCGAAGTTTCACGGCAAGAAATCGAAAGAACACAAAAGCTTGAATCAATTTCCATGGAAGTTCAATGAGAATTCGAAATCTAGGGCTTACCTTAGAGAGTTGGAAACGTTCCAAGAGTGGAATGGGTAGAAAGGTCTGGCGAGAGCTTTCCAACGCATCCGAAATCACGCAAAACGGCCAAGAAACGGCCTGGGCGACCGTTTCTTCCTCTTCTCTTTTCTTCCCTTTGTTGCTCGGGTTTGGAGAAGAAAATGGTGATGTTTTGGTCAAAAATGAGTCAATGACTCATTTAAAGAAGATGACAAATAGTAAATAGATATTTAGGAAGTTGGAAATTACGATTTTGCCCTTTTTAAGACTTTTGGCTTAAAACGAATCCCGAACATCTCAAACTAACCCAATGGTGATTAATAATTATTAATTGGCCCGTTAATAATTATTAACACCATTAAAACGTAATTAAATAAATAAAGCCATTAAAATGAATTAAAATGAAATAAATTGTAAATTTCTAATTTAATAATAAATAAATGAACTTAATTACTTGAATTAAATTAAAATAAATAAATAAATAAATAAAATTTATCACAAAATAACGGGACGTTACACAGATAGCTTCTTATCATTCAAGAGTAATTATATGCATAAACATGTACCAAATTCTTAATGAGCTACAGACTTTCGAGTCTATATTGCTAAAAGGAAAGAGGAAAGTTGTGGAAGCAAATGTTGCTTCTTCTCATGGTGCCTCTAGCTCGGACACTAAGAATAAGAAGCCGAGGTTCCCAAAAAGAAGGGTAAGGGAGCAAACAAGAAATCCAAGAGAGGAAAAGTTCCCAAAGAAAAGTGATATCACCGTAATGGTGAAGGGCACCTGGAAGAGGAACTGCCCCAAGTTCCTAGAAGAGAATAAAAAGGATAAATAAGATAAATATGACTTATTCTTCTTAGAAACCTTTAATGTGGAGGATTGTAAATCCACCTGGATACTTGATTCAGGAGCCACTAATCACATATGCTCTTCTTATCGGGAAGTAATTCTTGGAGAAAGATCAAGCCTGGAGAAGTGTCTCTGAGGAACAAGTAGAGGCGGATGGTGGATGCAGAAGTTATTGCTGATATAAAGTTATCCTTTAATAATAAAATGTTTATTTTTCTGAACACTGTTTATTATGTTCCTGGTTTAAACTGGAACATAGTTTCTTTGGTTGTATTCGTAAACAACTTTATACCGTAGATTTCGGTATTAATAAAGTTGATATTTTCAAAGATGGAAACTTTATTTGTTCAGGAATAGAAGATGCAACACTTTATAATTCTGAGTTTACAGAGTCTAGAACAAGTAAAGGTAGAATTTCTAAAGATGGGACTCTTCTATGGCATCTAAGGCTTGACCATATAAACCTCAACAGAATATAAAGACTGGTTAAAAGTTGACCTCTAAGTGACTTAGAGCTTGGTACACTCCCAGTATGTGAATCCTGTATAGAAGGTAAAATTACCAATCGTCCTTTTTCAGCTAAAGGAAATCGAGCCACAGAACCACTAGAGCTTATCCATTCAAACCTTTGTGGTCCGATGAATGTAAAGGCTAGAGGTGGATATGAGTACTATGTGTCTTTTATAGACTACTACTCAAGATATGGGTACATTTACCTTGTTGCAATTCAAGTCTGAAACTCTTGAGAAATTCAAGGAGTTTAGAGCTAAAGTTGAAAAGCAACTTGGTAAATCTATCAAGACACTTCGATCTGATCGTGGAGGGGAGTATATGGAATATGAGTTCAAAGACTACTTGGTAGAAAATGAGATTACATTCCAACTTTCAGCACCTGGTACACGTCAGCAGAATGGTGTAGCTGAAAGAAGAAATAAAACCTTACTCTAAATGTTGAGATCAATGATGAGCTATTCATCATTACCATAATCTTTTTGGGGTTATGCATTGGAGACTGCATTAGACTTCCTAAATAGGGTACCTTCTAAAAGTGTTTTAGAAACGCCTATTGAGTTATGGTCGGGACGTAAAGTGAGCTTACATTACTTCTGGGTATAGGGATGTCCCGCACACGTGCTGAAATCGAACCCTAAAAAATTAGAATCATGGTCTAAGGTATGCTTCTTCGTAGGCTACCCTAAAGAGATGTGTGGTGAGTTGTTTTATAGTACTGAAGAGAATAAAGTGTTTGTATCAACAAATGCTACATTCTTGGAAGATAACTATATAAGAAACCACAAATCTCTTAGTAAATTAGTACTAGAGGAGATAATTTCAAGTGAAACCACTAATGAGCCAACAATTGTTGTTGACTTGCCTAGCTCTTCTAGTAGGAAGAGAAATTCTAGTCAAATCCAGTTAAGTCCCCGTCATAGTGGAAGGGCACCCAAGTTTCCCGAATGATATTTGGGATTAACTCAGGTTAGTGATGGAGGTATTGACCTGGAGGATCCATTGTCTTATAAGGAAGCAATAATGGATGTTGACAAAGAAAAATGGCTAAAAGTCATGGATCTTGAGATGGAGTCTGATCAACAGGCTGTGGAAAAACCCATTGGTTGCAAGTGGATCTATAAGAGGAAACGAGGAGTAGATGGGAAAGTGGAGACTTTCAAAGCTAGACTTGTAGTAAAGGGGTATTCCCTAAAGGAAGAGGTTGACTAGGAAGAAACCTTCTCCCCTGTTGTTATGTTAAAGTCTATTAGAACTCTTTTATCCATCGTTGCACATTTCAATTATGAAATTTGTCATATGGATGTCAAGACATCATTTTGAATGGCTATCTTGACGAGAGTATCTATATGCTCCAACCAGAATGATTCACTGTTCAAGGTGAAGGACAAGAGGTTTGTAAGTTGCTAAAGCTCATTTATGGATTAAAGCAAGCTTCACTGTCTTTGAACAAAATATCTGACACAACGGTCAAATCATATGGCTTTGAACAAAATGTTGATGAGTCTTGTGTCTACAAGAAGATACTCAACAAAGTTGTGGTTTTTCTCATTCTATACATTGACGATATCTTACTTATTGGGAATAATGTAAGGGTATTATCGGACGTTAAGAAATGGCTAGATAACGAATTCCAAATGAAGGATTTGGGAGAGGCTCAATATGTTCTTGGTATCCAGATAATTAAGAACCGAAAGAACAAGACATTAGCGTTGTCTCAGACATCCTACACTAACAAAATAGTTGTCAAGTATGGGATGGATAAATCCAAGAAAGGAGCGTTACCTTTCAGACATAGGATTAATTTAAAAAAGGACCAATGTCCTAAAACCCCTCAAGAAGTTGAGAGTATGAGACAATATCCTTATGCATCGACAGTTGGAAGTCTAATATATGCGATGTTGTGTACTAGACTGGACATCTGTTATGTTGTAAGGATAGTAAGCCGTTACCAATCAAACCCTTGTTATGAACCTTAGGTTGCAGTCAAGAATATTCTCAAGTATATTTGGAGAAAGAGAGAATATGTGCTAGTGTAAGGTAAAAAGAATTTGATTCTCAAGGGGTACACAGATTTTGATTTCAAGGCAGATAAGGATTCTGGGAAATCCACACTTGGATCAGTTTTCACACTTTGTGGTGGAGCCATTGTATGGAGGAGTATAAAGCAAAGTTGTATTGCTCACTCCACAATGGAGGCCGAGTACGTAGCTCCTTGCGAAGTTGCTAAAGAGGGTGTCTGGCTTAGGAAGTTCCTAACCGATTTGGAGGTAGTACCAGACATGGACAAACCCATAACACTTTTCTGTGATAACAGTGGTGCTGTAGCCAACTCCAAAGATCCTAGAAGCCACAAACCCATAACATTGTTCTGTGATAACAGTGGTGCTGTTGCCAACTCCAACATGCTACACGGGTGCACAACCTCCAAACCACATGGGTAAATCCAATCCTTAGTACTCTTACCAAGATCTTAATCTATCAACCAAATTAACACCGACACTTAATGGCTCTTATGAGGTGGTAAATTATCACAAATTATAAATAATATTCAACAAGGGAGAATTTCTCCTCATAAACTTCCCACTACTAAGAAAAGTAAAACTTAAAAATAAAGTTCAAGGAATACCTGGTGCCGTCGATGATTGGACAAGGACTTTAAAATAAAACTTGAAAGAAACATGTGATGCATGTTGTCTACAGAACCCTTAGGCTCTGATACCAATTGTAAAGATCCAAATTTTTTTCAAAAACTTTAAATTAGAATGAACAACGAAAGACTTGATTTTACGAGAATTTGGCATGGAGCCGTTTATATTTTGAACAAGCAAAAAACTTAAATACATTGTTCTCAAGCAGAAAAAGCGGTAAAAATGTAGAAATGCACATTTTTGACAATTTGAAGTTCTCAAAAGACTTAAAATACCATAAAACAGACAAATTCCCTTACGAGACCAAAATAACACAAATAATCCAAAAGAAAACAAATAAAGTGTTTCAAAGTAGCTAAAGTCCATGCATTCCTGGAATGCTAAAATGATCAAGTTCATGTCCAATCCATCATCTCACGATCATGCGGCACCACCACCTCTACCACAGCCTCTATCTCGGGGCCTACCTGGAAAAAGTAAAGTGTAGCAACATTAGCATAAAAATGCTAGTGAGAGTAAAATGAAGGCATGTAATTCTATGGACGAATTTCACATCGGAAATTGTTTCCAAAGTCCTAACATGCTCTTTACTATCCATTCTATACTCCCAAAAAACTTACACCCAAATTTCAATCCATTTGCTGAATTCGCATTCCATATGTCACTCAAAGAATCATTCTTACCATCGATCATCAATCACAATCAAGACAAGTTTCATTCCCAAGATCAATAGAGTAAAAATACAATTATCAACAATTTCCATAATTAATTAATGCAAAAACATTAGCAGTAACACTTACTCATAACACTCTTGTACTCGATCAAAAGAATCCGTGTACATTCATAATTTTCCATTCAAGTAATACATATACATCATCTAAAGAATCCGAGTATAGTTTATTATTTTACATTTAGGTAACACTCATACTCCATCTAACGAATCGAGCATGGTTTACAAGTTCCATTTAACTGATACATATACTCCATCTAAACAATTCGAGTGTAGTTCATAATTTTACATTTAGGTAACACCCATACTCCATCTAAATAATCCGAGCATGGTTTACAATTTCCCATTTAAACGATACATATACCCCATCTAAAGAATCCGAGTATAGTTCATTATTTCACAATTATGTAACACACATACTCCATCTAAAGAATCTGAGTATGGTTACAATTCCATAAATCAAAGTGTTTCCGCTAAGTTTCCCAACCATGAACATTGTAAAAAGTAACGTACGTGCATAAGAACAATAAATCATGTTGTTAACATTTATGTGAAAGAAAAGAAAATTCGAAAGGAACACAAGCAATAAATGAAACCGGAAAACACTCGAACCACTAACGGTATAACCCAACACTTAGTCTCCCATAACCAAATTCCAAGTCTCACCCTTAAACTTTACTTTTCTCAAAACCTCTTCCGAATACTCTAGTTCGTCTCAAAAACCACCAATTACAATCGTGAACTTAACTTTTCAATCCGGATTTCTATCTAAAACTCTGAAAGCAAAATCAAAGTGTAAATCACAAAACTCACACCCAGAGTCATCAAAGCAACCAATATATTCTTAGGATCCCAAATTCCATAATCCTCTTAAACTCAATCAAACAACTCGTCATGCAACCCATACATAAAACTACACACAACCACTTTAAACTGACCTTGAAAGCGTAGTCGATCCTTAAACGTCAGAGGATCGAATTTGCGTACGGCTATCGAAACCTACAAATTAATTACACATAACATACATTAATTTCACATAACAAAAAACAACCGACACAAAATTTATTAAAAAACAAAAAGCAGTACGGTAAATGGTATAAAGCTCTTGACCAAGGGAGGAATTTTGAAGAATATATGATTTCCGGGTTTAAGGCAATATTTAGGTGGTGTATATCAATGGGTAGATATTTTTAAGACTTTGCAACAAGATTTCTTTCCCGAACTTAAATAAAAACACAAAACAATGAAAATATAAAAAAGTATTCTCGGGTGAACAGTGTAACGTCCCGTTACTTTTGGAGGTAATTTTTTTTATTATTATTTATTTTATTTTAAATAAAGTATTTAAGTTAGTTTAAACTTAGTAATTTCGATTTTAGTAGTTATTTTCGTTCGAAAACCTTTTTAAAACTTTTTAAACCTTTTACCACTTTAAATTAGTTTGGCCAATTAATAATTATTAATCACCTTTAGATTATTTTAAGACCATCGGGTTTCGTATTTTTAATCGAATCTTTTAAAAGGGACGTATACGTCATTTTCCAATTTCTTAAAATTTCACTATTCACTTTCTTTCTCATTAAATAGTCAACCAAAGTCAATTTTGAGCATTCACCTTTTCTCCTTCTTCCTTGTGAGGCCGAAACCCTCATCTCCCCACCCTCTCTCTTTGGCTTTTCTTATTTGCTCGGTAGATCGTCGTAATTCCGAGTCCGTTGAAAAGCTCTCATCCCGAGGATCGATTCTAACCTAGCAATCGAGGTTTTCGCTCATTTTCTCAAGGCCTTAAGGTATGACAAAGTTTCTAAATCTTGTTGTGAATAGTGTTTTAATGGAGGTTTTGAGTTGAAATCTTCAAATTCACATACCGAAGCTTGAAGATTTCAATCGAGGAAGTCGTTTTAGCAAGTTTTAGAAACTTCCTTAAACCCTAAAATCAAGTTTGAGTTGAAAACCCGTCCCGTGTTAATTTCTCTCACTTGACCAAGATTAGGGTGTTTGGTTTGCTATGATTTTACGTTTTACTTAATTTTTCGGAAATCGATTATTATGTAAAATCCTAAAATATCGTGACCCACTGTTATCTTGACTTTCAAAGTATCTTTGATCAACCCAAGTCACCTCTAAAAGTGCATAAAAGACGGAAAACCGAACCCGAACCCTCTCTTCCTTGTTGGGCCGTGGGTCCCTTAGGGTTTAAATCCGGGGTTTTCATCGTTTTATGCGTTTAGATGTTGTTTGCTCGATTTTCGGATAATTAATGGTTGTTAGGTGTATTTGATTTGTAGGTTGGTGATCGATTATTTGACTTTGACTCCGGCACCTTGGAAGCTTGGATTTCACATCTAAGGTGAGTTTAAAATGGAAGTTAGTAATTTTATGAATTATGTTTCATTACGATATTGTTTATCGAGGTTAAGAGGGGAACTAACTTCCGGAAGTTATTCTTGGTTGGAGACTTTAACTCGGATGTGAGTGGAGTGGTATTGGTGTACTTATGGTTTTGGAAGTAAAAGAGTAAGTATGAGTGGTTTGGAAGTCATATAAGATGATTTGGGGATTTTTAGATGAAAGTGGATGAATAAGAAATTATAAGTGATTTGGGAGTCAAAGTGGCTTAGAAATTACACTTGAGTATTGACTCGTGTAATTCAAGCGGTTTATGTTCTTTAGTAGTGTAGTGGAACTTTATCTAACTTACTAGGGAGCTTGATGGATTCTATACGGTAATATGGATATGGCACATGATAGTATGTGATACGCTCCATACGGTATCATGGTGCGAGGTTATGTGATATGGCACATGATAGTATGTGATACGCTCCATACGGTATCATGGTGCGAGGTTATGTGATATGGCACATGATAGTATGTGATACGCTCCATACGGTATCATGGTGCGAGGTTATGTGATATGGCACATGATAGTATGTGATACGCTCCATACGGTATCATGGTGCGATGATTTGTGATATAGCACTATACACGTTGTGGTAAGGGTGGCATTCGAAGATTTGAGCGTGTATGGATGTTATTATTGTTATCTTTATTATAGTACTATACACGCTGTGGTAAGGGTGGCATTCGAAGATTTGAGCGTGTATGGATGTTATTATTGTTATCTTTATTATAGTACTATACACGCTGTGGTAAGGGTGGCATTCGAAGATTTGAGCGTGTATGGATGTTATTGTTGTTATCATTATTATAGTACTATACACGCTGTGGTAAGGGTGGCATTCGAAGATTTGAGCGTGTATGGATGTTATTATTGTTATCATTATTATTGTACTACACATGTGGTGATACGGTTGGCATTCGAAGATTTGAGTATGTGTGGTTGCGACTTTATTAGCACTTAGTATATCACATTCTTTTACTTGTATCTTGGTTTGAGTATTTCTTTTATGATGATAGAATGTTTTCGAGGAAATCCATAACTCTTAGGATTCGTTGAGCCACGAAGTTAAGAAAGTTTATTATGTATGTTGTTTATGTGTGTAATTTGGAATGTGGAATGGGTAGTAAAAGTGAAATCTAGGCCTTTGGACATGATTTCTGACATGAAATGTTGTTCATAGGATTACTTGCTTTCATTTTACTCTCACTAGCATTTTATGCTAATGTTGCTACAATTACAAATTTTTCAGGTAAGACTCGTGGTAGAGGACGAGGTAGAGGAGGTGGCACCGCGTGACCGATCAAGATAATGAATGGACAGGAACGCAACTGATTTTGAGAGTAGCATTTTTGAATGCTCATGAACATTGCATCACTTTTTATTTTGTTACATTTTGAGCTGGAGCGTTTGTATATATATATTTTGAACTTTAAACTTCCTTTAGCATTTTCATTACATTATGGAATATGAAATTAGGGCCATCGCTTTTCTGGAAAACTGGTTTGTAAACAGGTTTTGGTTTATCTGAATTTTAAACGGACCCATGCCGTTTTTCTGTAAAATCTAGATTTCCGCTGCGCATTTGTTTTAAAGGATTTTACGAAAAAATCGGGTCGTTACAAACAGTGTCTCGGATGAACAGTGTTTCAGATGAATAGTGTTGTATGACATCTTGAGCTTGAAATCGTCAAATTTCTCGAAGGACATGGATGATTTCAACTTAAACACACGTTTAGAAACAAAGGGAAGAAAATCAAAGGAAAAGTTATGAAAACTTACTTTCTAGGGTTTCTCTTCGAGAGGGAGATGATCTCCAAGAGTAGGATAGAAAGAATGCCCTTGTCGAGATCTTTTCAACGCAACTGAAATCAAGTAAAACGAAGAAGAATTGAACGAAACCCGAGCCTAGGGAGAAGCTTATGGGCGTTGGCCATGGAGAGAGGAAGAGGAGAAGAAATTTTATTTTTGTCTTACTGGTTTAATGAAGAAGATGAATAGTGAAAAATGTTTTACCCCCTTTTGACCAAAATGCCCCTCCTTTCCCATTTCTTCTTATCTAAGGCTCGCCCTTGGATCGTAATTTTTGCAAACAACATATGCGCTAAATAATTAACTAAAAGATGATTAATGATTATTAATTGGCCCGTTAATAATCATTAATGACCCAAATATTTAAATTATAAACAAATGGAATTAAAATCTAATAACATGTAAAACTCCTATTTATTATTATTAATTCTAAAGCTAAATTAATTACTTTAAACTACATAAACTAAATTAAATTAAATAAAAAAAATTCACCTCTCAAAGTAACGAGACTTTACAATAAATTTAAATAAGATACATAAAAAAAATATAAAATTATGAACTTCAATCAAATAACGAATATTAAAAATAAATAATATAATTTAGAAGTTCTTTTAAAAAGTGGCATTCTTCTTGATTATTTAGACACAAAATTATCTATTAATTTTTTTATATTAATGTCATCAAAAGTTTCACTCTCAATTGATATTAAGATTGATCCATTAATTTTAAGGTCTTTTTTTTTCTTTTTTTGCATACCTCATTTGGTTAGTAAGTTGGCCTTATATACTCCCTTCCTGATCGACCGGTCATGGGCTCACTTGTCTGTACTAGTCTGAACTAGGCTTTTATTGGGCCTCAGATTTGCCCAATACCAATTTGCTTATTTCCGCTTTTGGGTGTTTAATGAGTTGGGTCTTTTCGAAATCGACTAGATTACTTAACCAAAAATAGCCTGATTTTTGCCCTCTATAGTTACATATTTTCTATAAAAAAAAATTTACCTAAAATATGGTGACATGTTTTTTTTTTTTTTACATAATTTTATTTGTAAATACATTTTAAATTTATAACTTTTTAGCATCATAAATCATTTTCACAAATAATCTCTTAAATAATTTGAAAAAGTTACATATCACCTTGTGTGATAAATATGATGAACTCAATTTATAAGTAATATTAATTTACTTAGTGTCCGTTTGGCGTACCTTCTCTAAAAATATTTTTAGTTAGAGATTTTAAAAGAAATACTAGTTAAGTGTTTCATCTAAAAACACTTGAGTGAATATTTTAAGTGAAATACTTGTTTATAAACATTTTTGGAAGAATCACAAATCAAGTATTTTCTCCAAAAACACATTTTAGTATACTCAAGTGTTTTTAGAAGAAACACTTAATTAGTATTTCTTTTACATTGTCAGACTTAAAACATTTTTAAGAGAAGCTATGCCAAACAGGCTCTTAGTCATATTTTTTTTTCATAGAGCCATTTATGAAACAACCCTGAAAGATACTCCAATAAAGCTATAATAGGTAATCTTCAGGGTTCTCCTAGAATAACGTTAAAAAAATTTGCGATATTTATTTTCATAATATTATATTGCCAATCTATGAAATGGGTTCATGCCCTTGATATTTATTTTCATAATATTATATTACCATCGTCCTTTAAATGATTTTTCATTTCACAACCCATATTCTCAATTTATGCGCAATGCTTTTCAAATGTTGTTATGCGATATTCCTTAGGCAGCATTGATTTTAATCGTATAATTCTTGAACCTGTTGGATTTTATAAAAAAAATGTGCATAAAATTTAATAGTGAAAGTAAGAGAAGTGTAGAGGCAAAATGAAAAAAGTTGTGATTTATGGGAAAGTGAAAAATCACTTGTCCCACATTGGAAAGATCACAATTCTTACACCACTTTATATATTCTACACTTAGACAATGGGTTGGGCCCTTTGGGGTTCCACAGATTTTGCGAGGCCCGAGCGCGCACCCAATGGACTTCAGTCAACACGTAGGAGCGTCGCCAACCCAGACCGGTCCGATCGAGCCGGTTCGGCCAGGTCATCTTGATTAAATAATATTCTTTTTATTTAAAGAATATTTATTTAATTTCTTTTTTGGAATTTGGAAAACTGTAACAGCAACTCTTATTGGTCCTTGCCGTTTCAGGCAACGTTGAGCCGTTTTCGGTCACCGGCGTACGTTTCAAGTGACACGTTACTGTTTTCGGCGACTGTTACAGAAATAATTAATTCTGGAAATTAATCCCAGAATTTAATTTTGTTTTGGAGTTACGAATTCGTCCCCCTATAAATAGAGATGAATTCTTCATTCTAAGACACACCAAAAATCCGAATCTACTTCCTCTCTTTCTGTCTTTGCTTTTCTGTTCAAATATCTGTCCACTGAGAGCTATTCTAGAGGTGTTCTGCTAGGTTCTTGAAACTCTGGTTGTTGTATTCAAGAACGCTTCATCGAATCCTGTCGAGCTGAATTTCCGTCGAACCACAAACAACCTGAGCGAGGCAATATCGACTTCAAGACAACGGCCCTGCCCGTGCTTTGAAGCATCCTACAGTAACGTTGTCTTTCGTTTCTGTTTTGATTATTTACTTGTTATTACTGATCGTTTTGTTGTTGTAATCAGTTACGTATCAATAGAAGTTCGATTACTGTTCAATTCCATTGTTCCTTCCAATAATTTAAAGTCGATTGCTACAATGGAATTCGTCAACATTTACAGATCGAATGACTCACCACTTGCTGAAATGGTCGTTCCTCCTGCTGCCGACAATGTTGTTGCGGCCACTGCTGCCCTTGCTGCAGCTAATACGGCTGCCGCTGAAGCTGCTGCCACTCTTGCTGCTGTCATTGCCGCTGCACAAAACAGTGCATCAATTCTGGATACCACTGTTGCTGCAAATCCCGTAGCTGCACTGCCTCAAGGGGATGCTTACAATGCTGCTACTTTCCAGGCTAGTAAGTATCCTCCTAGCTATCCACCGAAGCCAGTCCACTCCAAGGATTCGCCTCAATTCAATGGCCAAGACTACAAACGGTGGCATCAGAGGATTATGTTCTTTCTCACAACACTGGGTCTCGCCTATGTGCTGAAAGAACCAATGCCGGAAGTGCACGAGGACTACGTCACATACGAGGGACTCATGGAACGAGACCAATGGGAGAATTCTGACTATCTTTGTCGCAATTACATTTTAAACAATTTAATTGATAGTCTATATAAAGTGTATGAAAATTTTAAGAGTGCTAAAGAATTGTGGGATGCACTTGAACTGAAGTATAGATCAATTGGTGCAGGGGTTAAGAGGTTTATTGCAGGGAAGTTTAATGATTTTCAAATGGTTGATGGCAAGTCCGTAGTCAACCAAGCTAAGGAGCTACAAGTCATCATCAGTGACTTGCATAGCAAAGGAATGTGGATGAGTGAACCATTCTAAGTGGCAATTATGATTGAGAAATTGCCACCTTCTTGGAGTGACTTTAAGAATTATCTTAAACACAAAAGTAAGGAGTGCTCTATGGAACACTTAATCCTTAAACTCCAAATAGAGGAAGACAACAGAAAAGGGATGGGTAATAATAGAGCCCCAAACAAAAAGAGTGTAGAGGCGAAGGCAAATCTCATCGAGGCTGGGAAAAGCAAGAATAGTCTAACCAAAAATAAATATGACCTAGGCCCCAAGCATGCTAATAATAAACGCATCACTGAGAACTATTACACATGTAGCGAAGTGGGCCATAGATCTGCTGACTGCAAGCATCGCAAGAAGCCTGTGCATAATATATCCAATAATAGGTCTAATAATCAAGTCAATTCTGACGGTGGAGAATGGAGATGATATTCCACTTGTTGCAATGGTCTTCGGAGTATGCATGACTATCGCTGCTAAAGGTTGGTGGATTGATTCTGGTGCTACTAGGCACGTTAGTGTGGATAGATCTTTATTCTTCAACTACAAAGAAGCTGATGGCAATGAAAAGTTGTACATGGAAAATTCTGCCACTTTTGATGTGATTGGCAAAGGAAACATCCAGTTTAAATGGACATCTGGGAAGATACTCACACTGAATGATGTCTACTATGTTCCTGACATTAGAAGGAACCTTGTATCTGGGCCACATCTCAACAAGAATGGCTTCAAAAAAGTTTTTGAGTCGGACAAATTTGTACTGACCAAGGACGGGATGTATGTGGGTCGTGGGTATTTTACTGATAACATGTTCAAGCTCCATGTACTGGCCTAAAAGTTAAAGACTATCAATAAAGTTGAATCTTCTTCTTATATTGTTGAGTTATTTAATGTTTGACATTCAAAATTAGGACATGTTAATAATCGATCCATACAAAGAATGATAAGTTTAGGATTAATACCTAAATTCAAAATTGATAATAGACATAAATGTGAAGATTGTGTTGAATCAAAATTTGTAAGGAAAACGCATCCTTCAGTTGAAAGAAATAGTGAATTACTTAGCTTAAATCATAGTGATATTTGTGATTTCAGAAATAATCCTTCACGAGGAGGAAAGAATAATTTCATCACATTTATAGATGACTTTAGTAAATATTGTAAAGTATTTTTACTGACTAGTAAGGATAAAGCTTTAGAAGTTTTTAAGATTTATAAAGTAGAAGTTGAGAATCAACTTGGAAAGAAATTAAAGGTGATTTGATCAGATAAAGGTGGTGAATATGAGTCCACTTATATGACTGATTTCTGTGCAGAAGCTGGTATTATACACAACACAACCACACCTTATACACCACAACAAAATGGTGTAGCTGAAAGAAAGAACCGAACTCTTAAAGACATGATTAATTGCATGTTAAATAGTTCAGGTTTACCACAGAACTTGTGGGGGGAAGCTTTGCTTACAGCAAACTTTATTTTAAACCGAATTCCACAAAAGAAGAATAATAAGTCGGCTTATGAGTTGTGGAATGGAAAACTCCCTACTTATAAAATTTTGAAAGTGTGGGGGTGTTAAGCAAAGGTACAAGTTCCTTTACCTAAAAGGACGAAACTTGGACCTAAGAAAGTTGATTGTGTGTTTATAGGCTATGCCTTAAATAGTGCAGCTTATAGATTCCTAGTAGTTAATTCACAAGTGTCTGAAATTAACAATAACACTATAATGGAGTCTATTGAAGCTGAATTCTTTGAGGATGTGTTTTCATATAAGAAACATACTGACACTGGAACCAAGAGAATTATGAAGCGAGTACTTCAAGAATTCAAGATGGTTCAGAATCTGAACATGAACAGGAAATTGTTCATAATGAATCAGAACCGAGAAGAAGTAAAAGAACTAAAACGTTTATTTCCTTTTGTCCAGATTTCATTACCTATATGGTAGAAAGTGAACCTCAAACATATAACGAGGCAATGACTACTCCTGATTCTGTAAACTAGAAGGAAGCCATTGATAGCGAGATAAATTCCATTATGAAAAGTAATACTTGGATATTAGTTGATTTACCACCTGGGAGTAAACCAATTGGTGTGTTAATTGCTATTGCATCTTTGATACCTATTCTCCTGTGACCAGAATCACATCCATTCGTGTGTTAATTGCTATTGCATCTATACTTAATTTGGAAATTTACCAAATGGATGTGAAAACTACCTTTCTAAATGGAGACTTAGATGAAGAAGTCTACATGGAACAACCAGAAGGGTTTGTTGTAAAAGGGTATGAAAATAAAGTTTGTAAACTTGTAAAGTCATTATATGGCTTAAAACAAGCAACCAAACAGTGGCATGAGAAATTCTAATTTTGATATGAAAGACATGGGTCTTTCTGATATTATTCTAAGAATCAGAATAACTAGAGATTCTAAAGGATATATACTTTCTCAGTCACACTATATAGAAAATGTGTTGAGAAAGTTTGGACAATTTGAAAGCAAACTTGTATTTACTCCGTTTAATACTAGTATTAAACTATGTAAGAATACAGGTGTTGGTGTATCATCTTTAGAATATTCTAGAGTAATTGGAAGTCTTATGTACATAATGAATTGTACAAGACCGGATACAGCTTACTCAGTAAGTAGATTAGCTAGATACACCAACAATCCAGGTCGTGATCATTGGGATGCACTAGTGAGAGTATTGAGATATCTCAAATATACTATAGACTATGGATTACACTATACACAGTATCCGCCTGTACTTGAAGGATTTAGTGATGCTAATTGGATATGTGATAACTTAGAAACTAAATCGACCAGTGGGTATGTTTTTACCTTAGGTGGAGCAGCTGTGTCTTGAAAGTCATCTAAACAGACGTGTATTACACGTTCTACGATGGAATCAGAATTCATATCTTTAGATAAAGCTAGTGAAGAAGGAGAATGGCTAAGGAATTTTCTAGAAAACATTCAGGTTATGGCCAAAACCCCGTAAACGCTATATGTATATATTGTGATAATTTAGCTGCGCCAATGAGAGCTAAAAATACAGTTTGCAATGGGAAGTCTAGACATATACGGTGTAGACATAACCTCGATTAGACAGTTGCTCACTAATTGAATAATCTCAATAGATTATGTGAAATCAAAGGAAAATATTGTTGATCCTTTAACCAAAGGAGTAACGAAAGAGAAAATGTTGTATACATCGAGGGAAATGAGATTAAAGCCTAAGAAATGAGTTATTGGTGGAAACCTAACCTTGTTGACTGGAGATCCCAAGATCTAGGTTTAATAGGCAAACTAAACCGAAATAACTCATAGTGAACACATTAAGACTTTTAAGTCAAAACCCGTTTTCATTAATAAGTGTGTGTATCTATGGATGTTAAGATAATATTGATACGTGAATCACTATAAGAATTTCGGAAATATGTGACTTTTTTTGCCGTCACCTTATTCGAATAGGTGATGGTTTCTTGACCCTATGGCAGTGTCACCTATTCAAATAGGTGACGGCCATGAGAAACCGTCACCTATTTGAATAGGTGACGTTTTTAACCCGTCATCTTTTTTAATAAGCAATGATTTTTACCCGTCACTTTATTGAATAGGTGACACTATAATAGGTGACGGTCATAAAACACTGTCACCTTTTAGAAAAGGTGACGGGGAAAAACCGTCACCTTTTGTCTAAAAATTGAGAAAAAAAATATTTTTTTAATTAATTGATTTTCAAATAATGCCATTTATTACACCTATCAAATTTAACTAAATATTACAATAAAAGTTAAAATATCACTAAACGCCTATATAAATTACATAATTTTTAAACAAAAAATTAAATTACATTATACTTGGACAATAAAACAAGAATTGCTAAAAAAATCTTCAATCACCACTCTTGTCAAAATTCCAATAAACAACTTGCTGACTCCGCTTTCATCTCCGGTCTTCTGTGCTCCAACTTTTCATTCGGTTGTTAAAACCGTTGATCAACAACAATAAGTATGTTAAATAATTGCAAAAACTATGAACCAATGCGATGAAAACAAAAAAGTAAAACATGGAGGACAATAGATTGAAGCCAGCCATATAGAAAGCAACATTTCCCCTACAATAATAGTGACAAAAAGGCATAAAAATTCAGCTAAAAGCTTGTAAAAATTTAAAGCCTAAGAGAAGACAATGCAGTAACTATTAATACTAAACACACTGACCTCAAAGTTCACCCTTTTTTTCTATAACCATCAGTCAAATTTTTTGTGGCACATATTAAACAAGGCATCAGTCATTACATTGTACTCACAAAATGAATTCCTAATTTGTATACAACAAACCACATTAACTAATACTTAGTTTCTTAGTAATATTTGCTCCAGGAAATTAAAAAAACTTAGGAAAAGAGAAAGCAAATATAATTCAACATTAGCAATCAGACATTTAATTCAAATATCCTCTCTCTTGTATTAACTCTAACGAATCATCCTCTTTCCACGCACCATGTGTAGAGATTCATATTAAAAAAGAAATGAAAAATATGAAACTTAAGTGAACTAGCAAACTCTATTTCAACAGTTAAAATGAATCAAAAAGTGACCTGCATTTCTCTTCAATGCCTCTTTCCACACAAACAATTTTACAAACAATTCATTCTTGGAAATCTTAACTTATAGGAAACATTCCAAGCTCTTTTTCACTACATTTCAACAATATCAGAATCACATGTTAAAAAAAAATTAAACTTCGACACTACACATTTAGAGAGGTGATTATCATTATCAACAATAGAATGGAATCAGAATCAATAAAGACAATAGTTTTCACTCTTATAATTCATTAAAGAATTAATAATTTTTTACTAAATTTATCTTAGCCTAAACGACCAGGCTAAGATAAATCTAATCTTGCAACAATTACTTTAACCTTAGAATCTAACAGGGAAAAAAGAACCCAAACTTCAAAATTAATCAGTGACTTGAAATTGGGAATTAATAGCTAAATTCAAATTATGCATTAAAAAAAATTCTCATAATAAAAGTAATCCAGAAAACTAAAAATCACCAGGCTCATCAGTCCCATCTACACAATCACAGAAATCATGACCTCTGAAGAATAATACTTCCCATCTGCAATCAAATACACAATTTAATTCAGATAAAATTAATCAAACAAGAATGAAATTAACATCAATTCATATGAATGTCTTACAAGAATAAAGAAAGAAAGACAAAGGAAGGGAAGAGAAGAGAAGGGAAGAAAGGTGTACCATAAAGCAGTGTACAATATATTAGTAACTCACTGTCATTCAAAATGGAAATAATATAAACCATGAAGCAAAGAAATCAAACTTCCAAATGAGAGCAATAAGCTTGAAACCAAACTGCAAAAGGAAAATGACAAGCAAAGGTAATATAATCAATAAGATGGAAAAGGATAGTATGAATAACTATCTAATAGAATTGATAAAGAACTGTATACTTGCCACAATATCAACCTCATGGAAAAGGATAGTATGATAAATCAACACATGCCTGAAAAAATGTACCTGCATGGCACTCGCTCCAAGTACAAGTCGACAAGTCCTTGTATTGAAAAATTTAAGAATTTCAAAAACATGATGAACAACTTTAGAAGATAGTGCAGGCAGAGAATCATTCATGTCAATGTACTCCGACAACATCTTGAGCAAGATCAACCCACTGGGGAAGAAATCATAAAAGAAGGAAAATATTATTGAGATCACAACAGACAAAAACATAGTTTCTATAAGTAATAAAAATAGGTAAAACAATGGGTGCAGGTTTATACCAGTATACACAAGGAATAAAAAAGCTCAAAATAAAGAAAGAATTAACAACGGGGTGAAGGCACAAGAATAAAAAAGCTCAAAATGATCAGGTATTCCCCTCAATCTCACTTGAATCAGTAGTGTTTTTGAATGTTTTGTAATCCACTACCTACGATCGATCTATGAATCGTCATTGTTTGTAGCCACATTATCGTAGCTTTCTTCCATATTACCTTGAGCATTGTCAATTTTCGTAGGAAGCGCTTCTTGTAACATAGTGAATCGGGAATAGTCCGAAAATCTTCCGGAACATCTTGATCAAGCACCACTTTTATTTTTGTCATTTACAATGCGATAAAATAATTAGCCCAGGAAAATATTTAGGTATAACTATAACTCTAAAGGAAGAAAGAAAAATAAGATTCTTACACGAGATTCATGCTAGAAATTAACAAAAGCTTTGGCGCTGGATCGCAATATTCCACGAATACTATATCCCAAACTTCCATCAATTTTTTTATGTTAGAAGATGATGGAATCACAAGTATTCAGATTAACAGTGGTTTTGTATTCTTGAGAGTCATATTTCAAATAAAAATGTGAGTACTTTTTCAATGGCAGTTATAAAATCTTGTGTGATATTATATATGCTTAAAAATTCTTGCAGTCTTAACTTAGGATGAACTAGAATCCGAACACCAAGGAGTTTGGCCCATCTACCATGAGGAGCATCACATGCTGTAAAAATAGATTCTGTATTTTCTCGCAATACATCAGCTCTGTTTACAATCAAATTATCTCAACCATGTCAAGATTCAAGCAATAGCAACTTTATAAAGGAAAATGACATATATCAAAACTAAACCTACAATAAGTTTTCTTTAACAAAGGAAAATTTTCATTGATAATTGAAAAGTTACAAAAGAAGAAAGTATAACTCCATCATTCAAAGTGTACAATGGAAGCCCGAAGTTTACAAAGTGAATAAATGTTCAACAAGTTATCAGCTGTGACGACCCGACTCCTTTTAAATCATTTAAAAGTAAAACACAGCGGAAGTCTTAGTAAATAAAAAAAAAACATCGAGGATATGTTTGAAATTTAGGCTAGCCAAAACCTATATACATTTTTCACATCAGGAAATTTAAAAGTAAGGAAATGCAATTCCTTTTCCAAAGTTTTAAAAGAGTTAATAACCATAAAAGTAAAAACAAGAAGCTCTTATGAGCTTATATACAAATTTACATATCAAAAGACACAAATACAACAAAATGAGTCCATGGACTTTTAAAAGTGTAACTAGTCCATCCCTTTTTCATCATCCTCTCGATCAAGCCACACCAGCTCCTCTCCCACCACCACGAGCATAAACATTACCTGAAATTGTTTGTAATATCATGAGCTAACAACAAGCCCATGAAAATAAACAGAATATAAAGTAACAATAGACCCCAAACCCGTATTCTGATTTGTGTCCATATAATCTTACATATTCTTTTCTAAAGTTCTCTAAACTCTAGAAAACTAACTTTCAACCATTTGGAAAAGTACTTCCATAACCCATAATCTCTACAAGATGATATTACTAGCATACGTAGTCTAATCCTCATCCATTAGCTCCTTAAAACAATTATAAATGGAATACACAATCTTTACATAATCATAACATCTCAAACAAATAAGGTTAGGTAATGGTAGCTCCCGTAGGACTAACATTCACTTTGTTATCTTACTTTCCATAATAGAATATACAGTTCCTTCTCAATAATATAATTCCACCGATAATGAAAATGAAGGTAATGAAAACTCCCGTAGGATTCGCATTCACCTTTTATGAATGAAGGTAATGAAAACTCTCGTAGGATTCGCATTCACCTTTTTCTGACTTTCCTTTCAATTCGATGATGCAATATAATATGCATATGCTTTCAAAAGTAAATAAACATAAATATGAACATTAAAGTAACCGAAGGGCATAAAGTAAATGGATCATAAATTTCCTTATACATAAAGTAAATAAATAGGGATTTCGGAAAAACAATAAGTAAATCAAACCAACGGTCCTTTAATAAAAGTAAGTTCTTAACTTTAACAATAAAGTCTCCACTTCCAAGGATTCTAATTCTTTCAATAGATATCCAAAGTTCCATATTCAAGTTCCTTAGTCATTCCATTATACTTGGATCCTTCTACTTCCAATAATACATCCTAAACTCCGGAACGATTCTAAACTTAGAACTTTCAAAAGTTAAACGTTCCTCTCGAGAAAATCCATAAGTATTCTCACTCAATTAGAACTAGCTCCAAACCTAAGTATACTAGCTCACTTTCCTTTATTCTTTGATTCAAACCTTAATCTCAACTTCCAATCCTACAAATCATTCTACTTATTCGGTTTCTAAAGCTACGTTAAATTCTATTTATTCTCACCTTGGCAAAGTAGATTTCGCTCCCATATTCCGAAAGAGCGATCAAGCAAACGGTCCACAAACACCTACAATTAAATTACATCTAACAATCAATAATTAACCGAACATCGATCAATTGCCATCTAAAAGCATAAAATGACGAAAAATCCCGAATTCCCTTAAAGGAGCTCTCGGCCCTACAAGGGTAAATGGGCCTCGGGTTTGGTTTTCCTGGCTTTTAGGCAATTTAGAGGTGTTTCAGGTTGGTTTCAAGTAGTTTGGAAGTTCCCGATTTCAATGGGTAACGATGATTCGGGTTTTTGGACAATAATTGATTTCCGAATTTAATTACAATAAACAATACATCAATAAAAAGACACCCCAAAACAGCGCACAAAAAGTAAATTTCAAACAGGACGTGTTTCGGCTCAAACTCGGGTTTAGGGTTAAGAGGAAGTTCCCAAAATTAACAAAAACAACTCCCGTAGTTAAAGTCATCGAGTTTCTCGGCAAGAAATCGAAGATTCAAATCGAAAACTCCATTAAAACACTATTTGAAGCTTAGGTTTTGAAACTTTGACATACCTTGAGGCCCTTAGAACACGGATGGAAAGTACGATTGCTAGGTTGAGAAGAATCCTAGAACCGAGGGCTTTCCGATGCAACCGAAATTGGAACGATCCGACGAGAAACGAACGAAACCCGAAATTTCCCCCCACACCTTAAGACCCACGGTTTTTTAGAGAGAAAGATGAGAGGATTGTGGTCAATTTTGGTCAAACTTGATTTTAAAGAAGAAGTGAATAGTGAATTGATATTTTTTAAGAATTTCAAAAATGACGGTTACGTCCTTTTAATGATTTAAGCTTATAAAACGAAACCCGAAGTTCTTAAACTAGCCCAATGGTGATTAATAATTATTAATTAGTCCGTTAATAATTATTAATACGACCAAAACTAATTTAAGCTAATAAAACGATTAAACGAATTTACGAACGAAATAAACTCGTAAATTCTAAGTTATAAATTCTAAATTAAATCTAAAATTTAAATTAATAAATTCTAAAATTAAATTAAGTGCTTTTCATCAAATAATAATAATTAAAATAAATAATAAATAATAATAATAAAAAATCCGTGTAAAATAACAAGACGTTACATCAACAATCTTTTAAACAGAAAAAAAGTGAAGAATAAGATTCAGAGAGGATTCATGGCACCATTACAAAAGCTCAATTTGCTTTTATTCAAGGTTTACAAAGTGTTGGTTGCTTACGAAGTGATTAATTTTCTTTATACAAAGTGTTTGGGGAGGGGATGGAACCACTCCCTTGTGGGTGGAACTACATACCCTAACCAATGGGGCTATACCTGGTTGGCATAACGAAATAATTAATGAAATCAAAATAACTAAATCTCTACACTAAGTATGATGAGCATAACTAAATGAGCACATGACGCAAATCCAAGCCTAAAGAATACGACAAGCACCTCTCACTGAACCATAAAAAGACAAGTAGTTAATCAAATACTATCCATACATTGTATTGTTTTCTGTTTTAGGGATTTCTCATCCTCTATATTGTACTGTTTTTTTTCTCTTGATGAATGAAAGTTTATCTTTCTATTAAAAAAAAAACTATCAATACAAAGAAAGATTGACCTGAAATTTCTAGACATATTCGAGGAATTTGCTGCATCATTTGCTTTTCTCTGTAACAAAGTAACTTTTGTAGCAACTCCCTGAGGAAAAGGTCGAAGAAGTGAACCAACTTGATTATCACTCTCTTTTGTACCAGCAGCTATAGCACCTGTAGCAATCGCGGCAGCAACGGAATCTGAAGCATAGTGCCCATCAAGGTTGGACATAATCCATTCAATAGACTTTTTCAACTCTGCAGCACGCACTAAATGTACCTACATTCACTAAATGAAAAGAGATCATAATACATCCAATACAATTCCAGCAAGGTTATAGATTCATGGTATTGGCAGTGATTCTGTTGTATATTTTTTATTAGTAATTCTAGCTTAGCTATATTGTATACATTTAATTTGATTAAGCTTGTATGCTCAATTGAATTACTTAGAATTAGAAAACCAATATAACCCCTTAAAACAGTAACATTCGTTGTGTTGTTAAACACATTGAATGCTATGAAATGAATTTTTACTTAAGCTTTGTGAGGGAATCTAAGAACATATAAATGAATATAAAACAATAAAAGTTATTTTAAATTGAACAAGTTTAAGAAAATAGGAAGGATACCTCATCAAATGGATGTGAACCCTATTAGATTTAGTGAATGACTCTTCTTGCAATTTATGTTAGAGGATAAAAGATAGTAAGGAAAAGAACTTTACTATTACAAATTGAGAAATTCATATCACATTTACAGTTAATTAATTATCAAATAACCACTTTCAAAGTAATAACATAGTAGAAAACTTAAACTGCTACAACCCAATTGACTTAGATTACCTAAGAATTCATGATTACCTTGGATGTTAGTTTAAAAACAAAAGAAAGCTAAAAAAACTACAAAAAAAAAGTTTAGATTGAAGCTTATGTACAGAGAATAAATTAGCATGCTCTTGTAGTTACAGTAGATGTGGAACTTCGGGAGATGTTGAAAGGGTGGAAACCCAATTTTGTGAATTGATTGAAATAAATTGGTGAGATATCTGAGCAAAATTTCACCTGGAATGCTTTCAGAACTATCACTCATATAAATGATTTCTGAATGAAGGGGCTACAACAATGGATGAACAACGACAAAATGGTGAAACAAAACTATTAGATGATTCTAGAAGTTGTAACTAATTATGGTTATTAGTTGTTAGTTGGTTACTTTCTTAGTTACCTTCTCATCTTGTATAAATACTCTCTTCATTGTGTAATAATAAAATATACATTTTTTTTTCTCATTTTAGACTCAACATGGTATCAGAGAAGGCCTTGTGGAGTCCACTTGCATTCATTTCTTACCCATTTTCCTTTTTGCTTTGACAGATGGCTTATTCTTTATTTCCCTTTTCTATTCATTCTCTTTTCAATCGGTGATTTTTCCATTTCCTAATTGTTTTCTCTCCAAGCTTTTCTTTACCATGGCGACTGATCCTTCGCAAAATCCGTTGCCAGATTCTGCAATTCCACCATCATCAACCTCTTCAGGGAATCCAAAGATCACATTCCTCACTAAATTCTTCACAAAATTCTCTTTTCTCTATCGATGATCGATCTAATCCTTATTATCTTCATCACAATGATAATACAGGATTAGTTCTTGTTTCACATCTTCTTACTGGAGAAAATTATAGTGCTTGGAGTCAATCGATGATCATGGCATTAGCTGTCAAGAACAAGCTTGGATTTGTTGGTGGTACGATTTCTGGCCCACCTGTTTCGATCCTCTTCACAATGCCTGGATTCCAAACAACTATATGGTGATCTGTTGGTTAGCAAATTCATCAATTAAAGAAATCTCTGGAAGTGTTATCTACTCGAAATCTGCTAGAGAGGTATGGCTTGATCTTCAAGAACATTTTTCACAAAAGAATGGACCTCGAATTTATCAGCTCCGTCGTGAATTGATGAACTTAACTCAAGGCCAATTATCTGTGAGTTCTTATTTTACTAAACTGAAAACACTATGGGATGAATTGGTGAATTATCGTCCTGGTTGTACATGTGGAAATTATTGTTGCGATGGAACGAAAGCATTGGCTGGCTTCTATCATACAGAGTATGTTATGTTGTTTCTTATGGGACTCAATGAATCTTTTTCTCGATTCGTTCTCAGTGTTATCAATGGAACCAATTCCTCCTATTAATAAGGCATTTGCTCTTGTTGCTCAAGAGGAACAACAACGAGCTATTAATCATATTGTTCTCTTGAAAATTTGGCATTTGCGACTTGCTCACAATTCATCAAAGCCAAATTATACTGCCAGTAAACAGAGAAAGGATAGACCAACATGTACGCATTGGGGAATTCTTGGCCATACTATGGAAAAATGCTATAAACTCCCTGGCTATCCACCAGGTTATAAGCCACGATCGAAGACAAATCACGTTAATCAAGTTTCCGCTATGAATATCCCATATTATCCACAACCTCTGACTGCCTCAACTACTTCAGCAAAACTGTCTGATTCTTCTGCTGAGAATTTCATGAACTCTTTGAATCAAGATCAATGCAAACAGTTTATGACAATGTTGCAATCTCATCTTGCATCTTCAAAGGTTTCTCTTAATCCATCTGCTGCAACATTTTCATCTGGTGCTAATCCTTCTAGCCCAATCTCAGGTATTTGCTTAACTTTTTCTGAGAAGTCTGGTTTTGAACATTGTTGGATTGTGGATTCTGGTGCTTCAAGTCATATTTGTTCAAACAAGTATGCTTTCTCTTTTCTCAAGCCTATACAGAATGCTTTTATTACACTGCCTAATCGTCAACAGATATCTGTGGCTTTCATTGGCGATGTCAAGCTAACTGACAGTCTTATTTTGAAGAATGTCCTCTTTGTTCCTCATTTTACATTCAACCTGATTTCTGTGAGCTCATTAACCAGAGATTCTAATATCTTTGCTCTATTTCATGATGATTACTGCTCCATTCAGGAAATGTCCAGTTTGAGGAAGATTGGCAATGCTAAAAGACTTCAAGATCTTTACATATTAGATTTGAATTTTACTGCTCCTTGTAAGATTTTCTGTAATTCAGTTGTGAATAAGGTGAGCTCTCAGACTTGGCATTTTCGTTTGAGACATATCTCACCACATGTTTTACATACTTTGAATTCTCGAATTCCATTAGTAGGGGCTGCTTCTGATGCTCCATGTTATATCTGTCCTCTTGCAAAGCAGATGAGACTTTCCTTTCAATCTAATAATAGCAAATCTCCTTCTATTTTTGACTTGATTCACTGTGACACATGGGGGCCGTTTCATATGCCCACTCATTCTGGTCAGCATTATTTTTTGACTTTAGTGGATGATTATAGTCGTTTTACATGGATTTTTCTAATGAAGCATAAATCTGAAGCCTTATCCATTGTCCCATGGTTTTTTAGATTGATAGAAACTCAATTTGGCAAGCAAATTAAATGTTTCCGTTCAGATAATGCTCTTGAGCTTAAATTTACAGATTTTTTTCACTCTAAGGGAGTTATACATCAGTTTTCTTGTGTTGAAAGGCCTGAGCAGAATTCAGTTGTCGAGCGCAAACATCAACATCTTCTTAACACTCGCTAGAGCTTTATATTTTAAGTCTCATGTCCCACTTTCATTCCTGGGGAGAATGTGTATTGAACATTGCTTTCCTTATATCACCGGTACCTTCTAAGTTTTTACATCATAAGTCTCCTTATCAACTCGCTTTATAATTCTAATGTTGATTATACACCTTTTAGGGTGTTTGGCTCCTTATGCTTTGCATCAACTCTTCAGGCCATAGAACCAAATTCCACCCGAGGCGAAGCTTGTGTTTTTGTTGGTTACCTCCTTGGAATGAAAGGTTATAAGTTGTATAATATTGTCACCAAGACTTTTTTTGTTTCCCGTGATGTTGTATTTCATGAGGCTATCTTTCCTTTTCTTACAAGAACTCATTCTCGAAATGTTCAACAAGTCATCACCCGTGATGACCCGACTCCTTTTAAATCATTTAAAAGTAAAACACAAATGAAGTCTTAGAATTTATTAGCATACTAATTTACCAACTTTCCAATAAAAATTAACATACAAACTTTAAAATAAAATTAGAATTATTAAGATGCTAATTTTCTAATTATATTATAATTTAAAGACTTTTTTTTTTAAATAAACTTTTCTTTCTAGACCTAGGGATCAAAAGTGAAACCTATTCAAACCTAATATATAAACTAAAGCTTTTTTTTTAAAAAAAAAAAACTTGAATAAAATCATTTTCAAAAACTCCGACGACGGATTAATATAAAATTTTATCTTTGGATACTAAGATAAAATTCCCGAATCTCCTAAACATTCTTCAGGTAAGAAGTTTTATCTTTGGATACTAAGATAAAATTCCCAATAATATTTTTTCTAATAGCTTTACACCACTCATACTTATTTAATCATGCTCTATTATTAAATTATTGATCAATAACACATGAGACATTTAAAAATAACCCAAAAAATAATATGGTTTTATAAATAAAGGCTTTTTCAATAATTATTAAATAAAAACAACAATAGTTTTCAAATGAATATAATAAGGTGCTAGTACATTCCCTATGTGTGAATGAGTCCTGAACCCATTTTCAAAAGTTAGTAGACCACCCTTAATTTAATGACTAGGTGACTAATCACACCTATCCTTTGAAAACCAATTATTAATGGCGACTTCCTTTATCGTTTCACATCGCGGGTTACGTAGCGACACTATCATCTATCTATATCCTATATATTAAAAAAACCTCCTGGAGAAACTTTTTAGACCCTTTTATCCTTCATGTTTTCTTTAAATTATATAACAGGTCATTTCATACTTTTTAAATGATCTAGTTTTTTAGCACGTGTGTTGCACGTTATTTTGTTCATATTATTTGTATTTTATTTTTTAATATTTGATAGAACAACTATTTTTTGTATAAATTTCTTTCATCTCTTTTTAATTGTATATTGGTTGAAGATTTGTATGTGTTTATAGAGTACTAATCCTCTTTAAAGTATTATATCATTTTGATGACCCATTCTTTTTTAAATGACTTATATACTTTTATTAAGGACATAAGGGATCTAATTAAAGAGATAAAGATAATATTATTCGAATGAGATAACAATTTTTTTTCGATAATGAAAGTGAAGAAATCCTCAAAAGGATTTGTCATGGAAAACCCATGAAAGCAAGTGATTTATAACTTGGACAACTTATAAACATTAATTTATTTGTCCCATATAAAAAATGGGTAATGAATGGTGGGTGTCGTTTTTAGTTATAAAATGTTTTGGCATCGACTCCCTTCCCATGAAGTCAAAAATTCGAGTCTCCCCACCCCCATTTGATGTAATATCTATAAAAAAAAAAAGGATAAAAAACTCATAATGAAGAAAAATTTTCACACAATAATGTTGTTGAAGACAATGACCTTTCAAATACAAAATTTTTACAATATTGTTTTTTAATATATAGAATGATAATATTTATTATAATTTTGACAATATATTATTTAGCATAAATTGATATTTAATATTTAAATTGAGGAATAATGGTGGTTTAGATGTTTACTAATAGTGGGAGTGTATTAGTGTCAAAAAAAAAGTTTCTTCCCATTAAATAGATAATAGATTAATTTATTAGACCTTTATGCTTTATATTAGGGAAATTTTTATCGGTCATACATTTAAAAAAATATTTATAAATATAATTATAGAAGAAGAAAATTCAGTAAATTACAAAATGACATGTAATAATTAAAACCAATGATAAAATTACATGTCATTAAATAAAGACCAATCAAAATTGGACATGTGTCTTTGAATTAAAATAAAGGATATTAAATTAGCAAATCAAATAATGTCATGTGTGTTTGTCATAGCCATCGAATGATATAAATTAACCCAATAAAAATATGTCACACAACAATTGGGCCCAAATTAAATTTCTCCTGTCTTTTAGAAGATCTTATTTTTCTTTGTCTTGGTTTTCAACATGTTGCTATCTCTTTTATCAATAGAGAGCTAAACTTTTATGCTCATACCCTTACTCAAAGGGCTATTAACTCTTGTATTTTTTTGGAATCTTTATTCAAACTTTATCTTTGTTAAAAAAAACACCAATGAGTTATGCCATGATTGACAATTTATTGAAAACTTAGACGTGTTTAGAATGATATGACTTACCATACAACTATTTTTCTATTTTTTCTTTCAATTTTTCTACATATGAACATATGTAAAATTATTGAAAGCTCATTTTCATGTATGCATGAAGATTTAGAGAAAAATCCCCAACCATAATGAGTTGACAGTAACACATTTGCAATACGAATCACAAGAAATTTAGGAGCTGTTTGGTTTTTTATCCACATCCAATTTTATGTATCTGGATTAAAAAAATAGACTAGATTGATGTTTGGTTATGCAATTTATTAAAATTTGGATACGGATGCAATTCAGTTTTTAGTTTAAAATTTGTATTCTTTCTTTTTTATGAATCTTGACAATCCAATTCACCCACCCACCAAAATAAAAACACGGGATTTCATTTCATTAAATGCAATCCCGTCAATTCGTAAATAAAACGCCTACTTCAATGAAAATAATATCTCAAAACCATAATGTTTGTAAAACTGAAAACAAAAATTGTCAAAACCCCACATAAATCGTATCAAAGAAGCCCAATCTAAAGTTTATTCTTCTTCCTTATCAAAATCTCAAGCATTGCTATATAAATACATCCATTATTGAGCATCTCAAAGCTTTGAATAAATTTTCTTTCCCTGAATGAAGAGGCAGGGTGTTTCTTTCATTATAATGGAAATTGAAGTTGATGTTTCTCGTTTAATATCTCAATCAGATTAGTCTTTGCTCTATCTTAATGACTAATCTGTTCATAATGGTTGTTATTGTTAAAACTAAAACCTAATTGGAGGGGAGAAGATGAATTTTGAATTATTTTAAAAATTGGGTTTGTCATGATATATTTCTTCTTCATTGATGATTAATATCGATACTTATTTTCCATGTTTTTTTTTTAAAAAAATAGACGTGGACTTTTCAGATGTACTGACTTTGAACTAGTTGATTGAATTGTGATATTTTGTCTTCCTATACATAAAACTTGCTTTTATTTGACTAAATTTCATATCAATGTGTATTTTTTTTTTGTATGCTTTCATGTTGAAGTCTTGATTAGAGTGAAGGTATGAAAATCTTTATTTTTCTTTATAACTTTCCTTCCTTTTCTCTAATTCTCATCTAAAATCAAAATATATAGAAATTATTTTGAAAATAAAAATATAGTTGCATATTCAAAATTTGGATTATTTACCAAACATATGTTTTGATACCAAACAGGCAAGTGATTTTTATAAAATACAACTCTTAATTCATTAGAATATATTAAATCCATTAAAAACCACTGAATTTAAATCATGTTTTTCTAATTGCAAACCGAGCGAAAAAGGTTGTTAAGCCCCATTTTGCATTGATGTTGGGTTTTTTTTTTCAAATTTTTCAATTTTTTTCTTGTTGGTAAAAGTGAATATAATACATTTTTGAAAAAATCAACTTAACCATGCACGATTTTTTATTAAAAAAAAACGAGTTATTGATGATCTGCTTTCCAAAATAGATTTTTAAATTAATCATTCTCGAAAAATTCGTATTAATCAACGTGCCAGCTGTTCATAGAAGACTGAGCATTAAATATATATTTTTATTTGTATTTCATTTTCAAGTTTTCATTATGAAAATATTTTTTCTTTGAAAATTGTACTTGATGCATAATAAAAAATGGTTGATTTTCTAAAATAAATTAAAGGGGTTTAAAAAATGACATTTTTTAAAATATTTTTAATATTTAAAATTTTCAAATTTTCAAAAAATACATTTTTTCATACTGAGATCCACATATCTCATACCAAGATTAGTGGAATTTTGTATAAGAAATACATTTTTTAAAATATTTCAAAAATTTGTTATTTTTAAATTGCTCATAAAAAAAGTATCATCTTTTGGAATTCCCTATTTTTTTTTATGGAAAATTACACAAACCACTCATAAACTATATGATTTATAACATTTACATCCTTAAACTTTCAATTTGAGCAATTGGATCCTCGAAAATCATCGTAGATACGAAGAATATATCTCTAAGGTCAATGGAGGAGAGAGGTGGGATCCGAGAAGAATTCTCATTCATGACCTTTGAAAGGTGCGTTTTGAGTCATGGACGAGGTCGGGATGTGACGGGAATCCTCTGGGACACGTCCCTATAGAGATTTTATAATAATTATTAGTAAATTAATAATTTTAAGGTGATAATTTGACAAACTAAATTTTCTTGCGTCCAATTTTAACATTTTACTTAGTTCGTGGGTCCAATCGCTCAAATTAAAAATTTAATGTAACAAACCCTACAATTAGGGGTGGTTTGGGCAATTTTTACCCTTTTTTTATGCATTTTGCAATGACATATTTTGATAAGGAATTTTATATTTATCCTAAATTTTTTTAAAGTTAATTAAAAATTGAAAGGAAAGGTAATTTGATCCTTATGCACGTGATCTTTTCCATTACTTTATTAAAAAAAAAAATCTTCACAGAAGAAAAGAGACGTTAAATATGGCTTTGATTATTTACACTAAAAATACTCTTTTTCTTTGTATACAATCCTTCAACAAAAGAGATCCAAAGAGAAGACATGGGTTTGAATAATGAGTGGTTAATCATTTTTGGAATTCTTTTGGGAGTTTATGTTTTTGTGTTTGGGTTTCTAAGAAGAGTGAATGAGTTGTGGAGTTTGGTTAAGTTAGGAAAAAATGTTTATGGAGCTCTTCCTCCTGGTGATATGGGTTGGCCTTTTGTTGGAACTTCCTTTGCGTTTTTCAAAGCTTTTACTAAGGGTGGTGATCCCGACTCTTTCATCAATCGTTTCGTTTTAAGGTATATCTTTATATTTCTGTCTTTTCATCCAAATTCTTAGAGCTCGTTTATGATAGTTTTGTAAAAATGAATTTTAATAGTTATAAAAAACACTTTCGTTATTTAAGAATACTTTTAAACACTTGTAAAAGCTATTCCAAACAAGTAGTTAGTGTTTGTTTGCTTGTTAATGATTTTGATTTTGATCGATATATATATATATATATATATATATATATTTTTTTTTTTTTTCGGGAAACTCAGAAATGGAAGAATTGGGATGTACAAAACTCACATATATGGGAATCCAACAATCATAGTGACGGATCCAGAAATTTGTCGACGCATATACTTAGACGATGAGAAAATGAAACTATATCTTCCACGGTCAGTGAAGATATTAGAAGGGAGTGGTTCAATGTCAAAGCTGGATCAAAAATATGTGCATCGATTGATTGCGTCTCCAATAAATGGTTCTGAGGCACTGTCACGTTATATTGATTATATTGAGGAAAATGTGGTGAATGCATTAGATGAATGGAGCAGTATGAAATCATCTGAGCCTATTGAAGTTTTGACTGAGATTAAATCTCTCACTTTCAAAGTCATTATATATGTTTTCATGGGATCTATTACTGAAACTCAAATGCTGGAACTTGGGAGAATGTACAATCAATTATCTGCTGGAGTCCTGTCCATTTTCCCTTTTGACTTGCCAGGTTCCACTATCCATCGAGCAATTAAGGTAAGTAAGCCTTCCATTTAATATAATCAATGATTCACACGCTCTATAATTTATTGATTTTTTTTATTTGGAGATTTAGATTTTAAAAAATATAATCAATGATTCACACGCTCTATAATTTATTGATTTTTTTTTTATTTGGAGATTTAGATTTTAAAAAATAACCAATACGTTATCAAAAATACTCTATGTGACATAATTTTTATAAAATATAATGGCCCCTTCTTAATTATTTTACTTTTCTACCATTTTGTATATTATATTTTATTAATTTAATAAATAATTAATTTAAATGTTTGCAGGTCCCAACATATATAATCATGATTCACGTACTCTAAAATTTATTGTTTTTTTTTTTAGAATTAGATTTGAGAGATTTGAATAAATTATAGAATAATCTTTCTATTTTTTTATTAGGGGGGGGATTAATCATTCTATTAAAATTAAAGTAACTTGACAACGTATATGTAACCACTCTAATTAATAGTTGAGAATACGTTAAAAAAATAAATTTGGTTTAATCTATAAGTTTAGACTTTAGGGTCTAGTGCTGATTTAACATGGTTTTGAGCTCAAACCTGAGGTGTCTTTTACTCTCATTTCGTATTATTTATTCACATGTTGAGTTTTTGTTTTTGTTTTTTTTTCCGAAAAAATCAAACTGCATGTGAGGACGAGTGTTAAGAATACGTTAGAAATTTGCATAACCTATTATAAGCTTAAGTTTTAAGATGATTCGACACTATTCACAATGACGCTTAATCTCCAACATCATAAACACTTACTCCCAAATAATGAATTTAATTATCAGGCAAAAAACGAGATTAAAGAGCTCCTCGAATCGATCATAGAAGAGAAGAGAAGAGGATGGGAAAAGAATGAAGAAAGAGAAGAAAAGTGTCAAATGGATGTGCTAATGAAGGCTAGAGATGAGAATGGTAAAAAGATATTCAATAACAGTGCAATTGCAGATTTTCTTATTGGACTCTTGTATGCCGGTCATGAAACCACAGCTCATGCTGCTACTGCGGTTCTTATACACTTATCAGATTACCCTGAATTTTTTCACAAGGCCAAGGTGAATATTATTTGAAATTACAGTACCTTATATCACCTTTTCAACTTTATTTTTAAATAATCTATTGAAAATTCGTTTAGTAAATTTATTTTTACTGAATTTTTCTCTCATACGACTTAATGAAGAATCTCATTGTTATTGTTTTTATGATGTTTATTTGCATGTTTTTTATTAAGAATAATGCTTTTAATTTTATTGAATTTATAAAAGTTAAAATGTGTCATTTTTAAAAGGGTAAAATGTGAATGAGATCCTTGTGGTTTTTATCAAATATGTATGAATATTCTCTATGGTTTCGAAAATGCTAAATCACACTCATGTATTTCCAAATTATTTCAATGAGATCTCCTCACTCCAACACCATTAACTTTACTTCAGCCATAACTTCCATTTGAACTCCAATTTGGATTATTCAAGATATTTTATAATTATCATTTCAAGCTCTATATGTTACGGTTACTTTGAGACTTCGATATCATCAATAAACAAAAGAGTTTATTATCATCAAAACACTACATATGATTGAAGTCATTAACTCTTTTGGTTATTGATAATTTAGAAGTTTTGAAATGACCATAATGTAAAGCCTCAGATGAGGATTTCAAAACATGTTGAATCATCCAAATCGGAATTCAAACGAATAATTATGAATAAAATAAAGTTAATGACATTGGAAAGAAGAGTTCTCATTAAAATAATTTGGAACTCTAAGGGTGTGATGTGTAGTTTTTAAACCACAGGGGTGTTCATGCAATTCGTAAAAACTACACGGATGTTATTTGCATTTTACCTGTTTTAAAAATTATGAAATTTTTTACTCTTTTTAAAATTTATTTTAAAAAGGGGCATTTTTTTTAATAAATATCCTTATTTATAACCTTTAATATTTTCTTTTTTTTTTCTTAATATTAAAAGAGAGAAATAAAGAATATAAAAATGAGATAACTATAGTTTTGTTTTAAAAGTTAACTAACAATTTCTTTATTTTATAGATATTTTTTATATCCTAAGCAAAATTTTAAAAACTAAAAGAAAAATAGTCTAGAAAGAATTTGACTATATTTTTTAAAGAATTTTAAAAGTAGTATAAAAATCAAATGAAAAACTTATTAGTGAATTATCTTAATTAATATATATATATATAGCTTTAAAATATAACTTCAATTAATATTTCCATTTGCTTTCATAGGAAGAACAAGAGTCAATCGTGAAAGTAAGACTACCAACCCAGGTGGGAATAACATTTAAAGAAATTAAAGAAATGAAATATCTTTCAAAGGTATGTTCTTCTATATAATTCTCTCTCGTCTCTTTATTTAATAACGTTTTTTTTTTCCAACTCTACATAACTCAAGTGATTAGGTATTCATCGTTCCTTTAAGATTGAAAGTTACACTCATCATTTTCTTAAATTGATGTTATATATAAAAGAAAGTTGTTTTTATTTTTTATAATTTAAAAAACAATACAACTTAATACCGTCCTCGATATCTTAGAAGTAAATCACAAATTTGGTCAAATATAGAGTTTATAGGATCGATTTTGGTTGTTAATCGAATTTAGTCCATTGTGATAAATGTGATAAATTATACATTTTTTATTTTCGTCTCAATTTGATGTAATCTTTGTTGACAAAAATATCAATATCTGGAGCCAAATTTTAGTATAGTAATGTGAATGGCCTCTAGGATTGGTATTTTAATTAATAAGTGAGTACCGTTCTATTATTAACAAAACTTTATCTAAAAATCCAAATTTAATGATATTTAATTAAACTATTAAAATAAAGAAAACTAAGTACTAAAACAAAATAGAAAAGTGATGGAGACGAACCATAAGCAATGATTTCACTACTCTAGTTTATGGAATAAAATATTAATTCAGTCAAAAATAACAAAATAACATTCTTTAAGTCAAGAACACATAAATTCTTAATTACCTCTCCCAAAGCATCGAATTAAGATTCACTTCTAACTAAGAAATCAATATTCCTATTCAATTTCAATAATTAGAAGTGTATTAATCACAAGTTATTTTTAGACTTCTAAGAAAAAATAAAGTTCCCCAACTCTAATTTTCTTTTAGTTATGTTCCTAACTTTTATCCTAAAACTATTTCCTCCGAGCGTTAGATTTCAGGATTAAAATCAATTAATCTATGACAAGTAGATCAAGGGAATTAAGCATATTAACAACATATATTATAGAACAATAAAATTGTATTTTAAACTAAATTAAATAAATCAAAACATAAATATTGAGTACCTACATCCATTTCCCTGGAAAAGTAAACTAGCAATCCATAAAATAAAACAAAAATATGATTCTAAAAGACATGGATAGACAAACGAGAAAGAATTGGAGAAATTCTTGATGCTCCCAAGCCTCCCGACCTTCAAAACCTTAAAAATCACCGAATCCTGCCAAAATCGCTCCCCTCTGGCCGCTAGAATGGTGAAAATAAGGTTTAGTTTTCTCTATATATAGAGAAAAGAGGCGGTGGCTCAAATTACGCTGACGAGCGAGTCGTCGCTTAAGTTTAAGCGAGGCGTCACCAAGCGCCTAGCAAACCATCCCTCCAATTCAAGTGAGGCGTCTCCAAATTTTTTTGTCAAGATCTTATTTTTGCATATTTTCTTCATCTTTTTTTTTTTTTCATCCTTTTCTTTGCCTTCTTTAAATATTCAATATTTTATATAACAAGTTTCTCTTTTCTTCATTAACCTACAAAATAAATAAAATCAGAATGTAAGTAATTAAATTTCCATAAAAACTAATTAAATTTAAAAATAAACATATATAATAAGTGGGGGTATAAAACTCACTTATCAAATACCCTCAAACTTAAATCATTGCTAGTTCTCGAGCAATTAAAATATCAAAGAAAGACTATTAAATTTGAAGGAATTGAACTCATAACTCAAAAAAGAATTTCTAAAATTAAAAGAAAGATATAAACATTAATTATTATTTCCCGATCAAACTCATGAGCATATTTATCTTAAAAACTGTCTCAAGCGTGCGTGTGAGACTAGTCCATCCTACCTTTACATCCTTCTACTATCAAAATCATAATGTTTTTAAAACAATCAATAGTACATTTTTTTCACAAGCATATATTAGAGTAGTCAGCTTAGTAATCCTCTCAAAATAAAAATAGTATATGATTAAATACTCTCACATTGGACGCACTCAATATGCTCAAAGTGTTTAGGATTTCAAATGACTCTCAAGTCAATACATATAAAATGTTTACCATAAGCTTGTTAATATATCACATCATAACCATCAATGAAGAATTGGAATGTAAGAATCCAAGGGTCTTTAACAAGGTTGTAACGAGGCTTAGGTAAGGTTTGTTGGAAAGACGTTTTTAAGCTATAGAATTTAGGGTATTATGTGAACCTTTTAGATAAGCTCCAACCACAACAACCATAAACACTCACTACAAATGTGACTTTTATTCTTTCTTTTTCTTTCGTTTCGTTTTTTTCCAACTTTTTTTTCTTTATTTGGAATTTTATCCAAACATCAACACATAATAAGGAAAAAAAATTATCAACATAGCCTTGCTTCAAACATTTGTCATTCTTTCAAGAATATGTGAAGCTTCTTGATAAAGAATTTAAATAACCCAAACATTCTTGTTGAAAAAAGTGAATCAACAAAAAGGATAAGCGTCGTTATAATGCGCTTAATTTCCAATAAAAATGGTTAAGCCTCAAAGTTGTCTTTTTAAGGATTTTTATTCAAAGTAGACTAGTTAGAAAGCTCAAAATGGCTCCATCTAAATGCCCAAATTATTTAACCATATATATCTCTCATTTAATTAGATAATAAAGGTTGGAAAAATCATCAGGTAAATAAAGGATATTGAGCTTTTTAGCCTTTTGAACTTCAACCCGATTTTTCTTTACTAGGAAATTTAGTTGTTTCATTTCCTCTAAACACTCAAACAACTCTTTCTTTTGCATCTCTTGTTCTTTGAATTTCTCATCTCAATTTAAGTATGTGGCTTCACATTGCTCTCCAACTTCAATCTCAGGATCATTGGAAGAATTATTCTCTTGTAAGGTATTTATAGAAGTAACTAAATGACCAAATGTAATTTCTAAATTTTTCAAAGCAAGCCACTATGCTATCAACTTTGGTCTTTAGTTAATCCATCTTTGGTTCATCCCAAGAAGCTGAAACAAATGTTTTTATTTGGTCCCCTAGGGAAGGTTTCATTTCAACCGTGTTGGAATAACCCGTGGGTGGGTGCATATAACTCAAATTATCACCATAATAATGATTTCCATGATTGAAATGCTCGATTGATAATAATTTGGTATATGATTTCCTGAAAGCCATAATTCATATTTTCAATGATGAGGTAGTTTGAAGAATAAGAAATTTTTAGCTCAATGTGAAATCTATTAGGAGGTATTCTTGATTGGTCTATCAGAGAGGATAGTTGGTAAGAAAGTACTGCTATTTGATTTGAAAGAAGTAAAATCTGAATTCTATCCACTTCCTGACTCAATGATTCCTCTCTGATAATTGAAATACAAAGCTAGTCAAAAGATAAGGTAGATAAAATAATAATAAAAATAAAAGTTAAAGAAGATAAAAAATCCAAATTAAAGCTCAAGTAAATTCAAAAAATATCAAGTAAAAATTAAAAATTGCCAATCCTTGAAAACGGCGCCAAAAACATCAATACCCGCAAGCGTATGAAGTCAAGTTTTAATATAGTGATGTGAAAAGGCCTCTAGGATTCTATTTTTATTAATAAGTGAGTATCGTTCTATTATTAACCAAACTAAATTTAAATTTAATGACATTTAATTAAACTAATAAAATAAAGAAAACTAAACAGTAAAAAAAGTGATGGAGACGAACCTAAGGAATGATTTCACTACTCAAGTTTATTGAATAAAATATTAACTCAGTCAAAAATAATAAAATAACATTCTATAAGTCAAGAATACATAAATTATTAATTACCTCTCCCGAGCGTCGAATTAAGGTTCACTCTTAATTAAGAAACCAATATTCCATTTCAATTTCTGTAATTACAAGTGTAATAATCACAAGTTCTTTTTAGACTTATAAGAAGAAAAAAAGTCAAGTTTCCCAACTTTAATTTTCTCTTAGTTATGTTCCTAAGTTCTATCACAAAACAACATCTCCCGAGTGATAGATTTCATGATTAAAATCAATTAATATATGACCAATAGATCAAGGGTATTAAGCATATAAGAACATAAATAGAACAATTAAATATATTTCAAACTAAATTAAATAAATCAAAACAAAAAGATAGCGCACCTACATGAATTCCTTAAGAAAAGTAAACTAGCAGTCCATAAAATTAAATAAAAATATGATTCTAAAAGAGATAGACAAACAGAAAGACTTGGAGAAATTATTGATGCTCCCAAGCTTCACAGCCTTCGAAACCTTCCAAAATCACCGAATTCTGTAAAAACTTGGTCTCTCACAGCTCTAGAATGGTGAAAATAAGGTTAATCCCCTCTATATATAGAAAAAATGGGCGGTGGCTCAGATTACGTACGAGCAAGTAGTCGCTTAAGTTCAAGCGAGGCGTCGCTGGACAATTTAACAAACCATAGCTCCAATTCAAGCGAGGCGTCTATTTGACAGTCAAGCGAGCCATCGCTTGACCAATTATTTTGCCAACATCTTTATTTTTGCCAATTTTCTTCATCTTTAACCTTTTCTGTTCATTCTTTTTATTTCTTCTTTAAATCTTTAATATTTTATCTAAGAAATTTCTCTTTTCTTCATCAACCTACAAAATAAATAAAATTAGAAAGTAAGTTAATTAAATTCTCAAAAACTAATTAAAATATAGAATAAAGATATATAATAAGATGGTATAAAGCACACTTATCAATCTTCAACTTCTTAGTGGAACCTATAAATCTCATGTTATTTTATTTCTTGCCATATTATTTATTGTTTATTGTATATATTATCGTTATTGGATTACGAAGTTTTAAATTAAAAACACTTCAAGATTCCAATAACTGGTGTTGTGGGGTGAAATTTGATAACACGTGGAAATTTATAACTTGGCACAAATGTCTACGCACATCACCTGGAGGATAGTACCTGGGCACATTGTCTAAGCATAGTGTATGATCGTAAAGTTTACGCACCTAACAAGGCATGACTACACAGCCTCGGGATAGACCTACATACTTGAGACCAAATACAAGTATCCGATTGGGAAATGACATGTGGTGTAACCTGTAAGTGACGCATAATTGAGGAAGAACACATGTCCCAAACCCAACGCGACCCGGGTACGATGATGTCATCAACTTTTTCTTCTATAAATATGAGAAGAAGTTTATTCATTAGGGAACGAATTCTACTCTAATTCTCTCCAGCACGCTAGCTCTTACTTAAGCATTGAAGGGTGTTAGGCTGGCACCGGTCCAGTGCTCTGTTTCTTTCTTATGGTACATACACTGCTCATCACATACGCCTACGCAACACTTCAAGTGCAGCGCACTATGTCCTACTCATCCTATCTTATAAGTTCATTACTTACGTGGACGCTTTCTATTTTTACGCAGCAACATTTGGCTTCGTCTGTGAGAAGAGTATATAACTAAGTTCTCTACCATCGAGGATGAGTTGAAGAAGTCAACACAATGATGATGTAGATGACGGTGATCCCCATGACAAAAGATATCAAACTCATAATACTAGTGAGCAACAACAAGTTGATGAAAATCAAGAAATAGTTAGTGTTGTGCCAGTGCCAGAAAGAAGCGTATATGCTCTAGAAGAGCAAGTGCGAGGTGTGAATTGAGATCTTACTAAAGTACTCAAAATTCTCACACATAAAATCGACAAGCATGCCTCCACTCACACAAAGAATTATGGTATAAGAAGGGCAATGACAAAGAGCCTTTAGAAAGTATAAGGGATTCACAGAATCATGTGAACGGTGGTTCGAAAGGGAAGTCGAGGATAAATACTCAAGAGACTTCTTCTTCCTCTCATAAGTCTTCACATAATAAAGATCCTTGTATGAAAGGAAATTCTGACCTCCAAGAAGTACTGAATCAAAAGAGAAAGGCACATGCAGTTGTTATGAATTCTACAGCTGAAATTGTTCAACCTTGGGCGCCAGAGTTAAAAAGGATTCAAGATCAACATGGTCATATGAAGAAAGAGTATCGAAGAAAGACTTCTCTTACACTAGAAGATCTCCTCGAGCAAACTGAGCCGCCATTCACCCATGATATAATGGAGGTGGAGCTTCCCACCAAGTTCAAAATACTAATGACCATGTATGATGATTCAAAGGATCCAATCGAGCATGTTGATACGTTTCGGACCTGAATAGAGATCCAGGGAGTTCAAAACGCTACCAAGTGCAGGGTATTCCCCCTTATATTAGAAGGTCCTACACGCGGATGGTACAGACAGCTTAAACCAAGGTCTATATCTTTTTTTAAAGACCCTACTTGATCATTTGTAACTTAGTTTCTTGGTGAAAAGATAACAAGAAACAATCTACGCATCTAATGACTATGGGCTAGAAAGTCAGGAGAGAGCCTTCGAGATTAATGTAGTGAGATTCAATAGCTAGGCATTGAATGTGGAAGGCTACAGTGATGACACGACTGAAAAATTCTTTTGATCACTTGGCAAGAAGACACCCTCTACATACTGAGCTTCTTGATAGGGCGTAAAAGTACATGAGCACAAAAGATATGTTGAGTGGAAAAAAAAATCTAAAAAACTTTAAACCCTAAACTTTTGTAACTCAGTTTCTTGGTGACAGGATAACAAGAAACCATTTACGCATCTAATGACTATGGGTTAGAAAGTCAGGAGAGAGCCTTCGAGATTATGTAGTGAGATTCAATAGCTAGGCATTGAATGTGGAAGGCTACAGTGATGACACGACTGAAAAATTCTTTTGATCACTTGGCAAAGAAGACACCTTCTACATATTGAGCTTCTTGATAGGGCGTAAAAGTACATGAGCACCAAAGATATGTTGAGTGTAAAAAAAAAATCTAAAAAACTCTAAACCCTAAGCTTTTGTAACTCAGTTTCTTGGTGACAGGATAACAAAAAACCATCTACACAGATGACACGACTAAAAAAATTCTTTTGATCACTTGGCAAGAAGACACATGCTACATACCGAGCTTCTTGATAGGGCGTAAAACATGAGTACCAAAGATATGTTGAGTGCAAAAAAAAAAATTCAGATGAAGGAGATCAGAGCATAAGACTTTGTTTGGAGGAATAATCATCATGAGAATGACAAAGAGACAGAGATCGAGAGCCAACCTGAGAAGTAGAGTCTTCCTCCAAGTAAATTTTAGAAGTACACTCCCACCATAGTCCCAGTAGTGAAACTACTCAAAGAAATTCAAAACAATTTTTTTTGAAGTGGCGAGCAAAAATGAAGGAAGGAACACACAAAATAAATAAGGACAAATATTGTCTTTTCCACAAATCTGATCAGGGAGACCAGGACTAGGGAAATCAAGATTTCCTAACTAAAGAAATAGGAACAATCTTTGGGGGCCAAAACGTTAAATCTACTACAAACAAAATGAAAAAGTTCTAAGTCCATCAAAGTGAAAGAGCTCTACATAAAAAACACTAAGAATAAAGTTTGAAATACAACAAGGCGGGAGAACTAAAAAGGAAAGAAAAAAAAAATTAAAGTTCTAAGTCCACCAAGGTGGGAGAACTCAAAAGGTAAAAAATCTAAGTCTATGAGAGAGTGCATGTCTCCACAAGCCGCACATTGTAGAAGAAATTAAAATGAAAAAAATTCTAAGTCTACTAGAGAGTGCAAGACTTCAAAGGCCACACCTAGTGGAAGAATTTGAAATGAGAAAATTTCTAAGTCTACTTGGGAGTGCAGAGCTCCACAAGTGGTACCTCGTAGAAAAATCTAAAATGAGAATATACTAAGTCTACTTTAAAGTGCCGGACTCTTACAAGCCTCACCTCTTAGAAGAATTTAAAATGAGAACAATTCTAAGTCTACTTGAAAGTGCAAGACTCTTACAAGCCTCACCACGTAAAAGAATTTAAAATGAAAAAAAATTCTAAGTCTACTAAGAAATATAGGGCTCTTACAAGCTACACCTTGTAGAAGAATTTAAAAACTGAAAAAAATTTAAGTGTACTAAGAGTGCAGGGCTCGTAGAAGAATTAAGAAAAAAATTCTAAGTCTAATAAGAATGTTGGAGACTCACATGCTACACCTACAAACTAACACTTAGAAAAATTAAAGTTAAATCAATCAAGCTTGTGTCAAGACTCAACAATAAGTCAACTCCTGAAAACCAAAATTCCACTTTGAAAGAATACTCCCAAGCAACATTGACCTCACATCTCAACTTAGCTCGAGAGTAGGGGCCTCTATTTTGCAATGAAATTTGATAACACATGGAATTCTAAAACTTAGCAAAAATGTCTATGCACATTGTCTGAGCACAGTACCTGAGAACATCGTCTTAGCACAGTACATGACTACATCATCTGAGCATAGTACTTATACACATCGTCTAAGCACAAGACTTGGACACATCGTCTAAGCAAAAGACCAGGGTATCATCAGGTTTAGGGCACTTGAGAAAAAGATCGATGGATAGCACAAAAGATATTGGGATCTAAAAAGTTGATGGTTCAGATTTTTCTTTGTGGATAATGTAGATTGAGGATTAATTAAAGAATAAGAAACTACATTTTCATTGGATGAAAAGCAAGATGATATGACAAATGAAGATTGGAACAAATATGTATTGTGGTTAACTTATCTTTTAATGTTGTCAATTTTGTGAGTTTTACATGCAAACTACAAAATTAGAGAGTTGTTGATGTTCCTTCGAATTGGAGTGTAATCCATCAGTTCAAGTGGAAGAACAATTGGTAAGATCTGAAAGTAGTTAGATAATAGCCTTGACTATCAGGTAGTATAGAGAACTGGTGAAGTTCCTCGGATTTTTTAATGGATTCAAAACCGATGAGGGTTTTGACATTAGATATGGAATTTATTTTTTGGCAACCGATAAGTATTTAGGTGGAACTTGTTTTCTCCAGATTCGTCGGAGGCAGATAGTGGGTCAATTAAGTGGTGGATCCTGCCACATAGCAAGAGTGTAAGTTACTAGAGTATTTTTCATACCTGGAAGATAGGTCAAAGGAGACATTTTAGGGATCAATTATGTTTGTGGATTCTAACATGTATTATTTTACAAATCAATTTGAGTTTGTATGTTGAAGTCTTGGTATTCCAAGTAACTGGTGAGCTGCTAATGTTATGGGAGTTGAAATTAATTGTTTTGTCTCCAAGTGGGAGATTGTTGGATTCAATGGACCCAAATCAAATATTTATTAAAGCCCAAGTCAATACCTTAAGCCTAATTGACTTTCCTATACACTTTGACAAAGATTAATTGTTTGATTAATTGAAGTCTATTAAGTATCATGAATGCTTGTGATTTTTTAGAATACCATATGTGTGGTCATTCTAGTGTGAATGGGAGAAAAGTGTCATGACTCGCAAGGAGAAAGGAGAAAATCTCAGAGGTTAATGGAATTCTCTAGATGCCTCTAGAGAATTCTTATATATACTTGGCCTTGATTTTTCTAGAATCCTCTGGAGAAATCTTACACATACTAGGTCATCTCTAGAAACCTCTAGAGAGTACTTATATATACTAGACCTTTGTACTTAATTCATTTGTACTCTAAAATGTTCTAGGAAGTCCATGTAAAGCAAGGCATTATAATGTTCTAGACCTATGAAGAATCTAGAGGAGTAATCTCCACCGTTAGATTGAGTTAATCCTAGCCATTGACTAAAGAGGTGGAGGCCTATATAAGGAGGAGTCCTCATCCTCCTCAAAATAATCCAAGAGTTCAATAATTGTAAACATTCTTCTCTAAGAGTAATACAATTTGATTCACTCAAACTCTCACTAGCTTTCTCTTTACTTACCTACTCTTCCACCCAAAGTGAGCGAGTAAGGTTAACTTAGAAGCTTTGAGTGCCTCAAAAGTGTTCTAAATACCACACGAGTGTTTGCTAGTAGATCATTAAACTCGTGACAATTTGATATCAAGAGTGATTTCTTTCCTTTGGGAGAACGGTGGCACAAGACTTTGGTGTGTCTGATTTTGAGGAGATGGTGCAATATGAGGGACGGTTGCAACCCAACCCAATGAAGGCTAGGTGTGGAAAGTCCAAGGGCCTCGTTGGGGAAGCCTTAGAGGGACGTATGGGAAACTTTGAGGTGGCCTTGTCCACCATGAGTTCTTTGGTTGAGAATTTGGGAGAACGTCTCGAGGGGCTCAATACCGAGCAAATTCCGATCAACCGAGCATCTAAAATTGCCATGAGTAAGCTTGCCAGTGACCTTCATGAGGTTTACTTCTAAGCTCCAAGAGGAGTTTCGAGCTTTGAAGGATATGTTGGAATTGTAAATGAGGGCTGTCTGTGATGCTGTGAACTAAGAGTTAAGGACTATCAAGACTCTTGTTCATGATGGCGTCAATCATGAGTTGGGTCCTATCAAGACTCGGCTAGTCAAGGTAAGTTATGACAGAGCCCTATACAATTGTGCGATTTTCATTGGCACCACACACACACGAGATGCACCTAAGTTGGATGTCCTTTGACCCAAACCCTTCAACGGGGTGCGTAATGCTCGAGAGCTATAGAACTTTTTATGGGGGATGGGCAATAATTTGGTGCTTCTAGCATTAATGATTTGGGAAGGAAGATATCCACGATGACCTATAGTTACTTGATAGGCCATGCTATGGTGATGGCGTAAGCACATAGACATCAAGAGGGGAAAATTCATCTTGATCACGTGGGAGGATTTTAAGTGATAAATCAAGAAATATTTCTTTCCGAAGAATTCAGAGAAGGAAGCACGTGGGAGACTTTGACGACTTAAACAATCAGGTAACATCCGTGACTATGCAAAGGAATTTACTTCTCTTCTGCTTCAAATACTCGATGTGCAGAAAAAGATGCTCTCTTCTTATTCATGGTTGGCTTGCAAACGTGGGCCAAGGTGGAGTTGAAACGGCGTGGAGGGCAAGATCTTATTAGTGTCATTACCAAAGCGGAGTCCTTGATTGAGTTCACTAGGAAGGACAATCCTTCTTCCAAAGATAAAAAGAGTAACTTCGAGAATGGTGGGGGAGAAAAGCCAAACAATAATGAAAGCAACTCCAAGGAGGAAAACAAAGAGGGTAATATCAACCCCAAGTCACACTATGACAAGAGGAAGAATAAATCGTTTCATGGAAAGAGAGATAAGTTGTAGGGTGGGTGTTTCATATGTAGTGGACCTCATTGGATGAATGATTGCCCACAGAGGAAAAGAAGGATGATGGAGTACATGTGGGTTCCTTGCAACGTATTAGTGCCATGAACTTGGCCAAATTCGAGAGTGAATAATCCAAGCCATATCCACGAGGGTTCATGTAAGTTAAGACCATCATTAACGGGAAGGCCTTTTGAGTATTTATTGACACGGTGCTACCCACAATTTTATTTCTCTTGAAAAAGCAAAGCGGTTGGGACTTCAATGAAAAATGAGGTGGGTATACGTAAGACTTTCAACTCTACGACCAAGCCAATTCAAGGGATGACTCACGACGTGCACATGATCATGGGATACCGGAAGGGAAAGTTAGATATGACGGTTACCCCCATGGATGACTTCAAGGTTGTTCTTGGCTTTGGAATTCCTACTCAAGGAGAATGTTTTAACATTACATTCGGAAGATTATCTACACATAATGGATGGTATTATGACTTACTCCCTTGGAGCTGGGTAGTCAAGGCACGACCTTTTCGCCTATGCAATTTAAGAAGGACTATACGGAGCGGGAGACGACGAGAAGCAAGAGACGATAAGGACGTCGCCGCAATAGGTGGGGGAGAGTGTCACAATCCACAAGGGGAAATGAGAAAATCTCATATGTTAATGGAATTATCTAGATGCCTCTATGGAATTCTTGTATATACTTCACCTAGAATTCCTTAGAACCCTATAAAGAACTCTTGCACATACTAGGCCATCTCTAGAAACCTCTAGAGAGTACTTTCATATACTAGATCCTTGTACATAATTCATTTGTACTCTAGTATGTTCTACGAAGTCCATATAAAGCAAGACATCACAAGGTTATATACCTATGAAGGTTCTAAAGGAGCAATCTCCATCGTTAGATTGAGTTAATCTTAGTCATTGGCGTAAAGGGTTGAGGCTCAGTATAAGGAGGGAGGCCTCATCCTCCTCAAAATAATCCAAGAGTTTAACAATTGTAAACATCCTTCTCTAAGAGTAATACAATCTCATTCACTCAAACTCTGACTAGCTTTCTCTTTACTTAGCCACACTTCCACCCAAAGTGAGCGAGTAAAGTTGACTTAGAAGCTTCGAGTGCCCAAGAAGTATTGTAAGTGCCGCACGAGTGGTAGTCGATCATTAAACTAGTGACAAAAGGCTTTCCTATGGCTTTTGTTTTTGGGCTTCAAGTAGACGGTATAATTTTTTGTCATACATATTTAGTGCGGTTGTAGGTCAATTCGTTGTGAGAGCTAGGAAAAAGTTGTGTGGCGGACAATTGACCTCTAATCACGAGAGTCGATTCGACGACTTTCAATTGGGTTATTTAGGGCTTGTTCTATTGAGAGTAAATAGAGAGGGGGAAACCAATTGGGTGATTCTTGAAGGTTATGTATAATTGTGATCAATTACACACTATGTATTATTTGTCTTAATTTGATTTAATTTTCAACTTCACAGCTGTAAAGTTTGCATAAGGCAAAACATATCAATTAGGAACATGTATAAATCTATTGTGTCGTTTTATCTCTTGTCATATTATTTATTATTTGTTGTATATATTATTGTTTTGGATTTGGGAGTTTAGGTTTAACGACCCTTCAAATTTCCAACCGAAATAATTTTGACAATTTACATAAATGCTACAAAATAATTAACTCTCTTTCATCATGCTATATATATTATTATTATTTTCTTGGAAAATTGATGAAAGGGCAAATATTTTCCCACGGTTATACGACAAATTATAGAGTCGTTTTTTACCACTTCATTAGATTTGCATATTTTTTTGAACTAAAATTAGTTAATTTAATTTTTAATTATTCCAGGTAATTAATGAGATGTTGAGACAATCTAGCATTGCCTTCTTAAATTTCCGAGAGGCAAAAAGTGATGTAAACATAAATGGTTAGTGATTCCATACTTTGTTCAACTACTCTTTTGTTTGATGTTACATTTTTAATCGTATAACATAGTTTTCTTATAGTTATTGTCTAATTCAATATTTTGTTTGACAAATAAAAAATTTCATTGTTTTATTATCATTATTAATTTTTCTATTTTTTAGGCTATATTATACCAAAAGGATGGATAGTAGCAATATGGAATAGAGCGGTCCACCACGATTCTGAAATATATTCAAATCCGCAAGAATTTAATCCATCCAGATGGGATGTAAGTAGGAAAAGATTTTAGTTTTAGTAATATTTTTCTTTTTATTTTTAAAATTAAGTTTGTCTGTTAACATTTTTTTAATTTAAAAATCTAATAATTAAAAAAAAAAATGTCAAATTTAAAACTAAAGCCTCAAGTTTAGTAATGATTTTGTTTTTCTTAAAAAAAAAAAACCTGGCTGAACTTATTCATCAACAATTCTTCATCTTATTTCGTACTAAAAAATATTTAGACATTTGAGGGAAAAAAGCATTTTTATAAACTTCATTAAAAAAAAAAAAAGGATTAGGATTTCAAAAACGTATATAAAAATTGAATTATGAAATGAAAAATTATTAATAAATTTTTTTTAATAAATCATATAAAAATGGGTAGTAAAATTAGTAATTATCAAAATTTTGATTTTTTTTCTAATGTAGTTCTATTTTAAGTGCTTTTAAAATGTGAAAATCAAATATAAATTATTAGTAAAAAAAAAAACTTAATTATTGAAAACTAAAAATGAAAAACAAAACCCTTTTCTTCTTCTTGTTTTTTTTTTTTTTTTTCAAGTAATGAATTTGTTTTTTTGCAGAACTATAAACCAAAGCCAGGATCGTTCATCCCATTTGGGATTGGAAATAGGTATTGTCCTGGAAGTGAACTTGCCAAACTTGAAATAACCATTATCCTTCGCCATTTTCTTCTCAATTACAAGTGAGTTATCTACTTATGTACTTTAAATTTTCTCCTTCAAAATTTCAAATAATTTTGGGTTAATTAAAAAAAAAAAAAGAAGAATATATTTGATGGAATTTATTTTTTTATCTGCAGATTAGAACGAGTGAATCCAAAATGCCAACTGACTTACATACCTGCTCCCAAGCCTATAGATAACTGCCTCTCCAGAATTATCAAAGTCAATGATGGCTTACAAGAAGAGAGAGATTGAATGACTAGTTGAATTATTAAATATTTTAAATCACCACTAAACTCAAAAGTTTAAGCTAATAGATACGGTTATATTTAAATATATATTTTAACATGAATATTAGCTTAAAAAGACAATAAAGAAGAAATGTGGGATAAAATGGTAAAAGAATAAATGGGATGAGTTTGAAATTTGTTGTTTTAATATCCAAAAGATTGAAAACAGTTATGCTTATTTTCTATTCTATTAAATTGTATGCATAAATGGTATGATTCGGTTTATGGCATGTTCACAAAATTTTCCATTTACATAATTCAGCATATAGCATGTTTTTGCTATATGTTAAGAGAGGCTATATGCTAAGACTTTCTAACCCACATTTTTTTAAGCTACGTAAAATATCATTTGGGTCCCTGAATTTTTATCCTGGTTTATTTTTCGTCCTTAAACTTTCAAATGTTACATTTTTTGTCCCCGAATTTTACGATTCGTTCCATTTTATTCCTTCTGACAGGGATAGTAACAGAGTGTTTATGTGTTATGTAATTGATGATGTGGCATTTATAGAAATATGTAGTGGAGTTAAATGATATGGAAAAACAAAAAATATAGTGAGGTTAATCTCATCATTTTCTCCTTAATTCCCGTCTTAAACCTTATTGTATATTCGTTTTTTCACATCGCTTAACAACACTATATATTCGCTTTTCCGCATCGTATATAAATATATATATTATGTACGAAATATTTATGTACGTTATATATATTTTTATATACACTATATGTATAATGTGCTTTTACGTACATTATATTAGTAAAGTGTTTCTTTAATTTTCACTTATATATTCATTATTTCAAGATATAAATATATTTATTGCATAAAAAAAAAGTGGTAATAACCACGCCATAGCACCGGAGATGGGGTTACCGTAGAGTAAATTGTAACCCCATTCATTGTCGTCACCACGCCCGGGAGAGGGTCGATCGGCGCTGGCTATGGCGCCAACAATGCACGACACTGGGTTAAATCTTAACCCCATTGCCGGTGCCATCACACTGAGGATGCATTTCGTGCCGGCAATGCCAGAAAATGGAATCCCCGGTCACCCTTTGTCGGTGCTATTCGGGTGTCGGCGCATGCGGTGGGCAATGCCGGTGTGGAGGTGCGCCGGTAGTGCCCATTCATTTTGTAGTGATACTATGCAAGTAAAATATTAAATGTTGCTCAAAAGAATTATACAACAGCTAAAGAAGGAATTACTTGTGTGACGACCCGACTCCTTTTAAATCATTTAAAATTGAATTACAGTGGAAGACTTAATATTTAATAAAAATTTTGGCGTGGATATGTTTAAAACTTGGACTATCCACAACCTGTTTACACTTTTCACAATAATAGAATTTAAACGACAGAAAATGTAATTCCTGTGTAAAGATTAAAGGAGTTCAAGGTGATAAAAGTTAAAACAAAAGCTCTTATGAGCTTATATGCAAATATACAACTCAAAAGATAAAATATGAAATAAATGTGTCCATGGACTTTAAAGTTATCTCTAGTCCCTCTCAACATCATCATCATCCAGATCGGTTGCACCAGCCTCCTCTCCCACGACCCCGAACATTACCCGAAAATGTTTGTAATATCCTTGAGCTAAAAGCAAGCCAGTGAAAATAAATAGAAAGTAAAGTAACATTAGACTCCAAACCCGCATCCGGATTTGTGTCCAAGTAAAACTTACATTCTCTTTACCAAAACTTCCAAAACTCGAGAAACTAACTCCCAACATTTCAAGAATGTTTTCATATCACATATCTCCTTCTTATTCGTCCTTTTTAATACCTCATACTATATATAAGGTTCATATTCAAGTGTTAAATCTCCAAATTTCAAGATCTTCTAATTAATTGAGAATCTAGTTCTTTTATATATATAACATAATAATTATACAAGGTTCAATACACCCTTGTATTCTCTCATTATGCAATTCAATTTCATTCCTCTTTTTTATAGCACTCGGCTATCATTATACTTCATTCTTTTTCTCTATGGAAATGTATAATATACATAATGTTTCATTTATTTTCTCTATAGTAACTCAAGCTATAAAGTTTACATTCCTTTTCTTTAATAAATAATGTAAGCTCACCTGGTTTTAACATATTTAAACATTCATTAACTCACTAAACAAGTGTAAAAGGCACACAACCTTTACATTAATATAACCATCACATGTGAATAATTAATGTCAGGTAATGAAACTCCCATAGGCTAAGTTCATTCACCTCATTATCTCGCTTTCCAAAATAAAATATATAAAGTCCTTTCAATAATATCTTTCCATCTCTAGTAAATAATGACTGGTAATGAAACTCTCGTAGGCTAAGTTCATTCACCTCATTAAACTCACTTTCCAAAATAAAATATATGAATTCCTTTCAATAATATCTTCCCACCTCTAGTGAATAATGACAGGTAATGAATGCTCCCGTAGGCTAAGCTCATTCACCTCATTATCTCACCCACCGAATACAAGGTTCAGTGCACCTGTATCCTCGTATATGTATCATAGTAATTATGGATAATACTAGATAATGTGAACTCGCATAGTTCCATCATTATCTCATTATCCATCTCCTCCAACCATGCAAGGTCCCTGAGTCCTTTAGCATTCCTCATGTACATATACGTAAACATAAAACGAATAATACCGGACAATGCAAGCTCACTCGGTTTATGCATTGCCTCATTATTCCTCCCAATAATCGATTATGCAATATGATATGATATGATATGAATATGCTTTCAAGTGCAAGTAAATAATATAAACATTCAAAGTAATCGAAAGAACATAAAGGTAAATGGATCACGCAATACTCTTATACATAAAACAAGAAATTAGGAACTTCTAATAAAAAATAAATAAATAGATCAAGCCAAACGGTTTTTAGTTAAACTTGAATTACTAACTTTATCTTAAAGTCCCCAATTCAAATGATTCTATTACTTTCAGACATATCCGAAGTTCCATAATCCAGCTTCTTTATTCACCTCATTATACTTGAAACCTTTAACTTCGATAATCATTCTTAAGCTTCGAACTAATCTAAACTTAGAACTTCCAAGAGTTAAACATTTCCCTCGAGAAATCCATAAGTTCTCTCACTCAATTCACTTTCTTTTATCCTTTCGATTCAAATGCTCCCGTGACAACCAAGTTCCCACGAACTAACAAACGAGCAATCACACGTACAAATCATCAATTGTACAACATATTACAACTCATAACTAAGATGAGAACAAGTGTGAATTTTTGGGTGAATAGTGATTTCAGATGAATAGTGTTTTCGGATGAATAGTGTTTTTCGAAAATCCGAGCTCAAAATCGTCAAATTCCTGGATGGAAATTCATGATTTCAACTTCAAAACTCATTTATAAAAAAAAAACAAACAAATTCATATCAAAATTTTTGAAAACTCACTTTTTAGGGCTTCCCTTAGAGAACGAAAAACACCAAAAGGGTAGGTTGGATAGGTAGCTCTCATCCCGAGCAATCCAACGCAACTGACCTCATCGAAAACGGTCGAGAATTGACGAAAGCCCAAGAACTTCTCCATGGATGATGGTCTCCACGGCAAGGAGAAGAATAAAGGAAGAAGATTGGGTCAATCTTTGGTCAACTTGGCTATTTAAAGAAGAAATATGAATAGTGTTTAGATATTTAAGAATTCAGAAATTACGGTTACGTCCCTTTAATGATTTTTAGCTTATAAAACGAAACCCGATGTTCTTAAACTAACCAAATGGTGATTAATAATTATTAATTGGCCCATTAATAATTATTAATACGACCAAAACTAATTTAAGCTAATAAAATGATTAAAAGAATTTACGAACGAAATAAACTCGTAAATTCTAAGTTATAAATTCTAAATTAAATCTAAAATTTAAATTAATAAATTCTAAAATTAAATTAAGTGCTTTACATCAAATAATAATAATAAATAAAAAAAATTTGTGTAAAATAACGGGACGTTACAGCCTACCCTCCTTAAAAGACTTTTCGTCCCCGAAAAGTGCGCTCACTAAGTGAAAACTGAGGGTACTTAGACTGTATCTCATCCTCACGTTCCCACGTTGCTTCCTTTGACACTTGGTTTCTCCACAAAACCTTAACCAAGTGGATAATTTTATTCCTCATCACTTTTGTTTGAATGCTATGATCTTAATTGGTGTCTCCTCATAAAACATATTAGCATCTAAATTTATCGGCTCATAAACAATCACGTGGAACAGGATCCGCCATGTATTTTCGAAACATCAATACATGGAAAACATTATAAACCGTCGATAACAAAGGTGGTAAAGCTAAACGGTAAGCTACCACTCCAATTTCGATCGAGTATCTTGATAGGCCAATAAATCTAGGGCTCAACTCGACCCTTATTCCCAACTCTCATAACACCCTTCATAGGTGTCACTTTGAAGAATATGAGATCCACCACTACAACTCGAACGAACTACGCCAACTCGTTGTCAACTTTGGGCAACCCTTAACCCCTCTCTAAATAAACGATAGACTCGCTAGTCATTTGTAATAACTTGGGTTCCAAAAGTCTCTTTTCTCCAACCTCATCCCAATGATCGGGAGAACGACTCTTTCTACCATAAAGTGCCTAAACAGTGCCATCTCGATAGTAGCCTGGCAACTGTTATTATAAGCGAACTCTTCCAAATACAATGAGAGTCTTGACTGTCACCAAAGTCAAGAACATCAGCTCTCAACATTATCCTCCAAAATCTTGTTAAACCACTTTATTTGACCATCTGTCTAAGGATGAAAAGTTGTGCTAAAAGCAAAACCGGTACCCATGGCGGTATGTAAACTCTGCAAAAACCTTGAGACACAGCTTATGTCCCGATTTGATATAATCTTCACCAGAACACCATGCAATCTAACAATCTTTCTTAGGTACAATTGTACCCTCATCTTAACTGGATAGGTGATCCTCCCAAGAATAAAGTGTGCGGTTTTCATCAAACGATCTACAATTACCCAATTGGTATCATAACTCTTTGCCATCTTCAACAAACTTCTGATACAAACCATGGAAATCTCTTCTCATTTCCATTCAAGTACTCTCAAAGGCTAAGATAGGCCTTGACTTGCTAACAAATCAAGCACCTACTCACATACTTTGCAATCTCATGTTTCATCCCAGACCATCAATAATACTGTCTCGGGTTCTCGTACATCTTGTACTACCTGGATAAACATAAAAGATAGAACTGTGAGCCTCCTCCAACTGCTCTTTTCAAAATCGATCCTGAAGGCACACAAAACCTTTACGATTTATCACGCACTATCCGTAGAAAAGATAGATTGACTAGGCATGTCTTATTCTTCCTCTCGAAAAACCAGCCTGTAAGCCTCAGAAAACTTAGGATCTCAGCCACACTAGTCGGTCTAGGCCAGTTACTAACTGCCTCAATAGTAGAGGAATCAACAGATACCTTTCTACTTGATACCACATGGCCTAAAAATGCCATTTCTTTTAGCCAAAACTCACATCTTGAGAACTTGACATACAATTCTTATTTCGTAGCATCGTCAAGACCTTCGTCAAATGCATAACATGCATCTCCTCGGTCTTAGAATAAACCAAGATATCATCAATGAACCTTCTCAAAACTTGAAAAATAGGTGTTAAATTATTTTTGTTAAAGGGAGTATCTATACTTTATATTGATTAAAATTTGAAATTTATTTCAAAAGAAGATTTGAAATTTAAACGTTTTGTGTTATATTTTTTAGTTGGTATTAATTGTTTCTATCCCATCAATTGGATTATTTAAAATTGATATCGCTTGTTATATGCAATACTTATTATGGGTAATTGAGTATTGGATAAATTGATTGAGTTTTTGAAAGATTAAAAGTTTATTAAGATGTTTTAGATGGCTCCATGGTATTCTTGTTATATTTTTTGTTATGGAGAATGCATATTTTTAAGCGGAGTAATGTCTCTTTTAAAATATGACTTATATTCTTATATTTGATGCTTTATGTGTTTAGCATCAACTTATTGAAACCTTAATTGAAATTTTATTGTTTGTTTTGATGCTTTTTCTTTTGAGTTTGATTTTTATTGGTATCATTGTTTTTATTTGAAAATGGGAAGAAAATCTAAAACTTAATATGTCCCTTATTAAGAGGGAGTTTTTAAAATTAGAGGAGATTTATTATTTTAATTATTCTTAAAATAAAAATTCTATTATTGTTATCTTATAGATTAAATATCTTTTTAGGGTTTAAGATAGATTGAATATCTTTTCAAAGCGATTTCTATAAAAAGAGGGAGAAAATACTTGTTTAGTTGTGCTTATTTGATAAAATTACCTATTGGAATCCTTAGTGCTTATATTGAACTTATACTTTCGGATTGATTCTAAAGGGGGAGAAAAGTTGATTAAAATGAACATATCATATTGGGTTGAATTGATTTACATTGTTTGATATATGATATTTGTGCTATTAATTGATTATACACATACTTTGTTTCATTTTGCTTAAGTGGTTTGTCATCATCAAAAGGGGAATATTGTTGGCTTTTGGGCCTATTAATCTAACTTAACTATGTTTTGATGATACAAACACTAAGTACTAATCAATTTTAGTATTTTAGTGTTTTATTTTGTAGAGTGGAAAATAACAAGCACGGTGCATTTTGAATAGTCCAATTCCGAGCTAAAACGAAAAACTTATCAAGAAAAGAAAATTGGATTTTAAATAATATATATATATATATATATATATATATATATATATATATATATATATATATATATATATTCGAAATTAAAATAAATGGAAAAAGAAAAAAGAAAGTCATAATTGATGTAATCCGTTCGATCGAAGTCTTCAGCACGATCTAACGCTCCACGTTCATCAATTAGAATTAATTAAAATATATTTATAATTTCATATTTAAATTAAAAAAATTGAAAAACAGAATCTCTCTAAGTCGTTGATCTCGCGTTCGACGCTCTATGATTTGCCACGTTTTATGCTTAAAGACACACACTGACACCCCGGACGAACATCTGTACTCACGAGTCCCACGTATTTTGATTCCTCCATACGACTTTCGACATGTGGCTTCACCGGTTTCCAATGCCATCAACTTTATATTATTCAAAACTGTCCTGCTTGCCCATGTCTTTTGGTTTAATACCTTATATGTCCTAACCCTTATTTATTAATTAGCTGACTGAAATTGAAGCTTTTCTCACAATAGCTCCTTTTCCCGAATTGCCCCGGCTGTCCGTGGAAATTAATATTTTATTATTAATTTAAAATTATGATTTGCTTTAGCCAACAAGAGAATGACATGTGGCCAACAGCTATTTGGCCTCTTCTTCATCCTTCAAATGGTAGAATCTGATTTGGAAAATAACAAGAAATTTCATAATTTTGATCTCCATTGTTGAATCAATTTGAAACTATTTTTCATATTATTTTGGGTTTATTTTGAGTGATTTATCTGGCTATTAAGAGCCTTGTAATATTGTGAGTTAAACTTTCAAGTTTACTCTTTTGAGAGAGATTTGTATTGTGTGAAATTATTAATTCCACTCAGGGTCGGTTTTGTAGCTCATTAAAATAGGAGCGATTGGGTTTGATCTTGCTCCCAGTAAAAGGATCGGGTTTATTCTTGATGCCGAAAAAAAAAGAACGGTTGGGTTTGATCTTGAGAACGGTAAAAGGATTGGGTTGTACTTCCTCCTAGAAAAAGTATACAATTCCCGAGAGGTGCTTGGGGAGTGGACTAGACCGGATTTTGACCGAACCACTATATATCTTGGTGTCATTTCTTAAACTCTATCCTCTTTATTTATTGCACCATATTAAATGCTTAATGTTTATTGTGCATATTAATTAAGATCATTAATTATCAATCATTGGAATTAATTTATGCTTCACATATTTATTACATAACATTTATTGAAGTTATTATTGATCGTTAGAAATTGATTGTGGTAAAATATTTTTTGTCTTAGTTAAAATTAGCTCACTTTATTTAGGGAATTTTACTATAAATTTCATATTTATTGTTAAAGCATAAAAATTCTAATTAACTTCTTAATTAGAAACCATAATTGAAAAAGTTTTTAAATTAACCAAAAACCCTATTCAGCCTCCCCCTTTAGGGTTGCCATACCGATCCTACAAGTAAAAGACTTAATATGTCCTTGGTTTGCAGACTTTACTAATTTTGTGGTAACTGGAAGGCGCCCTCCCAACTTGCCATGGTAAAAAATCATAAGATTTTTACATTAAGCCAACGTTTATGTCCGGGATGACTCATATCTCTACAAGAAATATTCGGATCAGTTGTTGCGTAGTTATGTGGTTGACGAGGAAATGGACTTAATCCTTTCCCAATGTCATGATTCTCCCTATGGAGGAAATTTTGGAGGAGTGCGAACAACGGCCAAAATCTTGCATGTGAACTGTATTGGTCAACACTCTTTAAGGATGTCAAGAATTTCACTCAAAACTGTGACAATTGTCAAAGGACAGACAACATATCACACAGGCATGAGTTGCCCTCAAATAACATATTGAAAGTTGAACTCTTTGACGTTTGGGGAATAGACTTTATGGGACCACCCTTCCCACCATCTTGTAGGAATCAATACATTCCCGGAAGCGATGGATTATGTTTCAAAGTTGGTTGAGGCGCTTGCTCTCCCTACCAAGGATGTCAAGGTGGTTATCAAATTCCTTAAGAAAAACATCTTTGTAAGATTTTGGAACTCCTAGAACTCTAATCAGCTATGAAGACACTCATTGTTACAACAAGATGTTAGAAGGACTCCTTGTCAAATATGAGATAAGACATAAGATTTCTACAACATATCATCTCTAGTGTAATGGGCAAGCTGAAATATCCAATAGAGAGATCAAGAGAATCCTTGAAAAAGTTTTTCATTTGAACAAGAAGGATGGGTCTATGAAGTTAGATGAATAACTATGAGCTTATAAAACTGCATTTAAAACATCATTAGGGATGTCGCCTTATCAAGTGGTGATTGGAAAATCTTACCATCTACCCTTGAAATTAGAGCATAAAGCCTTTTGGACATTGAAGGCTCTCAACTTAGAAATGAAGGTAGCTAGAGACAAGCTTTTCCTAGAGTTGTTGGAGTTAGATGTGATGATAGATCAAGCTTATGAGAATTACAAAATATTCAAAGAAAAAAATCAAAAGTTGGCCTGATAAAAAAAGTTGCGCAGAGATTTCATGGAAGGAAAATTCTTCCTCTATACAACTCAAGTTTAAGGTTATTTCCTAGGAAGTTGAAGTCCAAATGGTCATATCCATTTCAAATTGTAAAGGTTTACCCTTATGTAGCCGTACATTTAGTAGGCCATGATGTAGTAGACATTTTCGAAGTCAATGTGCAACGTATTAAACACTACTGGGGACAAGGAGTGGATAGGCAAAAGCTATCCAATCATCTTTAATATCTTTGAGCTTCTAACTGAGCAGAAAGCTTACAATTTTAATGTTTTAATGATCCATTATTATACAAGATTCCCAACTCTAATGCATGCTGCACCCAGGTACGTACTCTTTTTTTTTGTTATATATTTTATTAATGCTAACTTCAAAATTTCAGTTTTGTTCTTTTTGCCAAGTGTACATTTAGAAGTAGGTGGTGAAGAAGAAGTTAAGTTAACTCTCATTCGCATGCCTAACATACATACTCAAGAAATTCGGATAACTTCTAGCCAAAAAGGAGGGGGGATATTCTAGTCATTCGACCCGCCAAATGAATCATAACCTTATATAAACTTGCTTGATTCCACAATTTCACTTACCCCAGACTTATTTAAATATCCAAATTACCCTCACATTTTATCATCTCTCCTAATCTCCCTAGCATTTCCCTTTCACCTATGAAACTCCAAACCATTTTGTTAAACACCTACTTAATCTACTAAACCTCGTGAGAACGATATCATACTTATCATTATATTACTCGTTTGATTGTGTGAACTTGCGTTTCACATTTTTTTACAACATCAATGCATAGACATCTACCCCGAAACTCAAATTGAATGGGCACTTTCTTTTATTCCCGAAATGATCGGCACTGAGGCAATTATTGACGAGGCCACTACCTTGAATATTGTGCCTACTCCTCCATAAGATGTGCCTTTAGGGGAGGATCCTCCAAGTGATTCTATCATCAATTTTACTTGATAGCCATTCCTTTCTCGCTCTATGGGAAGTTCCCAAATTTAAACAACTTGGTGATCTGTCTACTTCATTATTTTTTATATTAAAATTTCAAAATTTTATACCTCATTTCCTTCCATTTTATTTGTTTGAAAATACCTTGGTTTAGTCCCTAAAGATTGATTGGTCGTCTTCCATAAGTTGTTGCGCCTTCTTTCAAAAAAATATTTAAATGCCTTGAGAGGGATTAAGGCTTTTACCTCCGACGAGGATCTTCAGGTGCTTGGACGGACAAAATCTTTTACCTCCAAAGAGGGGAAGGTGTTTAGGCAGACCAAGGCTTGTACCTCTTAAAAGGGTTTGATGTGTTCGAACGGACCGCAACTTTTACCTCTGAAGAGGGTCTTGGCGTACGAAGTCTTGTACCTCCAAAAAGGGTTTGATACCCTCGGACGGACTGAGGATTTTAGATCTAAAGAGGGTTTGATATGTTTGGAAGGATCGAGACTTTTAGCTCCAAATAAGGGTTTAAGGTGCTTTATGGCTTGCACCTCTGAAGAGGGTTTGATATGCTTTGACCAACTGAAACTTTTACCTCAAAAGAGGATTTCAAGGTCCTTGGGCGGACCAAGGCTAATACATCCGAAGAGGGTTAAATGTGCTCAGATGAGCCAAGGCTTTTACCTTCGAAGAGGGTTTAAAGGTTCAGCCTGAGATTAAACCGAACTTTTATATATTTATATATGAATACATCTTTGTTGTAAGTCGACGTCAAGATGGGCCTACTCGTCATCACTATCAATGATCATCAGTTGTAACGGCCTGTGTTCTTGTGAGTTTTATTTATTTAAATATCATCGGGTTATATTATTTTAGTGAGGAAATTATAAAAATTGGTATTTAATAAAGTAAATTCTTATTTCAAGATTTTATTTATTTTAAAATACCATTAAGTGAATTTATGGAAAAATAAAAATAAAAATAAAAAAAGAAAAGAAGGCAAACTGGCGTGATTTACTAAGTGTCAGGGTGGACATCATTCTTAGAATGAGAACATGAAAACGACACAGGAAAGGTAGGACATTTTTTTCTTCTTCTTTCTCTTCAAAGTCGACACAATTCTCCCCTCAATTGGGCAAAACTTTGATCCGATTTTGCCTGGTTCATCGTGGTTTTAGGTGTGATTCAAGGTGGAATTCACTTTGTGGAAGATTGGTGGATAATTGGATCATTCAAGTTTTGGACCTAAGGTAAAGAAAATTCTTCTCTTTTTAACTATGAAATTTAAGGTTTTAAAATGAATGTTCATCAAAAGACTCATTGTTTTCTTCATTCCTCCATCAAATCTCACTTTCTATTCAAGAACCCTTCAAACCCTAGAAACCCTTACCTTTACTTTTGTTGAAAAACCCACATATCGCGTGTCGATTGTTGTCCTTTAGTGTATTTTAGTATGTGTTTTTGGGATAGTTTAAAATAGGTGTTGTTTCAGGTTGTAGAAATTCTTAGAAGAAGAACTTAAGTTCTTGAAAAATAAAAATAAACTCAAGACTAAGATGAGTAGATTGTATTGAGTGTTGGTAATGTTTCTTTAATTAAGTATTTTTTATCTATGATTTAGTGTTTTAAATATGATACTAAGCAAGATAAATGACATTCTTCGCTGAATTGGAAGTGTGATAATTTGAATTTAAAACTATGGAAAAAGCTAGAACTACAAGCATGATAGGTGACTAATTTGGTTGTATGTTTTGAAGTTTGTATGTTTGACCTTGGTGATTTATTATATGATGTTTAAAGTGTTTTTTTGGATGATTTTATGATTTCATAAGGTTTCTAATAGTTAGTTAAAATTAATGACAAAAGTGAAAACAAGAGCATGTGTGAAGCCTAGCTATGCCCGTTTGATGTTATATGGAAATTTGGACATATTGGAACCTGCATTTGGTGTTTCCTGGAATATTTGGATGATTTTAGAATAGGTAAATGTTTCTATAAATATTTTTGAAGTTTGTTGCAGGTTTAAAGTTCCATTAAGTAAGGAAAACTAGGCTAGTTAGACTAGTTGAGTGTTTGTAATGTGTTCTTGGCTGAATTTAGGCATTTTCAAGGCTAGGAATTTGACGTTTTTCTAGAAATTTAAATTTCCAAGTTTAAGCCTTTTAAAAGTTTGTTTTGGATAGAAACGGTGTTTCTAGGCTAGAAACCAAAGTTAGGTTTATTAAGCATTCTGGTAGTGATGCTTTTAGTTAAATCATATTGTTATGATGCCTTGAAAAAATGAAGAATATGTCGAGGGGATGATTATAGTTGTGCATGACGTAATATCACTTAGTGGGCCAGGTTCATATGTGTATAAATGGAAAAGAATATACATGTAGGTTTTCTTGTGTGCTTTCCAAACACATAAAAAGAATAACTCATAAAGTTAAATTATGGAAACATGTATTTAATCATTTTCAAGTGTGAACTCTCTCTTGTTTGTGGATAAAGAGAAGAATTAAGGCATTTGGGTTAAGTTTGATTCGTATAGTTTGAGCGAATTTCGATTAGAAGTCGATGAGGTAGATTATGGACTTAATGGATTTAGATACTTCTTATGACATTAGTTTTCATTCAATATTTTCTACTCATTAGGCGTATCCGTATCCTCATGATGCTATACTTATTTTTTTAAGTAAAAAAAAAGAAGAGGCCGGAACTAACATTGTTCGTGATTGGTGGGCCGGTTGGCATGGATTTACACATCGACAATATTTTGCTTTCTTCTCATTTGTTCATTTTGGGATTAAACCTTGTTTTGTTTGCATAATTATTTTTTGACATATGTTATGTTATTTAAAATATTGTGTCCTGAATGAGGATTTTAAGAATGATGATTTATTTACTTTGATTTCTAAAATAAGATCGATCGACTTTGTGAACGAATTTTTATTATTTGTTTGGAATGAGAAGAATTATTTGGTTTAAAATTATGCTTACTCGTTATTATGAGTATTTCCATGTTTTGGAAAAAATTAAGGTTGTTACAAGAATGATGTCCTTTCCCGTGACCTTGTTCAGTTGATCTATTAGCTGCTCTCAACCGTTCATATTAACCTTCATTCCCTAAGTCCTTGAACATTTCCCATTGTTGCTTTAAGGAGAATTTCTTCTCTCATAGACGGTCTATCTACTCTATGAGCACCTTCCGAGTTTGAATAACTCCCTCAACCTAGCTCTTCAAAGCTTCCTCATCATATTCCTTCTCTTTATACTTCAAGAATGCCTAGTATTAATCTCCAATTGTCCTCCACGACTTCTTATTTTCGAACTTTAGGGCTTGTTTAGGGGTTCTCGACTTGGTGTTAGACCATATCATGACTAAACATATTTTTTTCCAAATATGTGTTCTACTATTGGTTTGTGCGTTGCGACTCGATGGGTCATTCATTTCAACTTATAGCAATGGGAATGGCTCATTTAATTTTAATTCTTAAGGGTTGTCATCAAAATTGGAACCGAGTTCACCACATTGGTGTCACGCCTCCTTATGAAAAGTGGTGTCGCTTATTGATCAAGTTTATTAACTATATTGTGTCATCTTAGCGTCTATTCAATTCCCTTCATTTTCGCAGTCATTAATTTCTTTTGATTTTAAACTGGTGCCATGTTGTGGAAGTTATTATCGTCGCGCCTTGCGCGGATGCGACATATGTCATGATAGTACTAAACCTTGGGGCACTTTAAATAGGGGATGTTAAAATCTGATTTTTTTTTAGGTACCCTCATTTTCTCAATTGGCATTAAAGATCTTGTGTTTTCTAGAGAAATTGGTTCATGAAGGGTTTTCTTGGAGCCTTCTCTTGCTTTGTCTTTTGGGCATCTAGAACCTCGGAGAAGTTCCTTATGACAACCTCTTTCAATTCCATGTTTGGCCTCCCACAGTTTTATTACTCACCTTGGTTTGGGACACAATTTTCCTCGCTGTTAGGCTTTCTTGATTCTTCAATGCTTGGATGGACATAGTTTTCCTCCCCGAGAGTCCTCCCAAGGACCGGGCTTTTCCCTACTCACCTTTTTTTCTCATACTTAGCTAGTCATCGTATTTGTTCATCTATGGGGAATTAGGGTGAGGTGTGATGAGAGAAGTTCGCTACTAAGGCGGAAGTGTTTGGGCTCATTTCACCTTCAACTTTCTTTTAAGGCTCATGTGCAAGCTTCTTGTGAGCTACCATTGGTCGGTGCTATGTAATACGGAAAAATGCTGCAAGAACTAGCTCTTCCTCACATTCATGGCTTGTGCTAGAACCTTAAGCGATGGAAAACATTCTTTTCCTTTTTTTTTGGCTTTGGATGCAAATTCATCTTCTAGATTGTCTCTTACCGCCATTGCGAAGACATCGACTATGGGATTTCGACATTCCTGTTTGGTTGTTTATTTGGTTGCATACGTTCGGTGAGCTTTAGACACTTTTTATCTTGCATAAGCGTTTTGTAGTACTTTTAACTGAGTTCCCAATTTGTTCGTTCTCCTTTATTTGCTTTTTTGTAAAATGAAATTTAAACATTTTGAATACAATATCTCATTATAAGATTTGCATGGTTAAATTAATTACTCGAGTTGATCTCATCTTTTCAAATAATAAATATTTTTGTTACCTAAATAGTTAGTACTTAATTCGTTGGAGATCCTCATTTTTATGTGTAAGTGATTAGGGCTTTTGATTATAAGTGGATGCCCTATTTTTTCCCTAAGT